>LPNX010557395.1:134253-273068 GCA_001517045.1 Pseudotsuga menziesii
ACATAGTCTATTGGCTCTCGATTGATGTGAATGATCAGACAGTCCTCATTACATGATGAGACAGTATTCTGATGGGAATTTTGGTATTATGTGCTTTTCTCCCTGACGAGATTCCCAGGGTGGGCAATTATGCTATTGTGTGTAAAATGTCTTTTGATTCAACTTGAATAACAAGGACAGTTTTTTCTTCTTGAAAAAAAAACCAAAAATAAACTCTCTTTAAAACAATTGGAATCACTCCCATCAAATTTATTACATTCTTTCGAGAAAGAGTGGAAAGTACGTCACACCGTCAAAGTTATTATAAATGAAATGAAATAAAATAAAATATTAATAAATATGATGATTGAATAATTGAATATTATATATATTTAATATATCGTTAGTAAAATTTATAAAATATATTTTAGGATGGTTAACGTTAAAATAATAAAAAATATGTCTATAATTATTATTTAAAATAAATTTTTTTTTTAAATTTTTAAAATTAATTTAGAAAAAATATATATTATTTTTAAAGTAATTTTAATTCATAAATGATATTTATTTACTTATTCTAGTGTCTTAATATATATTATTTTTAAGTAATTTTAATTTACAAATGATATTTATTTAAAGTTGAGTGTCTAACATAATGAATGAAATAAACTTTAACTCATGATAACTTTGCTAAACTTTTAAGGTATACTCACTTTTAAGGTATACTCACTTATACAGAGAGAATGCAAATCTAAGATTTATATACTTAAGAAAAAAAAAACCAAAACTTAAATCTCACTTATTGGAAGCCTCGAAGTTCATTTACTTTAATAGAGTTGTAATGAGATTTTAAAATAATAATTCATGATAATCTAAAACTAAAAGTAGTCAAATAAAAACTTTCATGTTATCTCTTGTTTATTTTTCCTTCTTATCCAGTGTAGTACAAAGAAGATTAATGCTTTTTATCTCATTGATTGTGATGTATGATCCAAGCTCTAATGATGGTTCTAGTTCTTTTCAACATCCTTAGGAAACCTGCATGCTCATGTTTATACACATATTCTACCTAATGTAAAAAATAATGACCACATATATTGAGTGGTTAATATATGCACATGGTTATGAATACATGACCTCCATAGTATTGTAATGGATTAGAGGAGGCTAGTAAAACTATTTACAATATAGAGCTTGACTCTTAAGGAAATAATTGTGTACTTGAGCAAAGCAAAAACAAGTTCAAAAACCTCACATGCTTAATCGAGGTCACAACCTCAATGACTTATGTACATGAACTGAAGACATTATTTCCCTCCTCGAATAAAACTATACAATTTTAATGGGAGAGTTCGAAGATAGAGCACACTGATGTGCCTATTAGGCATCTCCATGTTTTCACCATCCTAACATGCTTAAAAAAATTTCATCATCGTTATTCACCTATTCAAAACTATGCTTGTTAATTTGGGACACACAACATAACAAGTTCTTTGAAAGGGGGTCTAATTTGGCGTGGTGATGAATATGAGAGTTTACTTCCATTTATCCAAGTTTGACTCCAAGAGTATTAGTGCTTGCACTTTCTCTCATTTATTTTGAAAGTTCAAAATGACACATTCCATAGAAGAACCAACTTTAACAAAATTAAATTGGAGATTTTAAAAACCAATGACATCTATAAAGTGTAGTAAAGTGTAGTTTAATGATTGGGAGAGAGCATATGACCATCTAAACATTCTAAGTTCAATGTCAATGAATGTAGAAACCTTATCTATGTGTGAGGAAATGTGTCTGACCATTTAAAATTAATTTATATTCTTAAAATTAATTTATATTTCAAGCAAATCCTACATTCGATTTAAAAACATTGATATTCTAAAAATTTTAATCTTTCATAAATTGTTAATTTCAATTCTTTATAAATTATGAATCCCTAAACTTTATAGGAAAAAATGTATTTAATTTTTTAAAGTTGATTTTAATTTCAAGTAAATTTTACATTCTATTTAAAAAAATATTAATATTCTAAATATTTAAATTTCATAAATTATGATTAAAAATATTAATAAGAATTAAAAATATTATTTACATATGATTTTAATCCTTCATAAATTATGAATCCCTAATCCCTAAAACATTAGTAATAAAAAATAAAAATATTAATAAAAATTAAAAATATTAATTGCATATGATTTTATCCTTCATAAATTGTGAATCCCAAAACCTTATTAATTGGCACTGAAATAAATTAATTTGCATGCAAAACCTTACCTGAATGGAATTGAAGGACCAAATTGCAATGACAATGTTAAACTCAGAAATTCAAGAAACCAATCATGAAAATGAGCTAAATTGATTAATATGATTAACAAAATTATTCGGATAAATCTGTCATCAAATTCCATGCTTTCAACCCTGCATGGTGATATATCCTTTGTCGTCCGGACTACGAATGCCTAAGGCGGGCTGTACCCATACAACGATTGAGTTGCATTTGACAATTGTGGGCTGTGGGCCGTTTATCTTTTCTTAGTTGCAAGGCGGTCACCACCATAAAACTACTAGGCCTATAAAAGCCCTACAATGATCCCGCAAACTACTCTTCACCCATCAACACGGATTGATCCCATATCCATGCCAGCAAAATGGCGAGCTTTTGGAGAATGAAGAGCAACAATGATCACGGCGTCGACTTTTGGAACGGCCCGGAGCGTTCGGGATGGCTGATGAAGCAGGGCGAGTACATCAAAACGTGGAGGCGTAGGTGGTTTGTTCTTAAGCAGGGAAAGCTCTTCTGGTTCAAAGAAAATTACATCACAAGGGGTTCTAATCCTCGGGGTGTCGTTCCGGTCAGCACCTGCTTGACTGTCAAGGGAGCCGAAGACGTCCTCAACAAGCCATTCGCCTTCGAGCTCTCGACGAGCAGAGAGACCATGTACTTCATCGCAGACAGCGATAAGGAGAAGGAGGAGTGGATCAATTCCATCGGCCGCTCCATCGTACAGCATTCCAGGTCAGTGACGGAGAAGGAAGTCGTTGATTATGATAGCCAGCGTGCCGATAAATGAAAAACCCATTTCGAGTCGGATCTATTTGCTGTAAATTGGTTTCTAATAGGGTATCTAGGGTTTTCTTTTGGGTTTGTGATGGAACGTCTTAAATCGATTGTCCTCTGCATTTTTAGGATAAATATATAATAAATTTGTACGAGATCTCTGGCTGGGCTTTTATGGATTCTAGCAGCAGAGGCTTTTTAGTTTTTACAAAGCCTTTGGCCTGTACAGTAATTAACAGCAAGCGTGGTTTTAATTTTGTAATTCAATTTGGTAATTGAGGTTGAAAGTGTTGCATATATATCAAATTTCTTCTGGATTACTTTTGTTTTCGATTGATTATACCTATGCAGTCCTTTTTAAATTCGAAGTTGTAACAGCTATACTGGATTTTGGTCTGGTCCGGGTGTTGAAGGGCCCAAACTTGTTCGTAGGACTTAAGGTTAATGGTTATCTTTTGGGTTTTGATTGATTTGTCATATTTGAGATATCTTCAAGATAAAGCTTTAAAAAGAGATTTGATGAAGTTCAAAGAATTAGTATTGTTTTAATTGTTGAATTTGCAAACTGGCTTTTCTGGTCGCCAGAGAATGGCAAGTCCATTTTTTGCTGTTGACTTGAAAATTTCGGAGGAGAATGTGCAGGACATTAGATTTGGTGGACAATCAAACACTCTCCTTGTTTTATCTCAGATGTCTAAATTTTAGCTGCATTACCAGGCTGATTAGCTTCCCCTGTGCTAGAATTTAGTCTCTATCATGTGTTTCTGGGGAGCAAGACCATGATGTTTTTACTTTTTTCAGCAATGTTTAATGTATCAAGGTCTGTCTGTGGTTATCAACACAGTTTCAGTTACCCCTGTACCAGGCTTCGGATGGTCTGTGTATTGGCTTTACAGACTCTGTAAGGCTCATTCTTAGATCGAAAAACCTGAGCCAATATCCAATGCTGATGGTTCCAACCGTTGAACAGAATTACATGAATAAAAAGAGAATTTCTGTGCATTGCACTTTGGCCCTGAATACTCACTCTCCTGCCTATAGGATATATTGCCTTTCATGACTAGTAGACACTAGCACAGATCAAACATCCATTAGTGATTCTCTCAACAACTCAGATCAAGAAGGAATTAAATAATTACTTAATACCATTTTAGCTTAAGTGATTTGGAACATTTGAAGTGCTGAACTAGCTTATATGATCACCATCCACACAGCATTCGAACAGTAGTATTCCGATATTTGTAATGGTTGGTTTTCATGTTCAACTGTCAATTATGATTATGGTCACATTCAACTAAGAGGCAAGTATTTGTTTGTGTTATTATAAAGTCTTTTTTTGTTTTGAATATTGATATACTTTTTTGGTTGAAAGCCCGAGGGTTGGCACTGCATATTATGAGCTTCCTTTAGCTTAGAAGCCATGTTGAGGGTGTCTATTCTGCCAAAGTTGGGAACTTGCACCTGGCCACACACCTTCATGATCCAATTCCTTTCGGGTGGGGTACAAGCAACTGGAATAGAACCCTTGCTAACAGCTTGAAACAATGTTGACCTTACCAGTGAACCAGTGCCTCATTTGTGTTTTGATTTTCTTTTTGATCTCCATTATTAGTCCAATTCAGTGTAAAATGTGCATTTTGGCTACAGGTAATTCACTAAGAGTGTTGATTTTGAGAGATAAAGTATAGTACATACTACATGTTGCGGAGATATACTGCCAATTATGTTAGGCAGACTTATCCAAATATTTTTACTTTAATCTTGCAGGCTATGTTATAAGAAATTGCACCTGAGTGGGCAGTTTCTTGTGGAAACCTGTTAAAAAATTGCAACCACTGTCTTTTTCCATATTCTGGACGGGAAACCTGTGTCTTGAGAATGGTCAGTGTTTCTGCTGGCTGTTTCTTGCAGGTTTCTGGCCTGTGAGAAACGGCCAACAGAAAAGGCCCAGAAATAAACAAAAAGCAGAAAAAAGACCAAAAAAAAAAAATCTGGAAAACTAAATTAGTAAATTGCTTGCTGGGGTGGTGGTAAGATACCTTCAAAGTTCCTTTTAGCTTTTCAGGTCAAAAGTTAAAACCACCTCAAATATGCCATTCTTTACTGCAAAACTGGGTTGTGAGAGCAAAGGAGAAACCCTGCATTCAAAACTCTTGGAACTTTGAGGTTGGGACAGAAATTTTTGCGCAGTTGGGACATCGGACGGGGATATTAGCTTGAGCATTTTGAACTCCATCAAACTCTAGTATACAAACTTTGGAATTCTTTGCCCAAGGTTGGCTTTGAACTCGAATTTTCTTTGTTGGGTTCTTATTAGCTTTCATATTTGTGATTTGTCTATTATTTGCTTTATGAAATTCATTATTATGGCAAGTACAAATCATCAGCATCATAAAACATAAGAGCCCCTTCCAACCAAAGATAAACAAGCCTCTATTTAAAATAATACCTGGAAGCCAAAAGGCCTTTTGATACTAGGTTGTGGGCTTCCTATACAATTTACTCATTTGTACAGTGGACCAGGTGCGGCATCAAGAGATATGCTGTTGCTCCAAGAAGCCAAAAACAAAGGAAAGGTGGATCTGTTTTTTTGTGAAGCAGATGGTCATAAATAAAGATCTATACATATCTAACAATGAGAATCAATGTCCAGATCTAGATGATCCTCTCTCTGTTTTTAATTGCATTATCTAGTATTGCACACAAGTGCTATGGGATGTGTATTCTTTGGGTGCATTCTTGACCAAATTGTGTACCGTCCCCTTCCAATAAAAAGATCTAAACACATTGAATGTCATACCATTTTGCAGAGAAAAATCTTCCAAATTGATGCATCAATGTGTATGGCCTTTCACATCCCGGAGATGGCGGATCTGGCTTTTTGTGAAGCAGATGCCTTAGTTATAAGGGATGAGCAGTGTATAAAGGCTTTCAAAAAAAGCCTTAGCAGGTCCAATATCAGTTTGTTCCTTTTTATTTGTTAAGTTGATTGTTATTTATCCCTTTTCACCACTAGGTTTGATTAGACAGTAGCTGTGAACATAGCTGAAAGTAGGTGCCCAAGCATGAGAATCCAACCATAGCTAGTTTGGAACTTTGGATAATCACTGTCACCTTCTGAGTCCAAGTATCAAGTTGAAGATGGAGAGGACTAGAAGGTAAGTCCTGTTGATTTTTCTGATCAGCATCGAGAGCCATTCTTTTAGGAGAATGGGGACACTTGGTCCGGGACCACGGTGTGGACTCAACCCAGTGTTGAGTGACCATTATGTTGAATGGTAGATATCTGGTCCTTGACCATGATATGGACCCAGCTTTGCCCTGGGTAGACTCAATCCAATGTTGAGTGACCATTCTGTTGAATGGTAGACATCCGGTTTAGGACCACGATGTGGACCAGTCTAGTACTGGTAGACTCAACTTAGTTCTGAGTAGCCATTCTCTTGGAGAATGGAGGCACCTTGTCTGTTACCAGGAATGCACTATAAGCCCTAGACTTGGTCTAGACATGTGTGATACTCTGACCCTTGATTTATGGGTTTTGTGTTCTTACCCAAGGCTTAGCTACCCTTGGTTAAGATACCCTAGTACCTAATCTTGGTGTCACACAGAGTGAGTCAAAAGCATTAGTAACTCTCTTGGTTTATGATGATGTACTTTGAATGGAATTAAAGGACCATAGGTGAAAGTAAAAAATACATAAGTACTTTTGGACCACAGGAAAAGGACCACAGGTGAAAGTCAAAAATACACAAGTACTTTTGGACCACAGATAAAAGTCAAAAATATATAAAGGACCTTTTTGGAGAAAAAGGTAAAAGTGAAAATTAGAAAAGAATGTTATTTATTCCTTCTAATTTTTGTCCACTTACAGGTGACTCAAGTTTATAAAAGAAGATCAAGCCAATTCATTATTACACACACTTGCTCTCATAGGTACAGTTGCTATTTTGAAGATCTCATAGCAAAACCCTCAGGTAGGGTTTCTTTCTTTTTTGTCTTAAGGGTTTCTTCAAACCCTCATCTTCAACATACCTCAGATCTGAGCAGCCACCATCAGATCTGGGTAGCCACCTCCAGATCCGGGCAGATCCACTTGGGCAGCGTTCGCCATTCACGGGCAGCCTCTCTGTTTTTTTCGGGCAGCTAGATCTTGTTCATGGGCAGCCTTTCCTTTCATAGGCTGCCCTCTTTTTCTTCTTCGGGCAGGCTATAGAGGGGCACTGCCCTCTCTGCACCCTCAGGAAGCCTGCTACAGGCATACCCGTGAGGGTTTGGCTCACGACCAACCCTCGGGCAGACCCTTAAGGGCTGCCGTGGCCTAACAAACCCTTCGGGCATCCTATAGGCATACCCATGAGGGTTCTGTAGCAGACCGTGTCTGCACAGACCCTTGGGGCAGCCCATGGGCTAGCCCATAAGGCCACGGGAGAGGTTGCGGGCTGCAGTAGAATTGCCACAGGATAGCCAGGAAGCAGCAGAGCTGCCACAGGGCAGCTGGGTAGTAGTAGGGTTGCTAAAAGGACAGTCAGGCAGGGGCAGAAGCATTTCGGGTAGCAGGTAAGACAGTTTGGGCAGCCCAACAGTACGGCCGGGCAGATAGTATAGAAATCAGGCAGATTTGAGAATTTTGGGCAGCTTGCAAAATTTGTGGGCAGGAGAGAGAAAAGCCCTAATTCTGGAAAAGTCTTATTTTGGCAATTTTGATGTAATTTTGGAAATTGATCTTCTGGTTTTGTGGTTAACCCTATTGGGGTTTGTGGAGCTTTTTGAAGAATTTTAGTCATCTCATTTACGAGATGAGTTATTAATGCTTTTTGGGGTTTTTGTCCTTTAAAGGTTTCCTCGGTGAAAAACTCTTATGTCCATTGTGTTGATGTGATGAATGTTAGTTTACTGCACTTGTCATTTGTTTAAAGTTATTCTACAAATTTTTAAGTATTCATGCTAATGCTAAAATTCAACAAGTCTCACTGGATCAATTAAAATTTAAATGCATAGTGTTTTTTCACTAAGTGTACGAGTGGGAGAAAATATTTAATCTGGTATTTCTCAAGATCAAATGGGTATGACAGGTCTAGGGTAGAGGGGTCATCATTTCCTTTGTTGGGATACCCAATAGATGGAACAAGAAATGGCTGTAACATGTTTAGGCTAGGTTGGTCATTGGGAGCTCTTTGGTGGACATAGATGGCAAGGGAAGGCGAAATATTTAACAATGGTGAAGAATACACATATTGTCCATCTATTGTATTATTTCTTTGAAGTTGTATTGCAGAGCTGTGATTATGATAGAAATTTGGAATTGTGGAGTTGTGAAATGATAGAACTTTGGAAACATGTTATATGGTGAATTAGCAATATATGGAGTTACAGATTTACATGGTCGGCACTGGAATGAAACAAAGAGACTCTACATTCTGGATACCAGTACCTATTTTATTGCCAGTGTTGCCATTTGGAGAGTGGATATCTTAAGAGAAACGTTTTGCAAAATAGTAATATTACTTTTGTACTGCTTTTTAAGTCCCAAAGATTGCTTGTCGCACTTTGATCGCATGCTCAAGCAAGAGTATATAAGAAGGGTTTAATATAACTACGCCACTGCTTCACTAGTAAAAGCTTTCAATTTCATCAAAGCTAAGCCCTAATTATGCATGCTTAGTTACACGAGTGCATACTTGGAAGTTCAGTTGTCCTGCTCTTGTTTGCTACAATTAGTTGAGAATTTGGAGTAGCATGTCGTACAGATGAAATTCTTTAGCTCAAAGATTGCAGTAAGACTACCTTAAGAAAATATTGATTCAAATGTAAAATAATTACTCTCATTGCTCTCTATAGGCACATTCAACTTGTGCAGGTTGACAAACAATTCTATTGTCATTTCTCTCTAGAAGAAAATGAGCATCATTCTGCAATGGATACTCTAGTATGTCAGGTCCTTTCGTGCAGTTTATTCTTTTTTTGTCTTCATAATTATTTCCCTGTTTGTGGTACTGTTGTATTAAGATGTCATATTTTGTGTGGGGGGGTGGTTACAATTGGCAGCAATCCTTCTTAGAGAGGAGGGTTTTCAAACCTTTTTGGGTCTGGATTTTGAATCAAGAGCATTGAAAACTCTTACCAGTTGAGACAGATCTTCCTCATGTTGATTTTTGAGCAGCATCGAGAGCCCATTCATTGGGAAAATGGAGGCACCTGGTCAATTACTAGGAATTTGATTCCAGACTTGGATTGAAGCTCAACCTGGGGCTGAGAGCCATTGTTTGGGAGAATGGAGGCACCTTGTCAGTTACCAGGAATTTGAGTCTAATCTTGGGCTGAAGCTGAGCCTGGGGCTAAGAGTCATTCGCTGGGAGAATGGAGGCACATAGTCAGTTACCAGGTCATCACTATAAGCCTTAGACTGGGTCTAGGCAAGTGATGTGTGGTGTTCTCCTCTCTTGGATCATTTGGGCTGTGGAACCTCCTCAAGTGATTGGCCACCCCTTCTTGGAACAACGAGCCTTGGATCTTGGTATTAGTGGGGAGAACAAGGCACCCAACGGATAACCTTCTTTATATATGATAATGTACTTGAGTTGGCATGTGTGGACCATGGGAACTAAGAGAAGGGGTCACGATTTTCCTATGAGATGAATTGCATGAAGTGAATGGGTTATAAGCCCAAGTTAAGAGGTCAAAAGACCAGAAAAGATCAAAAGAGCACACAAAATTAAAAGACCACAAGAGGTCAAAAGACCACAAGATTGAAAGACCAAAAAACCACAAAAGATTAAAAGACCACAAGACATCAAAAGACCACAAAAGATTAAAAAACCCTAAGAGTGGTTTTCTTAATTTATGGATTTATCTCATTCAATAATGGATTATAAATAGAGAAGCACTCTCATTTGAATAATGCACAGGATATCTTCATCTATGATCTGAAAGACAATTTTGTGGGGTTACTTGTTGGCATTTTCTCTCTCCTATCCTCGTGTGGATTGGTTCAGCGTGTAAAGACAACCGTAGGGGTTCTTTGTCTTGTTGAGAGGTATGATTAATTTTGTGAAGGCAACCGAACCCTGCTAGGTTCTTTTCCTAGTCACCCGAACCTTGCTCTTGTCATCCGGACCCTAACAACAACTTATTAAGGCATCTCCAGCCTGACAACCAACTGAGATAGGGTTGTGACTAGCCTAAACAAGCCCTAAGGGGCCGATATAGGGTTGCAGCGAGCCTGAATAGGCTAGTGCAGCTAATGATAGCCTTGGTCCAGTCAATTACAACCTCCAAAAAGTCAAATACAATCAACAACAACATCTCACAGTCAGGGGTAGCCTTAGAATTTCAATTCTCTCTTTTGGTCAATAGGTACTGCAGATCAGAGATGGCAGTGGTTAGGGTTTGATGATAGTGGTCATCTTGCTTAGGATTTCATCTACATGCAACTTCCTTTTCTTGGCATGTGTGCCCTAGGGGTAATTCATCTCTGATGTGAAAGTTCGCTCAATTTTTGTATATGTTCATGTAAAAATTTAGTCATCTCATATTAAGTAAGATTATTCGTTACTGGGGTTTTTATTTCTTGAAATATTTTCCCCAAGGTACAAATCTTGTGTTCTTGTTGATGGTTGACTCTTCTTCCTTGTTGGTTCTCTATTGTTCATTTACTGTTGTTATATTATCTTTGAATTATATGTTTAAAGTTTGCTATAAATTAAAAAGACTGTTACTGCTGTCAAATCATATCTATTGTTAATTTTTAACATGGTATTAGAGCTAAGCACGTGAAGAGCACAGTTTTAAGTAGGTTACTGTGGCCTACGTGGATCTTGGTATAGTTATGAACTTTACAGACTTGTGTTAGCAGACATAGAAGATGATTACAGTCTCCTTCAGACCAGATGATAGACTTGAAGGATCCTCAAACTTCAATTCTTGGAAAGCTAGAATCTTGGCCACTGTAGAAGAAAATGATTTTGATGACTTAGTCATCAATGTTGTAGAAGAACCTACACCAAATTTAGGAAGGGCAACATTCAAGGAGAAGCAAGCCAAGCCAAGAAGAATCATCTATGATTCAGTTAAGGACACCTTGATGCATGTCATAACCCCATTGAAGATTGCCATTGAATGCTTCGATACCTTGACAAATCTATATGAGAAGAAAGCTCCCTGTCAGAAGAGGGTCTTGAAGAATAAGCTTTGTACCTTGAACATGGAAAATGATGAAAGTGTGGCTTCATTCTTCACAAAGATCTCTCAGGTAAGGGCTCAACTCTTGGCTATTAATGTTACAATAGATGATGATGATCTTGTCCAAATTGTAGTTGATGGTCTTCCAAGTTCATGGGAGACGTTTCATTAAGTCCAGCTAGATTTTTGAAAGATTACGGCATGAATGCTTACAAGAGGAAGGAAAAATGCAAAGCAGAAATGGTGGGTCCAAGGAAGAGAATCTTGCCCTTGCTGCCAAGACACAGAAACACAAGAAATTCTTCCACCAAAAGAACAAGGGTAAGAAGCCTCAAGGTAAGTAGATTGATTTATCAAATATTGCATGTTTCAATTGTCACAAGAAGATACATTATGCTAGGAATTGTAGAAAGCCAAAGAGAAAGTTCAAGGGAAAATTTCAGGCATCTGTTGCAAAAGAAGAACCTAAGAAGAAGAAAAACAACAAGACTTCAAAAAATCAAGAACCAAGAAGAGAGTACTATTTGGTTTCGACTCTCTCAGGATCCCTTGCCAATAGTACCAAGTTCTGGTTGGTGGACAATGGAGCTTCCAGACATATGATAGGGTTTCTTGACGCTCTTACAAACTTTAGAAAGAAGAAATTTATTGCTTAGGTGGAACTTAGGGATGATACCATCTATGAAATTGAAGGAATCAGTTCAACATCTTTTCAACTTGACTTGGGGCCTATGTTGCATATCGAAGAGATATTATATGTTCCTGGCTCAAAGAAGAATATCCTCTCAGTTGTAAGTTTAGAAGATAAAGGCTACAAAGTAATCTTCATGGATAGAAAGGCTCTCCTGTGGCCAAAGAATGAAGAATTGAGTTCAGCTATGATGATTGGAGTTCGAGAGGGAAGCCTCTACAAAGCATCCAATCATTCCATTCAGGCATTGGTCCATGGCACAATCAACCCATGCAAGTTATGATATCGAAGGTTTGGGCACCTTCATTACAAGGTTCTTCCTAGTCTACAAAAGATGGTAACAAGTATGCTTGAGTTTTCTTCTGAGCATGATGATGTTTGCAAAGGTTGTGCTCTTGACAAGAATTCCAAGAAATCCTTTTCTAACAGTAGCAATAGATCTAAAAGGATTTTGGATTTAATTCATTCAGATATATGTGGACCTATGGCTTCACCTTCTATGAGTGGTTGTTTATATTATGTGATTTTTATAGATGATTGCTCCCACAAATCTTAGAGTTATGTTCTAAAGACTAAGAATGAAACTTTTGATAAGTTCAAAGAATTCAAGGCATTGGTTGAAAATTAGACAAGAAGGCACATTCGTATCTTGAGGTCAGATAGTGGGGGTGAGTTTGAATCTCACCATTTGATGATCTTTGCCGAGAAGTAGGGATCAATAGGGAGCTAATTGTGCCTTACAAACTTTAGCAAAATGGGGTTGCAGAAAGAAAGAACAGGACAATATGCGAAGTTGCCAAAGCCATTTTATGTGATCTGGATCTTCCTTTATCTCTATGGGATGAGGCTACTAGTACTGTTGTATACATTTAGAACATAAGCCCTCATGCTTTTTTGGGGGAAAGACTCCAGAGGAAGTATTTACAGGTAAGAAACCAACAATTGATCACATGAGGATTTTTGGCAATCCAATCTATATCCATGTGCCAAAAGAAAAGAGAACAAGATGTTAAGATTTTAATGTTTTACAAGATCTAAAAACATTTATCATCATAACATCATAACTATATGCAAAAGGATCATTGAAAGAAAGACAAGCACATCCACACAAAAGAACACGAAGATTTATCTTGGGAAACCCTCGGGGGGGAGAAAACCCAACAAAAGTTCCTCGATATAGACTGCAACCAAGTACAGTGTAAGACCCCAAGAATAAGACTTGTAAGACACCAAGAATAAGACTAGACTGCTTCCTCTCCTCCAGATGGACCGCTCCTTCTCTCTTTAGCGCAATTGCTTTTGTTTTAACTGTGTCCATATGAGGGAGGCGCCTCCCCTATTTATGATGATCAGTGGAGAGGCCTAATAACCCAACATGGTCGACTTCTCCTCCCATTCAGGGCCTACTTACCTTGGGATACTCAAAAATACATTTTAATAATACTTTTGTGGGTACTACTAACCTGACTTTCAACTGAGGTTTTACCTCAAGACTTTACATGACCAAATACATCAATTACATCCCTATTTGGAGGAACACCATCTCTAGAAGGAGAAATAATAATAATAATACAAAAATATAATATCTTCCATAGTTACATTTCTTTAACACTCCCTCTTAACAAGGAAGGTATTCTATAACACAATAATACATCTGTACAACTGACTGGTAAGTCTATACGTCATAGGAAGTTTTGACAACTACATCAACATCATCATCATCTGTGGAACATCATCATCACAGAACATCAGATCTTGATTCTTGATCATCATATCATGAGTATCACATCTCGTCACAACATCACGAGCATCACAAGCATCACATCTTGTCGCATCATTAGGATCATCACATCTCGTCGCATCACTATGAGCATCACATCACATCACCATCTCAGGTATTCTCATTTGGAGCATCACAACACAACACAACATTGCAAAATAATACATAATCACTCACAACATCATGAATGTTGGAATCTCATCATCCGCAAATGAATGCAGTTACACAACGTCTGCAAATGAATGCAGGACCACAACCTCTGCAAATTAATGCAGGACCACAACGTATGCAAATGAATGCCGAACCACAACGTCTGACGAATGAATGCCAAACCACAACATCTGTGAATGAATGTCGGACCACAACGTCCGCAAATGAATGCCAGACCACAACGTCCGGCATTCATCTGCAAATGAATGCCGGACCACAACGTCCACAAATGAATGCAGAACCACAACGTCTGTAAATGAATGCAGGACCACAACGTTCGCAAATGAATTCAGGACCACAATGTCTGCAAATGAATGCAAGACCACAACGTCTGCAAATGAATGCAGGACCACAACGTTTGCAAATGAATGTCAGACCACAAGACTACAACGTTCGCAAATGAATGCCAGACCACTACATCCGCAAATGAATGCTGGACCACAGTTCGTTGGGATCTTTCTATTCGAAGATACGACCAACTTTCCTGGGATCTTCCTTCTAGGTATGCCGCCAACCATGTTGGGATCTATCCTTAGAGATACGACCAGTCATACTGGGACCCACCCTCGGTGATGCCACCAATTATATTTAGATCTACTCACGAAGATACAACCAGGCTCTTTGTACAGTGACTAGACCACTGAGGCTCATCATTCTTCTCTTGTACATCTGCAACTTCATCATTCTTCTCTTGTACATCCGCAACTTCATCATTCTTCTCTTTACATTTGCAACTTCATCATTCTTTCCTTGTACATCTGCAACTTCATCATTCTTCTCTTGTACATCTACAACTTCATCATTCTTCTCTTGTAGGTGATTGCATACGATCCTTCCTATAAGTCAAATACATCAGTTGCATGGTTAGAAACATTTCTTATTCTTCAAGACATATTCACAATGACAAATTCTTATGCATAAAGATATAATCATGCAACTATTTTAGCCAATAAAACATGCATCCATAACCCGTATTCATATGGTAACTTTCTAAATGCCTTCCATCTCTATCAAGATATTATTAGGAGTGTGCACTACTCCCAATATGTCAACAAAGAGGTTTCATTCTAGATAACTAGCAATGGAATGTTGTATAACACTATAGGCCACTTACCCATCACATGCATATTAGTAGTATATTGTTCATTAATGTAAACACTCTATCATGCATAATACATTTCCTTGAACATATATATGTACACAACTAAACAATGTTATTTAAGCAACTATATATATAGGAAATGCCAATTCCAATACTTATCTTTATTAGTTTGGTAGACTCCCTCGTGATCTTTATCTCCTTGCAGGAATTATTGGAGTCTTAGACAACCTGCTCTACTTCATCGTCTGATTCTGAGGACCTGTGCCTATATTGCTCAAAATCAGAAGGGATGAGTAAATCTTCTACACCACAAATCACATAGGACCTGTGTACCGGTGTTGAATTTGTGTGTCCCTACAAATGCATCCCTTCTTAACCAATGCTAAAATGGATAAGAGTATGATTTTCGTCTTCATCGGTAGAATTTCTCTGGATCAAGGTACATATTCCTCACCACTTGAGGAATCTTCCCACGCTTTCTTCTTAGCTGCAATATATTCATCCTCAGTTGCATTGAGAGCAGCAATGGTCCACTTTCTGCAACATCTTGGAGTGCTCTTTCTGTTTGTAGCACTGCCAACCCAATCGGATTCATCATATCCCTGTAGGCAGATCCTTTGGTCTCTCACATATCTAAGGCCATACTCAATTGTACCCTTCAGGTACCACACCATGTGCTTTTCCACAACCATGTGAACACATCTAGGCTCCACTATGTATTGGATCAAAGTATTCATTGCAAAGCAAGTATTTGGCCTCATGTTCATCAAGTACATTAACGAACCAAACTTCTGCCTGTAGATTATGACATCAAGTATCTTTGAAGTAGGATCACGTAGCAACTCCAAGTTTGATGCCACTGGTGTAGCTATAGTCCAACATCTCAAACCCCTTCAGGATCTTCACTGCGTATTTTCCTTGGCAAAGGAGAATCTCTTTTCTGTTCCGTCACACCTCATGTCAATATTCTTGAACTCTGAGATCTGCTGTAGTCATTCCCTTTGAAGCGAAGCACCATCTTCCCTTCGCACCTTGTACTCTTCGTATTCTGTTCTTGAGTGATCAGTGGCCTCCTCTGTTGCTAATCTTTTGCATATCCATCTATGTCAAGATCATTGGATACTGAGATCCATCATCTCGAACTTTGTTGAAAGTTCCTCTTGCACCCATCTATGATCTTCAAGGTCATCGTTATGTTGATATCGAACATCTCCTTGGGAGTTTTCAAAGATGATATATGTGGTATCAAATGGTCCTTGATGGAATTTGCAGTGATCTTCTTGGCTTCTTTAGCTTTGTCCTCATCTCCCTTTGGATCTGTAGCTTCTCCTTTGGCATGGTCTTCTAAGTCATGTTCTTGTGTATGAGAAGCACTCTATACTTCCATACTTGAAAGTTATTGGATCCTTCAAGCTTTTCCTAAAGCTTGGTATTGTTTGTCATCATGATAAAGTGAGAACTTCAAATGGAATTAGAGAGAATATTTCTTACAAATGAGATTGCTTGCTTCAATGCTTTTTTGGAAGACTTCTTCTAGTGGCCCTAGGGTTTGACAGAGAAACCTAATCTTTCAACTTAGTTGACTTTCAGATTTGATTGGATAGAAAGATGCGCCTCCTCAAGGCAAGCTGCGCAACATACTCCTTTTCTCAAAACTGTGGACATAACTGCAAATATATGATGCCCTAGTTTTCCCGGAAGCAATGTTAGGTCAAAAAAAGAAAATCCATAGAATGAGAAACTTCTTCCATAGAGAGATGCACCCTCTTAGGGTGAGTTGGATGGTCCTCCTTTTTCGATTGATCGGTGGAGGGAAGTACCTAGAACAGGAAGCCCTAGTTTCTCCAATTTCTTTTTGCAGAATTGTTTGATCTTAATTTTGTTGTATCTTCGAAATTACTCCTCCTCAAGGTATGAAACTTCGTACTGAGATAGCTTGATCTGTCTTCTTTCCAACCCCACAGGTTGGTTCAGTATTGGATTCACCAAGTAGAATTTATGTTAAGTTTTCCAAGGTGACCCGTCTAAGCCCTGAGGACTGGTTCAATATAGCGAACTTGTATGAATTGCCATGTGTCACTGTTTCAACTTCGGGGTCTGAAACTCGTACCACAGAAACTCTAGTCCGTGCCCTATCTACAACATCTTGCGAAATTTGATTTGGATCTTCCTATCCAGAGATATAACAATTTTCCCTAGGTCACTTGTTTATCATTGGATTCCGGAAGAGGATGGAACCCTGATTTAGAGGGATCGTATCTCCTAAAGTATAGCGAATCTGAGGCTGAAACTTGCACACAAGGTACAGTAAGATTTCATTTTCGACCTGTCCAAGTTTCAGCTCCTGAGCATTTACCAAACTCGAGTTATAGCGAAAATGCCAAGATGACTAGATTTTGCCTTCTAGGGTTTTCGAGTATGAAATCCTAATCTCCAGTGGCTGCAGTTGTAGCAATATTTCGGCTGCACAAAGACTTCTTTCAAGGTGGCTCTGAAACCATATTAAGATTTTAGTGGTTATACAAGATCTAAAAACATTTATCGTCATAACATCATAACCATATGCAAAAGGATCACTGAAAGAAAGACAAGCATAACCACATAAAAACACACATAGATTTATCCTTGGAAACCCTTGTGGGGGAGAAAACCCAACAAAAGTTCCTCGATATAAACCAGTGAAGCACCACTCGTGAGAGACTCGCGAGTCTTCATGAGTCGATTGTTGGGCCGAGTACTCGCTACAGACTCGGCATGCTACTCGTTGAATTGGTCAAACTCGTGGAATCGACATGCCACTCGTGGACTCGGTCGAACTCGGCCCAAACTTAGGCCAAACTCGCTTGGACTCGCTCGCACCTCGAGCCTTGTAGTTGCAATTTCTCTTTCCGCGCCTCGAGCCTTGTAGATGCAATTTCTTTTGCCACGCCTCTAGCCCTATCTCAGCAAGCCCTGTCGGCCGGAGTCTTGCCGCAACAGTTTCTCGCAATGTTATCTCCATGGTCCACGGTCCACGGTCCACTGTGCCACGAACCTTGCCATCCATCTCCGCGGTGCTATCTCCACGGTGCAAGAATCCATGTCCTTGAGAAATTGGCGAAATTTAAGCCACGTTATGTATTTTTAAATTTTTAGTAATGACAATGGTTATTAAGTTTGTCACTTAGTGATTATTTAAGTTTATTAATATAGTAATATTTTTTTATTATCATTGTTTATAATATATTTTTGTTTGTTTATCATTGTTTATTAATACAGTAACTTTATAGATATATATATATGTTTGTTTATTTTAATTTTTATTATCATGGTATATAAGTGATTATTTAGGTTTATTAAGTTAGCAATAATTTTGTATTATCATGGTTTATTTATCTATATATATTTTTGTTTATTTTAATATATATATATATATATATATATATATATATATATATATATATTTCAGCTGTAGTTACATATTTGTCAATGCCTTGCCAATGTCCACTCACCATTATACACACTTTACGCATAAAATTTACTATATTTAAGTTTCTCCTATTTGCCGAGTCTTGCTGAGTCTGTCCTGAGTCCTTCCCAAGTCGACGAGTCACATGCCAGCCGAGTCTTTGCCGAGTCCGAGTCATGCAACATTGATATAAACTTCAACCAAGTACAGTGTAAGACCCCAAGAATAAGACTTGTAAGAAACCAAGAATAAGACTAGATTGCTTCCTCTCCTCCAGATGGACTGCTCCTTCTCTCTCTAGCACAATTGCTTGAGTTTTGAGTGTGTCCAAATGAGGGAAGCGCCTCCAACCCAACAAGGCCGACTTCTCCCAATCGAGGCCTACTTGCCTTGGGATACTCAAAAATACATTTTAATAATACTTTTGTGGGTACTATTGAACGAACTTACAACAAAGGTTTTACCTCAAGACTATACATGACCAAATACATCAATGACATCCCTAATCGGAGGAACAACATCTTTGGAAGGGGAAATAATAATAATAATACAAAATATAATATCTTCCGCTATTACATTTCTTTAACACAAGATTGGAGCCTTATGGAAAGAAATGTATGTCTGTTAATTTTAGTGAAGGCTCAAAAGCTTATCGTATCTATGTTCCCGTTAGAGATACATTGAGGTCAGTAGAGATAAATTAAGAGTCTTGATTAGTAAGATTAATTGCCAAGTTTAAGTTTCAGATCTAGCATCTAAGTGCTCTAATTTGTTTGTTTTCCTTACGAAACAAACAAAGACCCTGAAAAGGTAGCTTTCTAGCTCCTTTTTTTTAGTTGCTTCTACTTGGTTCATTTCCAGTGTTCCACGGGGACGCGCCTCCCAGGGTCGGGGGCTCGCCCCTTGCGTTTCCCACGCCCCGGGGGCTGGGGGGCTCCATGTGAAACGTTTCCCGGTGCCCCCTTTTTGACGAAACGCGGTGAAACGCAGGTTAATGATGGGGGGGCTTTTACACGCCCCCCCCCCCGAACGTGGGGGGCTCCCACATGCCCCCCTCGAAATTTGATTTTTTTTTAATAAAAAATTCAAAAACACAAAAAAATAATAAAAAAATGAAATTTTTATTTTAATTTAAAAATAAAACTAAAATTTTTAAGTTTTTAACCTAAACTTACCTATTTCTTTTACCTCCTCCTTCATAACCAGCCGCATTGAGCTCCTTGACCTGTGAACAATCCGTGGACCGTTTGTGTGCTGTGTGCTGAGACTAGAGCCCGTGAGACAGTGGTGTGCTGAAGCCTGAGACTCGAGAGCCCGTGAGCCCGTTTGACCTCTGAGACCGTGAGAGCTCGTGACCGTTTGTGTGCTGTGTGCTGGCCGGTGTGCTGAGACTCGAGAGCCCGTGAGACCGTGGTGTGCTGACTGCTGAGCCCGTGAGCCCGTTTGACTGCTGAGATTGTGGTAAGCGTTTAATAGTTTATTAAATATTTATGAGAATGGATATAATCTCTTAATAGTAAAACTGCAAATCAATGCCAAAGGGAAGAGGAATCAATGCCTTAGTTATTTACTCCAACTGATGATACCAAATCGTTGTTCTCCCACAAGATATAAGTGCTCACGATTTTGCTAGATAGATTGTTGTCCAAAGAATAACCAGGATTTTACTAGGACAGATCGTTGCTCTAAACCATGACCACGACTTAGATAATTTACTGCCTGTTCCTTCTCCACATTGGATGAACTCAGTGACTTGCTGCTTTGCATATTGGATGAATGCGCCCTAGATGGGGAAGGAGAACATTTAAGTTAAATTTATTCCCTGAGTGGATTGACTGAGGAATCATGTTCAACATTGGTTTCATATTAGAGATGCGATTCCCCTTGCCAGAGTACCAACAACACCTCAGATTTCCATGCTCTCAAATGATTATTGTAAATCTCTTCATTTATCATTAGAATCTATTAGATGTCCCTTTTTGTGTTATTACTTATTTGTTTCCCGAGGCTGTACCTTACATAAGTTTTTTGCATTTTTTGTTATCTGCATCCTTTTTAACAGGGATCATTTTCTTCCTTTCGCATCCTTGCTGTTCTTGTGCATTCACTGTTGCATTCTGCAACACTGGCAAAACTTTAATAACTTTATTCAATTCTGGCTATAGGGTGTCTGAAGAAACACACCATGCACGAAGCATCTTATTCACTGTTATTAACTTATTAAGTTATTTCAATTTGATAATTTTAATATATTTCACCCTATTTGGCATTTATAAAATTATATCAGACAGTGTTCCTACAGCCAACTCTCTATACCATCTTGAGTGTCATCTACAACTGTTACAGCGATCTTTAGCCTCCTACGAACTCTGTATAAGGTCAGAATTACATTATATTTGAGATCTGATTGCCATTGGTTAGATTGAAGTCATTTTCATTTGCAAAATTGCATGATCAGTGCTAGTATGTTCCTCGTGGTTTCTCTAGACAGCCTGCCATTTGGCATTTAGTCTATTTAGTATTTAGTTACTAGTATTTATGATTCGAAGTTGTTATGGAAGATGTGTATGTATTTAAAATTTAAAATTGCCATTGTGAACTGAATATCATGTTTACATTGCACAATGATGAATTTCAATTTAGCATGTATTTATTTTTATTAATTAATAATTTTAGAGATGCCCCCCTATGTTAAAATTTAAAGACCTCGACGCCCCCCCGCCCCCCCGCTCCCTAAAATACCCCAAAATTTGGGGGTGCCTCTACACATCCCCAATGTGCGTTTCCCTGCTCCCACGCCCCCCCGTCCCGGATACTTGGTGGAACACTGTTCATTTCAGCTTTTTACTTAGAATTTTTTCGGGAGATTTTGGTAGTGTTGCCGCCTTTCACACACCTGGGGGGGACGTGGCAGAAATCTTCAAGCCACTCGGTGTGTCCTTGGGGGCAAGTCTCGAGTCCACGCTGTCACCTTGTTCTTGACTCCTCCGTTTAGGCTCAACTCCTAACGAAGCCAAGGAGGGTAGACCCTATTAAGTTACTAAGGCTAATTACTTTAGTATGATGGTATTAGATTGAATAAGTTGCTTAGGAGTTTGAAATTAACAATTGAGAACCATAGATGACAAGATGAAAAATAAAAGTAAGCACAATGCTGACACACAATATATATATCGAAAGAAGTAAACAAATAACCAGTGCCTTAAAATGGAGTCGCAAAATGATTAAATGTGTTTGCATGTGCTTGGAGTGAAAGTTTTGCAATTGCCTCTTGGTACGTTTTAAGTTAATATGAAAAATGAGTGGATTAAATTAGGTGAGGGGGGACTCCAGATATACTCGAGGGTTACTTGGAGTATGTCCAAAAATAAAACCTTCCCGGCTACCCGCAAGGTGTTTGTGGGTTGGATGGAGTCTCGGAGACTGTGTTCATAATACACCCGTTAGGGTGTAACAGAGATCGACGCCTCGAGGTCACTTTCCAATTGTTCCCACTCCTTTGGGTATTTTGCCACCGCTTACGGTTTGTTCGAGGTGTTGGATTTTTGCCTGATGGTGGTTAATTGGGGAGAATGAAACCTAATTAATCTAGTCACTCACGTTGCTTTTGATGCAGCTTGACTGATTGGACGAACCGCAACCAAAACGCAGAGCATACACATCGGAGTCTTTGTAATTTTTAGTAAATTTTAATCGATGTGTTTTTATTAGAAAGAAAACCCTCTAGCAATCTCTTTCGGTCCAAGTGGACCTCAATCGGGGAATCAAGGAGGGGGTTGATTTTAATTGATTGCTTGCAAAAATGAATAATGAAGCAGCAAAAATAAAACAAACCACAGGTTCTCTAATTAAATATACCATGATCCTCTTTCACCTTTAGGTTCAATCGGGGTTTGTGGGGTAAGTATTCAAGTTACTTTGACCTTATAATATGGAAGATATGATGAAAGTAATCAAAGTACACTATTTTGCATAAATGAAACTAATCTAGAGCAAAAAATAGGAAAAATGCAAAAAAGAAAAAAATGACGCGAATCCCCCAGGGGGGATGGGGAATGGGTTCGAAAGAGCCTATTCGAAATTATTTTTTATTACCAGCGGTTACAATATCAGCAAACTGATATGATGCCTCTTGGTTCTTATACAGAACGAAACCAAGAGTTTAGAAAGTGCAAAAATTAAAGATTTCGGGAAAAGGGGAGACCCCTGGGAGGTTCTGGATGGCCCAAAATTCACTTTTCGGACAACACCTCCTCCTCTTTTTTGTTATACCTGCTAAAAAACAGCAAGCTTATTAAACTTAAATATGCCCAAAAGCACTTTGAAAGTACCTTTGGGTCAACCCACTTTAACCAAAAACAACTAACTTAAAACTAGTTAAAAAAGGGTAAAAAAAAAGAACCAAGGAAAGCAAGCTTTCCTTGGGGTCTTGGCTTGCCTTTTGGGCAGCCAATATGATTGTTAAATTTGAGCATATAGATCTGTAGACAAACACACAACTCACAAAGAAGATCTCACAATTTACTCAGCCATTGAAGAATGAAACAGTGCAAAAGGCTTGCAGCTGTGAATGCTTTCATTAATCAAAAAAGTAATCCAGATAATAATTACGATGATGTAAAATGGCTTTAATAGCCACAAGCAATTCGAATCCACATGAGGAAGTTCGAATTGATGACTCTACTTGACTGTAGGTAACCAAGACTTGTCTAAATCACAATTGGAGTTCTAAAACACAACTAACTGTTACATTTAGTATTAAATAATGGTTAACTGACTGTGGTAGGTGAGAAAAGCGCCCCACATGTGTGCAATTAATTAAACCATTATTTAACTGAATGTAGAGAGCTAGAACTGAATGTAACTGACTCCTAACTTGGCTTGACTAGTCATCAACTGAAGTTAACTGACCTTGGTTGGTTTCGGCACTCCCAGTTGCTTCCTAAATTGTAGGGATTGATCTAGGAGACTCCTAAACTTATACAATCAAGTGCAATAAGTGGCAGTGAGCCTCAATTAGTGTTCCCCACACTTTGGTAACTGAAACATGTGCCCCAATTTGGTCAAGTTTAACCAATGGTGCTAATGACTATAAATAGACTGGATGGACTCCCGATTTAGACATGACTCTTGATTTAGACATATGACCAAATTTGGACAAGGGAGGATTAATAATCCTAACAATGATGTGCACTGATTGCTGGATTTATCTTTTATAACATAAAATAGAAATCTAATGCATGCAAGCTACAAATTTTCTTTAAAATGTCATGCAAAGAGGACGATTTCCCCAAAGCTGGATCTAGAAAGCTTATGAAACCTTTTTTAAGAACAAGATCTAGATTATGAGCTTTAAGAAGATAGATCTATGTTAAATTTACTTTAAGATGATAGATCTAATAAACAAATCAAAGCTATGAATCAAGTAACCAGGTAAAATTTTAAACTTAGGAGGAAGAGATATGGAGAGGAACAGCTTGTTGCCGCAAAGAGCTAGCCAAAAGGCTTCGTAGTGGAATGTCGAGGGACTATGTCGTTTAGAGATGTTGAAAGTAATGTGGAGTCAAACTGGATCCACGATTCTTCCCAACCAAGCAACCTGTAAATCATTCAAAGATTTGCAAACCCGTGAGATCTGGTGATTACACATAAACCAAGACTAAAACTACATGCATATAAACTTATAAACATGTCAGATCTAGATCTCTAAGTACATGTATTCAACATAGAAGAAACAAGTAAACTTACTTATAGCCCTCTATTTCCAATGATTGGGTCAACCAGATTCATAATTCAAGATGCAAAAATTTGAAACAACACACAGATTACCTCATGAAGATCAGACAATAATGGCCCACACACAATTGCACCACACCATTAGCTTCCAAAGCTTTCTTTATTGCAGCAAAATCACAAAATACTGTATCAATTACAACTAGCAAGCCCTTCAATCCAACTCTAACTAGCTTGGTAAGGAGGAAACTGTGTTTTATTTATAGCAAAAACTGAAACCCTAGCCCAGAGGGGGCGCATGCTTGACTGAAAGAGAGACTGACACTGACAAAGAGTCGAACTGAGTCTGATCTGATGATGAGCTGAGTCTAAGTGATGATGAACTGGGTCTAGCTAGATGAATTGAGTCTAACTGGACTAGAACTACAAATCAGAGTGACTCCTCACCCAGTGAACTGAACCAACCAACAAACAACTCCCAGCTTGATTCACATGTGTGGAGGAGAGAGAAAGGTGGGCGCAACCCTAGATCTGCATGAGCCAGTTAAACTCCTCTCCAGCCCACATCATGCCTTTAGTCAAGGAGTGGGAACTCTCGGTCAATCTGAAGCCAATGAGACTGACTTCAGTCAAAACGGAGCAAAATCCATTGATTTAGGAATTTGGATTTGCTCCATTATTTAATTAATTTATCAATTAAAATAATCAATATTTGATTTTTAGGGTTTTTTGACCTGAGTGATGGGAAAATCACTCAAAACTTAGGAAAAGTGGGATCATGGGTTTACCTGGTGCTTTGAGTTAGAAAATGAGCACCCCCATGACTGAAACTGATTTATGAGCCCACTTTTATTACAAAACCGATTTTTCCATTAGACTATCAAAAAATAGCCTAAGTTTTGGAAAAATTAAAACTTAAAAAAACTTAAAAAATTAAAAAAATTAAAATCTAGGGGGACTTAGACATGTTCATATGACTCGACCATAATGCCTAGCATGTTTATACATTGACACATAGACTCTAATAACCTCAATATGCCCAAATGCCAAGCTGACCACCCCAACTTTGGAGGTATTGAGTGAAAAACTCAGAAATTATTAGTCGTTTATTCAACAACCAATAATGACCAAGGGAAAAAACACTCTAGGCTGATCGGATTGACAAATAAAGTCCAAGAGACCGAGTCTTTTACAAACACTATCATGCTAGAACATTTTATTACAACCCCCCAAGGGGGTATGAACATGTGGTATAGTACAACAAGCACTTCTCAGAAGCAATTCTGAAGGTCTTTTGAGGTCTGAACAAATCATCTTTGTCCGGTTCATTAGGCTCACTTAATAAAAAATCACTAAGTACAACTTAGGTGGTAACATGTAGTTTTCCCAAAGCACTCTTAAAGTGTTTTTGGGCATATTCTATTAATGTTTGTTGGCTTTTTTTTGCAGGTTTACGATAAAAGAGGAGTAAACTCTGACGAGTTTTCGCAAAATCAGGAAAAAAGAAGACCAACGGAGCTCCCCCTCGCATAAAAATAAATTCTTCCAATAAGTTGTAAGCCTTTAGATCCCAATTTGAGGACCAAAGTGCACTTTCTTCCGCATGATTGTAAAAGCAAATAAATTTTGAGTAGGCTCATTAGAGCCCGGTCCCCATCCCCCCTGGGGGGATTTGTGTCGGTGTCTCTTTTTCATGATTTTCCAGTTTTAGTTGGTTTTATCTTTATTTCCGATTTAGTTGTTTGTTTGATCAAGGAAGTAAAAGAAATACTTACCCCACGCTATCCCGAGTACCCCGAAAGGGTGAAAGAGATTCGTGGTAGGATTAATTAGAAAATATTTCTTTTAATTATTTGTTCTTAATTTTTTAAAATCAATCCGACTGTTGCTTTCTCGAGTATACCCGAAAGGTGAAAGAGACTCTTTGGTTGTCATCTAAACAACTCACTGTTACGTCTCTAATAAAATAAACCAAGACTCCTTCCCCGTATGCTCTACACCGCTGCAGCTTGTCTGATCAGTTGGCTGTATCAGAAAGGGATACGAGTTACTAGATTTAATAGGAAAATCCACACAAGTGATTTTCTCGAGAACTCGGGAGGTTGCAAAGGGTAACTACTACAAAGTCAGGGGGCTACTCCAAGCAGGTTCATCCTCGCCTCGTTGGACACTTGTATTATCGCTTTAGCACTCGATTCGAAGGGACTTGACTTGTTGGGCCAAAACCACAATTAACCCACGCCCTTAATTACTCATTAATAATTTTAAAACTGACCAACGAGACAACTGCAATATTTATATGACACAACAACACTCCATTTTTACAAGCACTTCATATTCATCAGCACTGGTCTGTTTTACTTTCACTGCTTAAATCAATTATTGCAAAATGTCGTGAATGGTGCTTACATTGTCATATGTTGTTGATGTGATCTCTTTCTTTGCAATAGTCCATTGTGTTATTTTGTCCATTTCATATTAACTCCTAGAATTAATTATTTCTCTCGTAGAGTAAAAACCCTAGATTTTAATTTTCATTAGGGTCCACCCCCCTTGGCTTCGCTAGGAGTCGGCCTAGACGGAGGAACTAAGTATGAGGTGACAACACTTGGCTTGAGCTTGCCCCCAAGGTTGCACCCAGTGGCTTGAAGATTTCTGCCACGTTACCTGAGGTGCGAATTAGGCGGCAACAAGCTCAACTTAGGGTTGAGAGCCATTCTCTGGGAGAATGGAGGCACTTGGTCAGTTACCAAGAATTTCTTTCCAATCTTGGACTGAAGCTTAGTTTAAGGCAGAGAGCCATTCTTTGGGAGAATGGAGGCACTTGGTCAGTTACCAGGTCATCACTATAATCCCTATAATGGGTCTAGGCAAGTGATGTGTGGTGTACTCCTCTCCTTAATCATTGGGGCTATGGGACCTCCTCAAGGGATTGACCACCCCTTCTTGGAACAACTAACCTGGGATCTTGGTGTTAGTGGGGAGAACAAGGCACCCAACGAATAATCTTCCTTATATATGATGATGTACTTAAGTTGGCACGTGTGGACCATGGGAACCAAGAGAAGGGGTCACGATTTTCCTATGAGATGACTTGCATGAAGTAAATGGGTTATAAGTCCAAGTAAAGAGGTCCAAAGACCACAAGATTAAAAGACCACAAGAGGTCAAAAGACTACAAAAGATTAAAAGACCATAAGAAGTCAAAAGACCACAAAAGGTCAAAAGACCACAAAAGATTAAAAGACCACAAGAAGTCAGAAGACCACAAAAGATTAAAAGACCCTAAGAGTGGTTTCCTTAATTTATTGATTTATCTCACCCAATGATGGAATATAAATAGAGAAGCACTCTCATTTGAACAACACACATGATATCTTCATCTCTCATTTGAAAATCCTAATGAATAATCTTCCTTATATATGATGATGTACTTGAGTTGGCACATGTGGACCATGGGAACCAAGAGAAGGGGTCACGATTTTCCTATGAGATGACTTTCATGAAGTGAATGGGTTATAAGTCCAAGTCAAGAGGTCAAAAGACCGCAAAAGATTAAAAGACCACAGAAGGTCAAAAGACTACAAAAGATTAAAAGACCAGAAGAGGTCAAAAGACCACAAAAGGTCGAAAGACCACAAAAGATTAAAAGACCACAAGAGTTCAAAAGACCACAAGAGGTCAGAAGACCACAAAAGATTAAAAGACTCCAAGAGTGGTTTCCTTAATTTATGGATTTATCTCGCTCAATGATGAAATATAAATAGAGAAGCACTCTCATTTGAACAACACAAGATATCTTCATCTGTGAACTGAAAGACAATTTCGTGGGGTTACTTGCTGGCATATTCTCTCTTATCATTGTGTGGACTCGTTTATCTTGTGAAGACAACAGTAGGGGTTCTTTGTCTTGTTGAGAGGTCTGTTTAGCTTTGTGAAGGTAGCCAAACCTTGCTAGGGTCCTTTCCCAGGCATGCGAACCTTGCTCATGTCATTCAAACCCTAACAACAACCTATTACGGCATCTCCAACCTCACTGCCAGTTGAGATAGGGCCGTGGCCAACCTAAACAGGCCCTAAGGGGATGAGATATGGTTGCAACTAGCCTGAACAGGCCAGTACAATCAATGACAACCTTGGTCTAGTCAATTACAACCTCGTAAAAGTCAAATACAATTAATAGCAACATCTCACAGTTAAAGACAATCTCATAATTCTCTCTTTTGGTTAACATGTACTGTAGATTAGAGATGGCAGTGGTTAGGGTTGGTGACAGTGGTCATCTTGCTCAGGATTTCATCTACATGCAACTTCCTTTTCTTGGTATGTGTGCTCTAGGGGCAATTAATCTCTTATGTAAAAGTCTGCTCAATTTTTATATTTGCTTATGTAAAAATTCAATCATCTCATGTTAAGGAAGATTATTCATGTTGGGGATTTTATTCTTTGAAAGGTTTTCCCTAGGGTAAAAATCTTGTGTTCTTGTGGATGGTTGACTCTTTTTGTTGGTTATCTACTGTTCGTTTACTGCTATTATATTATCACAAAATTATATGTTCAAAGTCTGCTAAATTTTAAAAAGACTGTTACTGCTGTCAAATCAGATATGTTATGATAATTTCTAACACCTCATAGGTAGTTATCAAACTGTATAATTCTTTTCTCATAGGTAGGTTAGTATAGCAGAGAAACAAAATTCATATTTTTTATTTGATAGAAAAATGTTAGCATTCAGGGTTATTTCGAAAGTGTTTACACTATGTTTGGGGGTGATTCATGAGATGTGGGGTACATGGTGAATGGTTAACCCTTGTTGTGCGATGGACTTACACATTGAAGGTGGTTTACTCTTGGTTGCTAGTGGAGCATTGGAGACCTGTGGAGCTTGTTGACTTTATGTAGTCAACGCATAGAGGGAGGTTGCTTGCTTGGAAGATGTCTTGCATTAGAGGAGCATTGGGCATTCTACAGGAGGGTTTTGAGCCCTAGACAACATGGGGTTGCTTGGTTGCTTGCATGGAGGCTTAAACTTGACTTGAGGATGCTTGAATCGAGGGAGTGGACATGTAGGTGCAGTGGTCCTTGAGAAGGCACATAAACTTGGAGATCCATTGGAGCTTTGGAGCCTTGGAGGAGGAGCTTTGGACCTTGGGGCATAACATTCATTCTTTGGAGTCTTGCTTGTTGATCATCATATTTTTGGAGCTTGACATGTGTCACTTGGAGAAGAGTGCTTCACATGTGTGTAACTACTTGTCTTATAGGTTGCTTATAGTAGAATAGGTTCACTTGTCATTGTAGACCCTTCTCACCTCTCATATAAATAGAGGAAGGAGAGAGTCATTATCATATTCAATCATACATTTATGCTTTTTCTTTTTTACACTTGGGTTAGCGATTCAAGAGGAGTGCTAGTCTCTCTCTCTCTCTATCGTCTTTTTGTAGCTTGACATGTGTCACTTGGAGTAGAGAACTTCACATGTGTAGAACTACTAGTCTTGTAGGTTGCTTAGATCATACTAGGCTCACTTGTCATTGTAGAGCTCTCACACCTCTCATTTAAATAGAGAAAGGAAAGAGTCATTAATATCATCAATCTTACATTTATGCTTTTTCTTTTTTTACACAGGTTAGCAATTGAATAGGAGCGTTGGTCTCTCTCTCCCCCCCCTCTCAATCTTCCACCATTTGAGAGGCTGTTCCTAAAACCAGCCCCCACTCCACTGGTCCACCTCCCTTTCCCCTAAACTTGGATCCTGCCCCATGAACTGAATGTATGACAAGGATTGCACCTAATGGCGGAGCGTGTAATAGGACCAAACAATGAGCTCGTTAATGAGCTCATGTTTGGTCCTATGGATGGATTTCCCTAGAACCAACAACAGTGCACCTTCACTCATGTTCACCCCTCCTAATGCATTATTAAGGCTTCTCACTGTCTTCTTTTCCGCCACAAGAAACATCTCTTTATCTCGTGAAGGAGGTGGGAGTTGAGGGATTCCCTCATCTAGCCCCTCGAAAGCTTTTGGCGAACATCTTCCCTCGCCACTCCCATCTCTCATTGATCTTGATCTAAAATCCATGTTCTCCCATATCTCTTTCCTTTATGATGTCCTAGGGAAACCCCTAATCTAGATTACTCTCGATCTGAAAGGTAGTATGGGTGATGAATACTAGCAAAGCAGTGGATGAGGAAGGGTTCCAAGCAGAACTCATCAAGCATGGTCTCCATGTCTTGGATTGTCACTTGGTTGATTTGTTCAACCATGTGGTTTGTATAGGTTTCCCACAACCTTGACACACTATTCACCCGATTCACAAAATGGGCTGAAGTACAGATCCCAATAATTATAGAATGATCATGATTGGCCACACTCTCTTAAATTCTATGCTAAAGTTCTCCATATGAAGGTCTCTTGGTAGCTTGAGCAAAGACAACTTAGAGCTGAAGGATAGGAGAGATTTCGACTGGCATGCTAGACCTAGTCCATTGATCACATTCTTTCACTCTAGGCCATTATTGAGGAGGCACGACTTCTCTCTTTGGAAGTCTATTGTTGCTTTGTAGATTCTCAAAAAGCATAAGACTTCGTTCCCAGAGAGGCATTGTTCCAAACATTCATAGACTTTGGCATTTTCGAGACCCTATCAATTGCTATCATGCGTCTATATGAGATGGCTTTTGGTCATCTCTGCATAGCCCACAAAGTATCAAAGTTTATCAAGAGTAGTACCATTGGGGTCAAACAGGGGTGCATCTTGTTCCCCACTTTATTTGGGATCTACATGGATGAGCTAGAGTCCTTCTTGCATGAGCAAATGTAGGATGAAAATGGTGCCTTCTCCACTAGGTCTTGATTTCTATCCTTCGTTTCGTTGACGATATGGTACTTTTGGCCTCATGTTTAGAGGGATTATAGAGATAATTGGACGCCTTAGCCCTTTTTTGTGATCTTTGTCAGTTGATGGTCAACTTGGGTAAAGTCAAGATTATGATCTTCAATGGGTCGAAGAAGACCCTTTTGGATCGCCATTTCTTCTTTAGAGTGGGGGAGATTGAGATCACTACCTCCTATACTTACCTTGGGGGTATAGTTCACAGGACCTTGTTTCAATCAACGACATGCTCTTCATCCTCGAGTAAACAAGGGCTATTGATCCTTAGCCCTCCTTCGAGAGACAATGTTTTTGGAACCATTTACATGACACAACGTTTAAGATGTCTCTCATGGTGTCATGGACAACCTTGTCTAGCCCACGGTGCTCTATGGCTTAGAGGTTTGGGTGCCATGTTTGCTAGATTTCGGCTAGGCTTCAATGGAGAGAGTGCATACCCTCCTCCTTCGTCGCATCATTAAATGCAGGAAGACAACCCCCCATCCCATTGTACTTGCAGAGTCTGATGCTCGACCCTTTTGGCTCGAAACTGTATTCAACCTTGTCTCACTCCTACACTACATTTGGAGCTTTGCTGACTTGACAAAGGGACTGTCACGTCCCCACCCCTCTACCAGAGAGAGGAGGCGACATTACTGCTATCAATCCAGGCAATCTAAGCCCCAAGAACATAAGATAAATGCGTTGAAATAAAAACATACACAGATGCATAAATTATTAACATACAACAGAAGCAAAATACATTCCATTTAAGCATTTAACATGTTCATATTAATTCATAAGCACATATACAGTTGCAGAGATAAAATAGACAAGAATACTTATCTTGAAAGAAGCTTGTCCTGCAACCAACTACGTAACTGCAACGTTCCACCCAACCATAGGTCAGTGTGCTCATCAATCTCTCAGCAGCACTGCCACCCTTGAGCTAGGCATGATTCCCACAAGGAATAAGGGAACACTAGAAGACACATAGCCAAGGATATATCAAAATTCAGCCAAGCCAAAACTACATTTGGGTTTATCAGGATACCAAGGAGGTGGGAAGATTGAACTACTAAGCTAGTGAGCTCAACCACAGAGCTATGGACACCTGCACCAGATCGGGCTTGGCTCCTAAAACATCTACACACCCAACACAAGGAAGCATCCCCTTCTTTGCTACACAGTCCCTTACGCTATGCCTTCCATTCCAGTGCTATTTAGGGCGTGTAAAGGAGAAAACCAGCCCCTCTAGATCTGTCTGTGAGGTTCCTTCCTACACTAGGTTTATCGAGCTAGTTCAAACCCAATTTCACTCCAAACTAGTTCAAACCAAAACAAAAGATGCATACACAACAAAATACAAGTTCTGGGATTGATGAAAAATGTCACGGGAGCCAAAAGCGAAAATGGCAATTGGGGAAAAACTACCTAGCATGAGCAATTCGTTTAAGAAACGTTCTATGGCTTCATGTGGGCAAAAATGATTCCCTCAGTCCCTAAATTCGTGGATATGTCCCCGATTGGCTATGCAACACTGAAAACACGAAATTCCCAACCGTGGGAATGTGGAAACAACATAAAGACGCCTAGGAGAGATCCCAACCACTGTACATTAACAAAACCACTTCCCAGCCATGGGAAAAATGAAGAACACTACAAGAACGTGAATGGAGAATGCCGAGGAGCTCCAAAAACGTGAGGAAGAGAAAAACGTGGATGCATGGTAGAATGGGCATACGTTTTTGGGTTTTTACTCGCCCATGAAGTCAAAACACGTTTTTCCAAAATGAATGCTCTGCCCAATTCGAATTTTGTTCATACCTTGCCCATTCCCATGCAATAACTAACTCGACCACTTCTGGCAGAAATAAATGATTGGGGAAAAATACAAGAAATGGGTAGTTGACAGTTTTGATGGGTTTTCCCTTTGACATTTGGGTTTTCTGCATTGGCTCTAAGGTTTGAATATCCCCCCCCCTTATCCTTAGGAAATCATGCCCCCATCTCTTTAATGTTGCATTGACATAGCTGGTTGTGGGTACTTTAATTAAATTGCATATTTACATGATGTCCAAAATTATAACGTGCCTGGCTAGCACGAAATACCATTGACAACGATTTTTAATTGCCGAAACATAAAACACTAAATCAATGGTGGGGCTTTTGCCTTTATCTCCGCACAACGATTAAATACAATATATACATCATATACATTTAGTGCAAACGGGGTCAAAACTGAGGTGTTACAGGGACAAGATCGATATCTGTACTTGGCCTATTGTTCATATGAGTCTATTGGCTCAACTAGCCCTTTAGGTTGCTCTCGTTTCTGGTATGTGGGGATCTTGGATCTTTTGGAGCACTATTGGTAGTGCAATGGATCGACTTCCCTTGTTTAGATACTCCCTGGATGCAACTGGCCATCTCTCATCTACCGAGCAAGAGATGAACATGATCATCTATATGATATCTATAGGCAATTTGTGTAGGTTAGCTAGATCAACCCTTAAGGTGGGTTACGTCTAAAGATGGCCTTCTAAGTCAAGCATTGCATGGATCTTATAAACGAGCTCATTGTTTGGTCCTATTACACACTCTGCCATTAGATGCACATCCTTCGTATTCCCTTGGTCTAGTTCAGGGTAGTTTCTCATAAACTTAGGGTGGAGACAGATCACTAGATTGATTGATTAGATAGGATATGTTAGGTGTGCCATCTTCAAGGGTTGAGATTGAGTACCACTTCATTTTTCGTTGTCCTATTTACTATGAGATCTGAGGGCGGTTCCATTGTCCTATTTACACACTCCACCATTAGATGCACATCCTTCGTATTCCCTTGGTCTAGTTTAGGGTAGGTTCTCATAAACTTAGGGTGGAGATAGATCACTAGATTGATTGATTAGATAGGATATGTTAGGTGTGCCATCTTCAGGGGTTGACATTGAGGACCACTTCATTTTTCGTTGTCCTATTTACTATGAGATCTGAGGGCGGTTCCATTGTCTTTTCAGGGAGCTTTAGACTTTGTCTAGTTTCTTTAGGTATCTTGACCAGAGATGTTTGGCCTTATACTTGTAGGAGATCCTTTGGCTTTGCTCCCTCATCCTTGAGCCACATCCACATCCTAGACCAACTTCCACTTAATGGATCACTTCTTTTTCCACGATCATTCCATCTACAAGGGGCACCAAGAGGCAGATGGATATTGATCTTGTTTTCAAACCCAGATCTGTGAAGATTCAGGGGACCACTTCCACTTCTACTAGACCCCAAAGGCATAGCCAACCTTGGTCCTATAGCAGTAGCTAGTTGACATCATCCAGACCACATAGACGACCCTCCTCCTCTAGGAAACAACACATTCCATGGTCCAACTTCTCTTTCTTGTCTTCCTTTAAGCAAACTTCTTTGTTGAGATTCCTCCATTCGGCTTTGGATGTTAGGAGTGATTGTTCCAGCGGACCATGACAGGGTTATACCATTTGTATCACAGATTCTAAATCCATTTTCTTTGTACATCCCAATCTGGGATTGACTCTCCATCTTCGGAGCTGGTGTTCTGATATTTCAATTAAAATCACATTTTACTTTCTCCATCTTACTTTTCATAGGAGTTGTTTTAGTGCTCCCACTTTTACTGACATCATTTTGTACCCTATAGTCCTTTTGACTTACTTTAGTGGTCATTTGTTGGACATTAATGGAATTATCTTATCTTACCTTTTCTCTCTCTTTTTGTTCAATCGTCTTTGTACTTATCTCTCTTTGATTTAAGATGCTAGGGTTTCTTGGAAGATTCTTGAAGTCTAGAGCTAGGTTTTGATCCCTAAGGAAGCATTGAAGTTGGGGTTTGGTGATAGTCCTTGATTTGTACTTGTTGAGGAGGAAGAGAATAGGAGATGCCTTGCATGATGCCAAGGAGGACTTGCTAGTGGTGATTCTAGCTTGTTGGAGTGGCTTTGGTGCTAGGGTTTTTTCTTGGTTTCCCTCGCTAAGTTTTTGGGGAGCTTTGTACCAGCTTGTGATAAGTTGGGAATATGTTTTTAAACTTCATCTTTCATCTATATATATGGAGTTTTCAGCTGTTCAAAATTGTCTTATTGCAGATTTGATTTTAAGCTATCATTTTTTTCATGGTATGGTAATTTCCAGCATTTACATGTTTTGCTGATTTGACATAAGTTGAGGCAGAAATTCTTAAGGAATTGAACATTTATATTGAAGATAACAAGTCAGATTTACTGCTGTAAATCTGTATCAATTGCAGTGATTTCAGATATGGTTTATGCTCTCAAGCGCTGAAATATGTAGGCATGTATTTGGTAGCTTCTCTTTGGAATTGCCTAGTGAATTGGGGTTTGTTTGAAGTGAAATATTGTCTACTGTGTGCTGCTGTAATTTATATTTCAGTTCAGCCCTAAGGCTGATAATTCATAGGGTTAGATTTATGGAATCTCTAAAAAGGTGAAATTTCTGAATTTGCAAAAGAATCCTCAATTCCTAATTTTTTTACAGAAACTAAGAAGATTTGAGAAATGTCCAATGGGCTTTTCAAGGGGGTTTGATCATTGTCATATTTCTTTTGTGCAGTCAAACATGTACATAATTATATACCATACCTTTCTATCAATTGTCTTTTGTCTACATCATTTCTTGAACTTTATATGTATTTTCATCTTGTTTTTGGTAGCTGATTACAGAGCAATTATTGCTTGAAAAAAATAGACATTTCTAGATTGTTTTTTTCTCCACATTCTCTAATTTTCTGGATTTCCTGGCCGATTGTACCCTTTCATCAGTGTTCTTATTGCCCCTGTTTCCACCTTGTATATCTTATCCTATTCAACAAGAAATCTCAATGCTTTCCCTCTGCCCCCGATCCCCTGTGCATCTCATTGCCTTCGTCAACTCCATATTTATGTCCCTAGTCATTTGTATATTGGTGCCGGGGTTCCAATTATTTATATGACTTTGTATTTTATTTTTTAGTTTCCTTGCCATACTTTCTTAGTAAATTTGTATTCATATATACGTGCTACTCAAAATAAGCTCTATTCATATATACGTGCTACTCAAAACAAGCTCTATTCATTATTATATGAACACAGGTCACTCTTAATAGGAGGGTACATCTGTTATCCATAATAGCAGATCCAATGCCCCCATTTAGGTTTATTTGATTGTAAAAACAACAGAACACAATGCATTATCATCTAAAACACATGTCGATTGTTTTCGTTTAAATTGTTAAACTTGGCAGTTAAATACTGCAAGTTTTTAATACTAAGTACTAAAAGGATTTTTTACTGCTATTCTGCGTTAGCCTGCCAAACATGCACTTATTTATATCAATCACATTAACTTCAGGAAAAACCATTTGAATCTCACAATAATTAACCTTAGGAAAATTATTTAAATCACACAATAAACATTTTTTTGCTTCTGATGAAGTTCCTGAATTGTGCATAACCTTGTGGGTAGAAGTGAAGGAATCTCCTTCTAGAAATGTGGGGAAAGCAGAAAATTATGAGGCAAAATATAGCCAATAGAGCTGCAAGTGCAAACTTGTTTTTAGTAAACACGAATTTAACGCCATAGCCATGAAACAGTGGATTTCTCTCAAGCCACAGATGTGTGCTGTGATACTATTCTACTCTTCCAGACATCTATTGAAAAGTTCATAAGGTTTTCAATACAGACCTGTCTCAGGTATAACCTCAGCTGAAATGGATATATAGTCAGGTTATTTTTGACATCAATATTTGTAGAGATAGCTGAAACATTGCCAGAATGTAGTGAAAATTAGTATCAATGTTTTAAGTGCATGTGTTGCATTCTATGTTTTCAGAATACGGACAAAATGGTCCAAATATTTCCAAGAAGCCTCTTGTCCTTATTTTAATTGGTCCCACATTAATATTTCAAGTAAAAGCATTGATTCTAACGGTACCAAGGTTTAAATGATCACATTGATCTCTAAACTCATTTTTGGTTTGTTTATTTACTTTACAAAGGTTATTTGTGATGTTGCCTTTGTTTTTTTTAAATGTAGGTTTTGTATTGTTCTGTGTATGTGGAGGTATTACTGAACATGTAGGTATTTAAGTAATGGGGTATGGCTGACTGATAGAGCTGTATGCTGGCGTGTATGGGCATTACAACTCTAGCATCACAGTATGAGCAGAATCAATGTGTCACATTGGCATTATAACCCGACTCGTATACAAGATGGTACACCTCATAGGAATACAACATATAGATTGGCAAAAAATCCCGACTAGATTTATCCTTGGGTTGTGTATGTTGTACCTTTATTTACTTCTTTAGATGCTTTGCTAGACTTTGGGTTTCACATACAGGATGATGGTTAGGTGTAGTTGTCCTCATAATGTCAAGTCTGCATGCCCTTGGTAGTCTCTCTTTACTTTTACTCTTTCTACTTGTTAAAATTTTAAATTTGACTCAACCTTGAATTAGTAATTACTTTCAACTAAATTCCCAAGTTAATTTATTTTAACTTTTATGTAATTATTCCTAGTCACTCTTTCCATGTTCTTTTTTTACTTCTTTAGATGTTTTGCTAGGCTTTGGGTTTCACATACAGGATGATGGTTAGGTCTAGTTGTCCTCATAATGTCAAGTCTGCATGCCCTTGGTAGTCTCTCTTTACTTTTACTCTTTCTACTTGTTAAAATTTTAAATTTGACTCAACCTTGAATTATTAATTACTCTCAACTATATTCCTAAATGTAATTTATTTCAACTTTTAAATGTAATTTATTTTAACTTTTATATAATTACTCTTAGTCACTTTTTCCATGTTCTTTTTAGCTTTTATACAGAGCCCCTTGATGAGCTATTATATAGAGCCCTTTGATGAGCTTTTATATAGGATCCTCTTGATGATAGGTTGAGTGTCCACTCAATAAGTTAGCTTTTTATACAGAGCCCCTTGATGAGCTTTTATATAGAGCCCTTTGATGAGCTTTTATATAGGATCCTTTTGATGATAGGTTGAGTGTCCACTCAAAAAGTAGGGACATTTCAAAACTATCAAAACAGTGCAACTTCAGAAATTAACTCATAATGTGTTTTTTTTACAATTTAAGTGTCTAATGGTTAAGAACATGTGTTTCCTTTTTGAAATCAAATATTCGAATTCGGAGAGATATGCTATTTACACCTTTGTACTAAGCAAGGAATTGTTTCATGGATATGACATTTACATGGTTCTACCAAGCAATGGAATTTTGTTTCATGGAGACGAGTCTTTTGTGCCATAAACAAGGTCTCATAAATCAATTTGATGCAAAACTATAACTTTAAATTGGAATAATTTGTTATGTTTTCTTAAATGCGTATTACTTATATATTACCCCTTACCCCTTATAATAGCATAAATTCCCTCCAAATCATTTATGTAAATGTGATTATCTCTGTTCCATGACTCACATTGTAGTTATCAAGTTGTTATAGGTTATATATTTATTCTTTACGTTGCTAAGTTTACATGCTTATCTCTATTCCATGATTGGCATTGCACTTATCAAGTTTGTTATATTTATGACTTCGCTATTTATTCTTTACTTTGCCAAGTTTACATGGTTATCTCTATTTCATGATTGGCATTGCACTTATCAAGTTTGTTATATTTATAACTTGGTTAAGTTTACATGCTTATCTCTATCTCATGGTTGGCATTATTTATACCTTGGCTTGGAAGGTTTTTTTTAAGTTATATATTCCTCGTCTTAGTAGGTTTCCTTTATTTTAGGACGTTTTAAGTTTACATTGGAAGGTTTTTTTTAAGGTATATATTCCTTGTCTTAGTAGGTTTCCTTTATTTTAGAACGTTTTAAGTTTACATGCTTATCTCTATTTCATGATTGGCATTATTTATACCTTGGCTTGGAAGGTTTTTTAAGGTATATATTCCTTGTCTTAGTAGGTTTGCTTTATTTTAGGACGTTTTAAATTTGAAATATTGAATAACCTCCCGACATATATTTGCTTTTAAGTCGCAATTTCCATTTAGTTTCTTTTCTAAGTAGGTTTCCTCTATTTTAGGACGTTTTAAATTGAAATATTGAATAACCTCCTGACATATATTGCTTTTAAGTCACAATTTCCATTTAGTTCTCCATGGTACCAACATGTCATGTTCATCTTAATCTCGAAAATAAATAGGTTCACTGCATCATAGTATACTTTTTTGATTTAAGTATCTCTTTTTATTCGTTTTATGGTTCCTTTAATGATCTAACATATTATTTATTTAAGTGTGAAGCTTTCTCTTTTCCTTGTTTAATTTATACTGACTAGGCACTTTTTTTTATTCTTGTTTTTATGTTTTGTAGCATAATATTGAATAAATGCTATGTTTTATGGTATAATATTTTTTTTTATTCTTGTTTTTATGTTTTGTAGCATAATATTGAATAAATGCTATGTTTTATGGTATAATATTGTACCATTACTATTTTATTTATGAATACTTTAATTGCACGATACATTTAGAAATTCATGATTTTAAAGTTGATGATGTAGTGAAAAGTATTTTATAAATACTTAATTATAATTTTGATTATGGTCAGCGGAATTGTTAAGACCATTATAATTATATTATAATGAAAAATGGATTAAAATATTAGAATAAATGATTTACATGGACTTATTTTAAAATCATGATTTGAATGGAGATATAGTGAAAAGTTTATAAATACTTAATTTTGACTATGATTATTATTATTATTAAAACTATTATAATAATATATAAAAAAAATAAAAAATAAAAAAGATTTATCAACTAATTAATTAAATAATATTTAATGAATAAAATGTTGGATTTTTTACCAATAACTATAAATTTTAAAAATTGAATATTATTCAATTGTAGTTTATATAATTTTTGAGCTTTGGAAATGGAGGTATTCATGTTGTAAAATTAACAATATATAATTGTTGTTGGGAGTTTTTGTGTTAAACAAGTATATTTTACATCACCTTCATTTTAGGTTGGAGTAAGATAGGATGTGGACAAACCTCAACCTTGTAATGTATCCAACCACCCAAGTGATAATGTTGAGTTGATGGGGTATCCAATTTACACATGTGATACCTATTATGTTAGTTATATCCAATGCATGATATAAATTTCATGCAATTACACAACACCATATAAACATTACTGTTGTCCAAATACACATTCAATTGCTAAATATCACATACAAAAGCATGAAACATACCATGCCATGCACTTCCATGCATTTAGACATTCATAAAACAATAAATAATAAATATACAAACTCAAAACAAACCATGACATTCATACATGATGAGAGAATTATCTTTTTACAATTATATTTCAATCGACTAAAGGTGAAGGATGTTTCTCTTAGTTGTAGGCTTTGTCAAGCCATATCTGTCTTCGAAAGAGCTACCCCCAAGTTGAGGTTATAAATCCGCGAGGGCAAAGATCTTCCCAATACAATTATACATAGCTCAATCTCTCATGCAAACTAGTAGTGCCTAACCCACTCCACAATTGTCCCAATCCTCAATTCTCCTTCCTCGTCAACTTGCACAACGCCAGTAACAAGCCTTCTTCTTGAAGCTAATAGTCCCTTAGGCAACCTCCAATTCTTTTCTAGCACACTAGTTGGTATCACTCAATTTATCCTTTGGTTGTGGAAGGATAGTTCCAAGGTAACTTTTCAAACCAACCTTTAAGAGGAAAGCTGGCTTCTTTCCTAGTAGAGAGATCTCTCTCAATCAAATAGTTACAATGGGAAAATATATTTTTACGTAAACTGAAATTAATGATGAAAATGGTTAAAACAAAAGGATACCATTGTGCATGGAGTCAAATTCGCAAGTTTTGAAGATAAACGAGGCTTTTGCAACAAGATTTTTTCAACGAGGCATGATAATTATATTTTCACAATAAAGTTCTTGATTTTCTAGTGGTAAAAGAGAAAATATGAACAATCCATTAATATGAGCACCAAATAAAGATGAATCCAATATTAACTTTAGATAAAATTTGCTTGTTAATACTTGAATCCTATGAACTAGAGCATATGAGTATGAATTCTGATCCAATACAAACTTATTCAAGCATGAAAATATAACACAATGGAAAAAGATAACAAGAAAAACATTCACAATAGAAAATGAAATACATATTGTAAAACATGATAATCTATGTTATGAAAATTTTTTGCTTCGCCCTGCAAAATTTTATTAAACTTGGAAATGCTCAGTACAAAATGAGTTTCACTTTCATGGGTTCCAACCCCAATTACATTGCAAAACATGCTTTTATACATCAAAAGCTCCTCGAGTTGATACTTAACTACCTATATTCTAAAATAGGCTTATTGTAACTGCCTTATTACATTTGTCATATAATTAAAAACTAAATCTCCTTAAATACTAGAAAATCTTAAAGTCCACATTGAAGTGGACTTTAATATATCATTTGGTCAAACATTTGGGATGAGTGTCTTCATTGATGCAACTTATACTTCATCCTTCCAAAATTTTCAATTGTTTCACACTAATCTCCAGAAGGCGCTTCTTGACTCGTCAATTCTTTGGCCAAAACTCTCAACTTCACATGGTCCACATAAGAAATAGGAGTCAACTTCGTGTCTATCATTTTGAAAAGATCCAAAATTTTAGAATCTACAGGTAATCTATCAATTATAATTTTTCCAGTCAAAGATATATCATCAAATTTCCTATGGCCCATTCTAGCATGAACCAATAGAGTTTGATAATCAGATTGGGCTATTAATTTAACATCCTCATCTCCAAAAGAAGGGAGTCCCTTTTGAAATAGCTCTATGAATAAGTCTTTGAAAGATTTTAACTACTGCAACATTTGATCATCCTTTGCTTGGAAACTCTCAATTATGATGATGTTTTCTGAGAACTTTCCTTGGCTAAGTTATCAATGTACTTTTGTCCTTGATGCCCACTATTTTCAATTCCCCTTCTGATAAAGTATTGGGGAAATTAATAGTATTTTGAGTTGTCTTTGTTGGCCTTTTATCCGAAGTCTCCTTCATGACTGCATAACTCTGTCTTGCTACACTGATTACCACTTCTTTATCCTTTATGAAATTCAAATAGGGCCTCATTTTTGTAGCCTCAATGATAATCATATACCAAATAAGATGCCTGCCCCCCTACACTGGCAATTTCCCTGGAACTTTTTCTGTCAGCTTTTCATTCTTCTCAAGTAGCTCCTTCCTTTTATTTTCAAAATTTTTTTTCCTCTTCTTTTTTCTTAACTACTTCAACCATTTTTTGATTTTTTGTTTTTAACCCTTTGATTTCTTCATCCTTTAAGCTAACTTGAGACATAGATCGAGCTATAGTGTATGTATTTGTTTCTACACTTGGTTGACCTGTTTCCATCCGTTTTTTCTTTTCTATCTTTTCTCTTTCTTTTTCCAAAATTATTTGATTTTCATTCAATACATCAATTTTGGCTATAAGAAAAGCTCTTTCCTTCTCCCATTGACCCTGTTCTTCAACAAACTTCAACAATTTGGCTTTGCTATCATTTAATTCTTGGGACAATGATTATTTTCTTTCTCCAAAATTGTCAATTTAGATGCCTGAATCTATTGGGTAGCATGGATTTTAAATTTATCTTTCAACAATTGGACAATGTTTTCTTTTTTAGCTAAACTTTATTTGTGGCTTGCCCTATGTCTATTTCCTTGTCCATAGCTAGAAGATCACCTTGAAGCTTCTTAATCTGTTGCTGATATGTTTTATTCTCAATCTTCTCTTGTTTCAGATGGTTTTCTAATCTTGATACCGTGGATTGCAATTTAGAAACCTTCAGTGTGGCTTTCAACAAATCAAATATAAATCACTTGTCCAGTTTGCTTCTGTAAATGAATTTTTTCTGGGACTTGAATCTATTTTTGCAAATTGGGTCTCATTTCTAAAACTCTGTCATGAGTGGCCACTACTAATTTCAAGGTATTTTCCACATGATCTTTTATAGTGATCAGTGAAACTTCCTTATCTGAAATATCCCTCCATTTAGAAAAAAAATTAAAAGTTTTTTCAATTTATTTATTTATTTATCCTGTCCATATCTAGTATACAAGTTATTTTTGGACTTGTAACTATCACTGAAACCAACGTCTCATGCCTTTGCAAAACTGTATCCTTGGATTTGAAAAACTGGGCCTTGAATTTTTTTTTCTTTAATCTTTTTGTTTTCAACTTCAATCATTTCTTTGTCTGGATCCATTTTTGGTCTCTTTGCAAACTCTTGCTCTTCATCTTCAATCTCTATTGTTTCTAAAAAGATTATTTCACCAATATTTTTAGCTTTACTGGGGGTTGGTATTATCATGGCAGTAGATTTCATTATGGTAGAGGGATTTTCCTCATTGAAGAACAGGAACATTATGACCAAATAAGATTGACATCTGAAATGTTTGGTCATGTGGAAATTTACTAACTGTGAACGAATATTCTCAGCTAGGAATTCATCAAATTTAAGACAACAATATTGACTGAACTCATACTCAAGCTGATGCAGACTCAACCTAAACAACAAACTCAATAAGACTTCAGGGACAAACCTATCACTACCCAACCCTAAAAACTGACTCAACAGGGAAATGACTCATTGGGACTCTTCATTATACAGTTCAATATAAAAGTGGAAAGGCTCATTTTCGACATAAACTTCAGGTTTAGGATTTTTGACAAAAATGCTTGCTTCTCTTCTGCTGTAGCATTCATATATAGTATAATTACAGTTTCTTCGACAAGATCTTCTAGGTTTTGGGAAAAAGACCGAGGCACCTCTAACACATCTTTAATGACTAGTGAATTAATGGGGCAAAGGATTTTGGACTGGTTAGAATCCATTGTACTCATTTTGACTAAGAAAAGTTGGACGCACACCAAGCAACAAAATCTGGGAAATTGAGGGTTTTGTTTGGACAAAAATGATGGAAATGGTACCTATTTGTGTACATAAACTTCATGTGTTTCTAATATTTTTAGTTTATTCTTCAACTCATGCACACAGCCAAAAGACAACACTGTGTCGAAAACATCCCCATCTTAGTCTTCCAATATTTCATCCAGTTGATTGATCTCTCTAACCTGCGCTTCGACTTCACCTTCTCCTTCCATTTTAAAAATAATTTGGTGGGTTAAGATACGTGGCCTACTTGGCAAATAATGCCCGGAAAAAGTAGGTTTGACTTGGCTTCCAAACGTGCAAGCACATTTTTTCTTGGGTGCAAAAGACAAATGTCGTATTTCCACGTGACTTTACTTTATATAATATTCCCAAAGGAGGTTTCGGGATCATGGGAGGTGGTTTCTCCTCGGCACTTTTCACCCAGCGGAATGATTCTCCGCTTACCATGTGGCAAGCGATAAAATTTACACTACCGCTTGCTTGTTCCATCTTGTTTGCAAGTTGATAGCACAGAATGCACTTCAACCGGCGATCTCCTTCCCATCCAATCATGTGCCATTGATCACATCCGAACTTTAACACACCCCAACAATCATTTCGCCAACATCCCTCCATGTTATAAACCAAACTCTTTCATTCAGTGGATTCCATGTCCGTCGTTGATATCATTACATCTCTGATCTAGACCATCAATTCCTTTACAAGATGATGAAGGAGCTTTGTCTGCTCACCTTAGTCACGTTTTAATCCAATGTATGGTTCCATGAAACATTTGGTCTCCCTTTTAACACCCAATTTGTTAACTTTTTGATCATATTAACAAAAAATTGAAATATAAGCCCTCTCTTTACCTTAAGCTCCTCTCAACCATGTGAAACAAAACTGTGTTAACAACTGGCTCACTGGGGATGCTATCCTCCTAGCGAGGTAGCAAACACCCATAGACCAGTGCCAATAACACTGTATGCTTTGTACAAGCCATAAAAAACAAAACTGCAAACCTGTTTTTTCTTCTTTTCTCTGTACATAAAACTTTAAAAAATGACAACCTTCGGATCTTAGGGCCTTCAACTTTGGACTTCAAATCCTTCAACCTTTCACTCATAATCAACTTTAAACAATAAATATATACAACGAATGTACAAATTTTCTCTGTTTTTAAGAAAGATAGTGCTTGAGGAATATTCCATTCATAGGACCTCCTCCAATGTCAACCCCATTTTGATCTTGCAAAATAAAACTATTGTCTCCTCGATATGCAACAATAATGTAAGGACCTTTTAATAAGTGATCAAATTTTCCATGTTTATCTTCCTTTATAGCATCCCATTTAAGAACTAAGTCATTTATCTGAAAATTCCCTTCTTTGATTTTCTTGTCAAAAGTCTTCTTCATCTTCTCTTGATACACCTGGAACCTGTCATATGATTTTTCTCTCATTTGATGGAGTTCTATTAACTGGTTGATCCTTCTCTACACGTGGTTTGGCTCTTCATCTTGTTCCTGCAACAATTTCATGACTGGTAAACCCAAAGAAACTGGAAAAATTACCTCTGCTCCATATACCAACTGAAATGGTGACATGCCAATAGCTCTTTATGTACTTATCATGTCTACCAATAATGCATATTTAAGTTTGGTATGCCATGCTCTTTTATTTTCCTCCAACAATTTTTTTATGGTTCCTACCAAACTTTATTTGAAGACTTATCTAACCCATTTCCCCGAGGATAATATGAAGATCAATGATTCAAAGTTATATTATACTTATGAGAGAAAATGATTAATTTCTTGGATTTAAAGGCATGTGCATTATCTGTTACTATCCTCCTAGGACATCCAAACCTAGAGAGTATTATTTTCAATAAAATCAATTATGACAACATATGTGGCTCTTCTGGTGGGTATAGCTTCAATCCATTTTGTAAAATAATATGTGGTAGTCAGAATCCATTTGTGCTGATCATAAGAGTTAGGATTAATCTCTCCAATACAATCTAATTTCTATTGCTGGAAGGGTGCTTCCATTGTGATCTAGGTGGGTCATCTCAAATTCGATAGAAGTTAAAGTCTTCGAAAGGGAAATAAATGCATACAAAATGAAAGAGCTCATCATCAACTTTCCAGTGACATTCGTTTCAGAGAAAACAACCTCCAGATGAAGAAGTTGTCAGCTGTTGAAGTTTCGACTATGATGGTAAAAAAATGGTTAAATGAAGGCGTGGTTATGAGTTATGGGAATTGAACCCAAAAACGTTATTAAGGTTACCATACTCCTTTGTTGAAAAAAATATATGATTGGAAAAAAGGGGGGTGGTTAACCTTAGCCCCTTGGTGTTTAATTCATGCCAAACTATATGATATATCAAACAATACCAACCTTCCATCACATAATATGTGGCAAGTAGACCTTATAAACCATATAAAATGTGTCACCACGAACCATAACCGTAAACCATATGATATGGAAACAAATCCATTTAACGCGCCAAACATCAAACCATAGGATATGTGGTGTAGTTCTATACATGCGCGGGAAAGGGAGAGGTAGGGGAGAGGCTCGCCACATTATAAAAATGCGCGGGCAGGGGAGAAGCCCGCGGGTTTGACCCAGAGATCTCCGCCCTCACCCTATCATGTCTCTGCCAACGCGCCAAACCGGTGGGTCGTGGTAGGGATTGGAGCGATATGGTTTTAACTTTGCACGGTGATCACGCTGCAATATGGGCACGTGCCCCAAAACAAACTGTTTTGGCCTATAAAAACCATAGAATTTTGCAGCTGGAAAGGAGAGTTCGGGAACAGGTTTTTTTAGACAGGTACAGGAACGGATCATGAGGCGCAGAAAGCCATTAATGGGCATGGATCTTGAGGCAGAATTGTTAGATTTTTATCATTTAGGCAATATGATCTTAGGATCTTATCTGAGAGAATAACACGCACAACAATCAATCACAAGAGACAAGAGACACAAAGAAGTTTCCTCGGGGAAACCATAAAGGAGAAAACCTCTCAACTTCCTCAGAGATAGAATGAGCACCAATAGCAGGAATAAAACCCAAAGACATAAAGACGATCTTCAACAGCTGATCTCTCTCACTTGTGCTAGTACTTCCTCTCTTACTCATGTGCCCCAGTTGAGTGTGTGTGTGTGACAAATAGAGAGTCTCACTCTCTATTTATATTAGTTTCCAACTTTTACAATTACTTACCAGGGTCGACATCTCTAGAAGAGTCTAATAACCCTAGTGCCCCTCAACTGTGGGGAATTTTCCCTCCGATCAACAAGGAGGGTTAACCTTAACTCAATTGTCGGGACTATTGCCCCAACTTACAACGGAGGGTTAACCTGAATGAATTTACATGACTTTATTATATTAATGACTCTCTCGATAGGAACATCGGGGTATAATGAAATACAAATGATTCTCCTGATAGGAACATCGGGGTACAATATAATATATACAAGTGAATACATTTCAAAGTTACAAATACATCAACACTCCCTCTTAACTAGGAATGTATTCTCTTGACACAATTCATCAACACAAGTCTTCTTCTCTGGATCATCACTCGATCATCATAAAAGCTGGATCATCACTGGATCAACATCAAGTTTGGATGATCACTAGATCAACATCATCATTGCTTCTGCTATCTCGATCAACTGGTGCTATCTCTCAATTCTACTCGTCATAGGAATTTCTACAGAGCCAACCCTTTTTCATGCTGATTGTAGGCCTAGCCTCCATGTAGGTTTTCATCTTCTTTAGCACTTATATCTGACCCAGTCAGAAAGGCCCTCCCAACACTTATATCTGACCATGGGAGTAACACATCCAACACCATGTCAGAAAGGCACACCCAACACTCACATTTGACCATGGGAGGAACACATCCACCACCATGTCAGAAAGGCACGCCCAACACTCACATCTGACCATGGGAGGAACACATCCACCACCATGTCAGAAAGGACCAGCCCTTACATCTGACCATGGGAGGGTCCAGCCTGCCCCCATGTCAGAATGGCCCCAGCCCTTACATCTGACCATGGGAGGGCCCGGCTTTCTCCCATGTCAGAATGGCCCATCCCTTACATCTAACCATGGGAGGGCCCAGCCTGCCCCCATGTTAGAATGGCCCGGCCCTTACATATGACCATGGGAAGCCCTAGCCTGCCCCCATGTCAGAATGGCCTAGCCCTTACATATGACCATGGGAGGGCCCGCCTACCACCATGTCAGAATGGCTCTGCACTTACATTTGACCATGGGAGACCTTGCCTACCACCATGTCAAAATGGCTATGCACTTACATCTGACCATGGGAAGAACCAATCTTACCACCATGTCAGAATGGCTCTACACTTACATCTGACCATTGGAGGCCCCACCTACCACCATGTCAGAATGGATTTGCACTTACATATGACTATGGGAGGAACCAATCCTACCACCATGTCAGAAAGGCACACAAGCTCATTACTACCCCTTGGAAGGAACCTCGATCTGGAGAACACCAAAATTCTCCTTGAAGTACTCAACCTTCACTTTGGCCATTTCTAGCATAGAATCACATCAGGGTTAATTACGTCCAAGGATAACCTGTGAGCTTCGCCAGGACCGATTACATTCGAGGACAACCTACATGACCGTTTATATCTGAGCAACCTGTAAGCTTCACCAGGATTTTATGATCAGACAACCTGTCTCACCAACTATGCTAGAACTCCCTCTTTCGAGAGATCTCGATCTGGATCACAAACTGGAGCCTCACTGCTCCTCTCTCCCAAGTAGTTGAGCAAATGGAAACATATTTTTCCTCGGTTGTACTCAGCGCCATGCATGACTCCTTCCTGCTAAAACAAGAGATCACACCTAATCCGATACTGAAGTAGCACCCCGAAGTGCTCTTCCTATTAGTGGCACTATCCAATCCGAATCCACATAACCCTCCAGGTTAATCTTATGATGCACCTCATACTTGAGCCCATAATCAACTGTACCCTTCAGGTACCTCACTGCATGCTTTGCAACCATCAGGTGAACATGTCTCGGATCCGCCAAGAATTGGCTCAATGTGTTCACAGCAAAGAAAATATATGGTCTCGTATTCATTAGGTACATCAATGACCCAATCATCTGACGATACATCGTAGCATCAACCGACTCTGATGAAGCATCACTCAATAGCTTCAAGTTCGATGCCATAGGTGTGGTCATGGCCTTGCAGTCCATCATCCTGAACCTCTTCAGGATCTTCACTGCATACTTCCCTTGTCCCAGGGAGATTCCATCTGTATTCTTCCACACCTCCATGCCTGGAAAGTAGTGCATCATCCCCAAGTCCTTCATCTCGAACTCGGCAGCAAGTCTCCTTCTTGCAAGTTTAATGAGTTCCTCTTTTCTGTCAGGAACAAGTCATCAACATATAACAGGAGCATCACTGGTCTTCCGCCTTTAACCTTGAAGCAAAGGTTGGAATTCTCTTTACTCTGAGTAAATCCTAGAGCCATCAGTAAGTTGTCCATCCTGTCATACAATGTCAAACCTCAAGATCTTCTGCAGTCACTCCCTCTAAGTTGGAGCATCATTCTCCCTTTTCCTTTCGTACTCTATGCATTGAAACATTCTGTATCAAAGTGACAAGTAGCTTCCTCTACTACTAATATTCTATGTATCCATCTAGGGTCATTGGATACCAAGATCCTCTGTCTTGAACCTTTTCAAAAGTTCTTCTCGCACCCATCTGTGAGCTTGTCATCCTCTATAAGCTTTCATCTTCAAACTTGTAGCAAAGGTTAAGATCTTCATCACTCTAGGTGATCTTCAAGCTCCTCATGTATGTGTTGTCCCATGGGTGTCTTTTGAGCTCGTACAAGGCCTTCTTTCATTTGCACCCATGATTATGTTTGTCATGTGTCTTATCTTCCAGTGGCTGCAAATGTCTTTTCGTAGTCTATGCCTTCTTTCCGTGAGAAGCCTCATGCTACGAATCTTGCCTTGTATCCCATGATGTTTCCATCTACTGCATGATGGATCTTGTAGATCCATATGGAAGACATTACAGACTTCCCTTTAGGTCTCGATATTGCATCCTAGACATCATTATTCTTGAACTGGTATTCTCCTTCCCTTTATTCTTGGCTGCTTCTTCATAGCTGGAAGGCTCCGCATCAATGATGTCGCTCAACAATGTCACATAACTAGAGTGTCTCTGAGGCCTCTTTCTTTTTTTGAAAGTATCATCATATTATTCTTCATCTTGGATTCTTTCTTGAACTATCGTCACTTATTCTTTGGAACAAGTCTCCTCATTTTTTTTCTTGTAGGCGATTGTACACAATCTTTCCTACAAGTCAAATGCACCAGTTGTATGGTTAGAAACATTTCATAATGCATATTCATAATAGTAAATTCTTATGCATAAAGATATAATCATGCAACTATTTTAGCCAATACAACATACATCCATATCTCACGGAAACTTTTCTAGATGCCTTCCATCTCTACCAAGACATCATTGAGATTGTGCACTAATCCAATATGTCAGCAAAGAGGTTTCATTCTAGATAAGTGGCAATGGAGAGTTGTATAGCACCAAGAGCTACTTATCCATCACATGCATATTAGTAGTATACTGTCATTAACACAAACATTCTATCATGCATAACACATCAATTGAATATAAACAAATGCATACCAAAAAAATATCATGAAATGACAATTGAATACTTATCTTTATTTGTTTCGTGGGTAGACTCCTTTCAGCTTCATCATCTTCTTCATCTATAACAACATCATTTCTTATCCAAATGCTAAGATGGATAAGAGGTTCTTCAAGAATTGAGTCATCAGTATTCCTCATCACTTAAGGGATCTTATTTGAATCGTGAGCGCTAGTTGCTCCCATCTTCTCTTCTCTTATTATGGGTCGAGCTTCATCTTGTGTGTGCTCTTCCTAGAGTCTGTTGAAAGTAATCACTTTTTCTTTGCACACATTCCTTGAATGAATAAATCCCATGATCCTGGGAGGCCATTCAAGGTGGTTTTCACAACGTCTTCATTCTCTACTTCTTCATCCACTGCTTCAAGTTGTTCTTTGATTTGAGAGACCCTTGTAAAGTATGACTGCATGGTCTTTGCATTCTGGATTTTCATATTCTTCAATTGGTTTCTTAAAGTCAACTTTTGATTTATGTTCTTCCCTTCAAATAGCTTGGTCAATGAATCAAACATCTTATTAGGTGTCTTTAGGGAAGACACTTGTGGTATAAGGTGATCCTTGATTGAATCGGTAATGATCTTCTTGGCCTTGACCAAGTTTTTCTTATGTAAGGCTTTAGCCTCATCTCTCACTGGAACGGGAACCTCTCCACTTATGTAGGTGTCCAATTCATTTTCTTAAGGAACCATTGAAATCCTATACTTTCATTCTTGGAATTTGTCATCTTTACCAAGCTTGTCATCAAGCTGGTGTGATTAGTCATTTTGTAATGAGAACCTCAACTATAAATAACAAAAGATTAGATCTTACCGATTTGAGGTGTCCATCCTAGTTCCAGAGCTGGTTGATCTAGGGTTTGTCATAGAAAACCTAATTTTCAAAACTTAGAATCTTTCAGATCTGATTGTATAGAAATATAGACCACCTCAAGGAAAGCTATCCAATGTACTCCTTTTCTGAAAACAGTGGAGGGAAGCTCCCGAAATAGGAAGCCCTAGTTTTCCAATTTCCTCTGCAGAAATGCCTGATGTTGTTTCTGCAATATTTTTGAACGTGCTGCTCCTCTATGTTTGAAACTTTGCACTAATTCATCCTTTCCTGTCCTCCTTCCAACACCATAGGTTTGAGTAGCATTAGTTTCACCAATTAGGAATTATGAGCGTTTTCCCAAGATGACCTGTTTCAGGACTGTTCATCATAGCTAAGTTGTACGGACTGCCACATGTCACTGTTTCATATTTTGGGTTTGAAACTTTTACCACAGAAATTACAGTCCGTTCCCTATCTAGAACATCTTGGGAAATTTCATTTGGACCTTTGTAGCCCGAGATATAGCAATTATCCCTAGGTGTCATGTTTAGGGATGAATCCTGGAAGAGGATAGAACCCTGGTTTGGGGGAAACATATATCCTATAATATAGCTAATCTAAGGCTGAAATTTTTACACAATGTACATTAGGATTTTTTATTCGGCCTGGGAAAATTTTGGCCCCTGAGACTTCTTCAATCCCGAGATATAGCAAATGTACCAAAACTACCTGTTTTAGTATTTTAGGGTTTTTCAGCCCCGGGGTCAAACTAGGGTTTGACTTTCTCAGAGTTTTACCCAACCAAAAATATCGACCTTGGTCTCTAAAATTTGATTTTGATGAGGAGAGAAATCCTATGCTGGGCTCACTCAAAAATTCCTCTTTTGTGAAAAGCCCTAATTTCCCGCAGCAAAAACTGAAAGTGTCCGAAATCAAATTCGGCTTCAACAGAAAGATGCGCCCTTCAATGGAGAGTTAGCCTAGCATCCTTTTGCTAATGGATTGTGGAGAGAGACCCAAAAATTAAGAAGCCCTAGCTTCTGTAGCTACACAATGCCTTCTTCTTAGGTTAGCTCTGATACCATGTTAGTTTTTTACCATTTAAGCAATATGATCTTAGGATCTTATCTAAGAGAATAACATGCACAACAATCAATCACAAGAGACAAGAGACACAAAGAATTTTCCTCAGGGAAACGATAAATTAGAAAACCCTGCAACTTCCTCAGAGATAGAATGAGCACCAATAGCGGCAGTAAAACCCAAAGACATAAATATGATCTCTGACAGTTGATCTCTCTCACTTGTACTAGTACTTCCTCTCTCACTCATGCGCCCCTGTTGAGTGAGTGTGTGTGACAAAGAGAGAGTCCCACTCTCTATTTATACTCGTTTCTGACTTTTACAATTACTTACCAGGGCTGACATCTCTAGGGGAGTCTAATAACCCCAGTGCCCCTCAACTGTGGGGACTTTGCCCTCCGATCAACAAGGAGGGTTAACCTTAACTCAATTGTGGGGACTATTTCCATGACTTACAACAAAGGGTTAACCTCAATGACTTTACATGAATTTATTATATTAATGAATCTCCCGATAGGAACATCAGGGTATAATGAAATACAAATGATTCTCCCGATAGGAATATCGGGGTACAATATAATATATACAAGTGAATACATTCTGAAGTTACAAATACATCAACATGAATCCATACACAATTAGTGCTATTTTGTCTTATTTGCAGAAGCTTTTGTCGATTTGCAAGCTAGAGGAGGCCTCAGGAAAACAGGGTCGAGTTTATACTCATTTTCTCGATTTTTCGAAAGGAACACATTGGTGCAGCCTGTTTCTGTGTCTAAGTGACAAAACTCAGAAGTATTTCCAGAATACACATTTTTTAAGAATTTGAAGATTTTATCAATTGACCTTCCCATTTGGAAGTGGCCCGGAGACGTAGACAGGGGGTTTGGTGAACTCCGTTATCAGTTCTTTTCCATGTATGGTTTGATTACATTTTTATGTGCTTATGTGTTTGATGGATGCTCTTTAATTATGCATTTTAAAGGTTGTTTGTGAGTAATTGACATTTAAAAATTCACATTCAAATAATGGTTATAAAGATCCTTAAGTAAATGTCAGATCAAGTTGGTATCAGAGCAAGCTTAACCATTGCATTGTGAAGTTTTTATATTAACAAGATCTAGGTTTCAGCATGGTGAAGGAGAAATTGAAGAGTTCGACCTAGAAATCGGTTCAAGAAAAGGGAAAATGTCTTCACCAAAAGGAGAAGAAACAACTTCTTCTATCCCATTTGAAGGGGATTTTCTGAAAGCTTTCATGAGAATTCAAGCGATGGTAGAGGATCTCTATCAAGATCGAAAAAAAGGTGAACAAGGAGGCCCATCTCATGCGGAAGGTAAAATAGAAGTAGGTGGTGAGGAACCTCCTAAATCTCCACCATCTTCTCCGACTTATGTTGATGTTTCTTTCTCTTTGCATTCTCCATTTGGAAAAAAAAACAAAAAATGACTTTAATGTGCCTCAATTAAAGTTAGATATTAAGTTTGGATTACCTATGTATAATGGAGAGATTAATGCTGAAAATTTGGACAATTGGATCCGTCAAATTGAAGTTTATTGTAGGATTCAAAAGTTTACTAAAGATAACATTAAGATTCAATTGGCTTCTCTCCGACTTGGAGGGAATTCTCTCATTTGGTGGGAGAGCAGATCTCAAGAGGATATTGCTACAAAAAGAAAAATCATCTCCTCTTGGTATGAGTTCATTTCAACACTAAAAAAACAATTTTATCCATTAGGTTATTTTCAACAAGCTATGATGGATTGACAGAATTTGAGGCAAGGTAAGGGCCAAAATGTGCAAGATTATACACAAGAAGTCTGAAAAAGAGGATTGGTTCTTGGTATACCTCTCTACACCCAGGAAAATCTTCTCAAATATATAGGAGGATTGAATAGTTATTTACGTCATATGATATTGATGTTCAATCCTACTAACCTTGATGAGGTGTGTGTTCAAGCAACTCACATAGAAATTGAAGGGGAAGAATACTAAAGAGAAATTTTCCAAGAAACCTTTTAAACATGATGGAAACAAGTCGAAAGGTAAGGGAAAAGGTGAACACACAGCTACTGTGAAGAAGGAAGGAGATAATCCTACTTGTACTCATTGCCAGAAGAAAGGTCATGATGCTTCCAAATGTTGGACACTTCATCCGGAGCTCAAGCCTGAGAAGTTTCAGAATAAAGAAGACAAAAATACTATTGCATCTACAATCCAATATGATTTGGGGTTAGACTTTGGGGATGAAACTAAGGTGGATGCTACAAGTATCCAAGGTAAAATTACTTCTTGTTATATTTCAAGAAATGAACCTGTTGTCGATGAAAGAAAGAGGAGTGAGTTATTTCATATTAGAGTAGTCTCCAAACATACAAAAATTGATACTCTTTTTGATAGTGGATCATAAACAAACCTCATTTCATAAGAAATTCTTAAGAAATTACAATTGGAAACTAATTTACACCCTAAGCCATATCCACTTCGATGGGTATGTGATAATGCACAATTACAAGTTACAAAGCAATGTAGACTTAGATTTTCCATCACTTCCAGATTTTTGGATAAGGTAGATATAGATGTGGTTCCATTGGATATCTATGGTATTGTGTTAGGTAGTCCATATTTGTATTATAGGAAGGCTATTTTTTACAGGGAAGATAACAGGTATAAGCTCACTAAGGATGGTATTGAATATATCGTTCATGCACATCACATGAAAACATATATTCCTTTAGTTTCTGTAAATCAAATGAAGAGGTTAATTAATACAAGTAAGAACTTTGTGCTTATGATAGTAAAAGAAAAATATGTTGAAAAAACTGAATCCTTTAAAGGTTGTGATCCTAAACTTAAAAAGGACTTGATAAAGGTGGTATCTGATTATGATATTTTGTTTCAAGAACCTAAAGGGTTTCCTCCTAAAAGGGAAATTCAACATGAAATTCAATTACCGCAAGATGCTCCTCTTCCTAATATTGGTATGTATAGGTCTTCCATTATTGAGAATGCAGAAATAAAGAAACAAGTTCAGGAATTGATTGAAAGAGGGGCCATTCGACCAAGTTCCTCTCCATGTGGTTTACCAATTGTTTTGGTACCAAAGAAAGATGGCACATGGCGTATGTGCGTCTATTACAGGGCTCTGAATAGAATTACAATCAAGAACAGGTATCCTCTTCCTCGAATTGATGATCTTTTGGATCAATTAAAAAATGCAATCTTTTTCACGAAGTTAGACTTAAGAAGTGGCTATCATCAAATTCGTATTCATGACAGTGATATTTAGAAAACAACTTTTAAAACCAAACAGGGGCTGTATGAATGGATGGTAATGCCATTTGGGCTTTGTAATGCACCCAAAACATTTATGAGGGTGATGAACGATGTGTTTAGACCCTTCATTGATGACTTTGTTATAGTCTATTTAGATGATATCTTGATTTTCAGCCAGACTTGGGAAGAGCATGTCAAGCATGTTAAATAGGTATTGGATGTACTTATAAGGGAAAAGTTATACCTAAAGATGTCTAAATGTGAATTTGGAAATACATCTTTAGTATATTTAGGTTACATCGTAGAGGGTGGTGAATTGAAAGTTGATCCCTCTAAAGTTGAGGTCATTGTCAACTGGCCTAAGACAAATAATTTAACTGATGTAAGAAGCTTCTTGGGAGCAGGCCAATACTGGGGGAAGTTCATTGCATACTTCTTCTTTATAGCTTCCCCTTTACATGCTTTGACAAATGTGAACAAAGTCTTTCAATGGGAAGGAAAAGAACAAAAATCCTTTGACACATTGAAAGAAAAGATCAACATAGCTCCAGTACTTGCACTACCAGATCTACAACAACCATTTGAGATAGAAAATGATGCTAGTGGTTATGCTATGGGGACAGTCTTAATGCAACATAAAAATCCAATATGCTATCATTTTGAAACTTTCACTAAAACAATAATCAACTATCCAACCTATGATAAAGAGTTGTATGCTTTGGTACAAAGTGTTAAAAAGTGGAAACATTACCTAATGGGTAAAGAAACAATTATACATACTGATCATAAGCCACTACAATATTTACAATCACAAACTAAGCTACAACAATCAAAGCATTTCAGATGGATGGGTTTTTTACAACAATTTCATTTGGTTATTAAGTATAAGAAAAGAATTTAGAACAAAGTTGCAGATATTCTATCTAGACCTCCAACAAATGCTTCTATTTTTATTCAACAAAGTCCTTTAGTTCATATAAGTTTTATTGAACAATATACTGAGGATGAAGATTTCAAAGAAGTTTATGAATCACTAAGGCATGGTTATCAGAATGAAGAATTGAACTATCACATCAATGATAAGTTGTTGTATAATCTTGGTAAAATTTGTATTCCACAAAGTGAACGAGTGCATGTGATAAGAGAAGCTCACACTTCTCTCAGTTCGGGACATTTTGGAGTAGGTAAAACTGTAGCACAATTACAAATTTTTTTATATTGGCCTCGAATGAATGAAACAATTTCCAAATATGTAAAAGGTTGTGTTATGTGTGCAACAAGTAAACCAAGTAACAAAAAGTTAGGCTTTTACACTCCACTTCCAGTTCCTTCTCGTCCATGGGAAAGTGTTTCAATGGATTTTTTAGGAGGTTTACCAATGTCAAGAAATGGACATGACTATCTATATGTTGTTGTGGATTGATTCAGTAAAATGTGTATACTCATGTCTTGTAAAAATCAGATCACAAATGAGATGACTGCTCATTTGTTCTTTCAAAATGTATGGATCCATTTTGGGCTTCCTACTTCTATCATTTTTTTATCAAGATTCCCAATTTCTTGGGAAATTTGGTCATCATTATGGGAACTTATGGAAAAAATATGAAGAAAAGCACATCATTTCATCCACAAACTGACGATCAAACTGAAGTGGTCAACCGAACTGTGATACATCTTTTTCGAGGATATTGTGCTAAACATCCCAAGTTGTGGGATGAACAATTGCATTATGTACAACATGCCTACAACAAAGATATACACTCTTCTACTCAGAAGTCTCCATTCATGACATGTTTTGGGTACTTGCCAAAGTTTCCTTTAGTCTTTGTTTTTGGAAAATATACAGTGGAATATGGATAGGTTGATGCGGATAAAGCTTGGAAGTTTATTAAGCACATTCAAGTAATTCATCAAGCAGTGCAAGAACAACTGGAATCCAGTAAGGCCAAATACAAAGAATGACATGACAAGCATCCAATAGATCATCATTTTCAGAATGGTGATAGATTATGGCTTCATATCAACAAAGATCGACTCCAAGGTGAAGGTAGAAAGTTAAAACCTATTAGGTATGGACCCTTTACAATTTTGGATAAAGTCGGTAATAATGATTTCCGGTTAGAATTACCTCCTTATATGCAAATGTATTCAATTGTTAATGTGGACAACTTGAGACTGTATGAGCCGCCTATGATTTTAGACCAAAATGTACAGGTTCAAGCACCTTCTATAGACGAGTTTGTTCTTGAGTATCTCAATGAAATTCAGGAAGATGTAATACTGGAAAAGAAGGTCATATCTTCACAAAGAGGAGACATGGAGTTTCTTCATGTGGGGTTGAAAGGAATGCATCCAAGCAAGGAAAGGTGGTTAGAAACTGGAAGAGTGAGGGAGTTGTACCCTCACTTATTTTCTGAATGATTTCATGCTTTTTGTGGAAAAAAAAGGTTTATAGTGGGAAGGTTTGATCTAGGTGGATCATCTCAAAGTTTATAGAAGTTAAAGTCTTCAAAAGGGAAATAAATGCTTACAATATTAAATAGCTCGCCAGTAGCTTTCTAGTGACGTTCGTTTCAGAGAAAGCAACCTCCATATGAAGAAGTTGTTATCAGTTGAAGTTTTGATTATGATGGTAAACAAATGGTTAAATGAAGGTGTGGTTAGGAGTTATGGGAATTGAACCCAAAAACCTTATTAGGGTTACCATACTACTTTGTTGAAGAAAAATATATTAAGGTTACCATACTCTATACATGCGTGGGTAGGGGAGAGGCCCGCCACATTATAAAACTGTGCGGGCAGGGGAGAGGCCCACCACATTATAAAAATGTGCGGGTAGGGGAGAGGCCCACAAGTTTGACCCTGAGACCTCCACCCTCACCCTATGGCGTCTCCGCCAATGTGCCAAACCGGTGGGTCGTGGTACAGATTGGCGCGATATGGTTTTAATTTTGCATGGAGTTCATGCTGCAATATGGGCACGTGGCCCCATGGCCCGTGCCCCAAATCCAATTGTTTTGGCCTATAAAAACCACCGAATTTTTCAGCTGGAAAGGAGAGTTCAGAAACAGCTTTTTGCAGATAGGTATAGGCACGAATCCCAAGGCATAGAAGTCCATTAATGGGAACAGATCCTGAGGTGGAATCCATACAGAGTCAGTGTTATTTTATCTTATTTGTAGAAGCTTTTCTCGATTTGCGAGCTAGAGGAAGCCTTAGGAAAACAGGGTCGAGTTTATACTCATTTTTCTTGATTTTTCAAGAGGAACACATTGTTGCAGTTTGTTTCTATGTCTGAGTGACAAAACTCAGAAGTATTTTCAGAATACACATTTTTTAAGCATTTGAAGGTTTTATCAATCGACCTTCCCATTTGGAAGTGGCCTGGAGATGTAGCCAGGGGGTCTGGTGAACTCCGTTATCAGTTCTTATCCATTTATGGTTTGCTCACATTTTTATGTGCTTATGTGTTTGATGGATGGTCTTTAATTATGCATTTAAAAGGTTGTTTATGAGTAATTAACATTTAAAAATTCACATGCAAATAATGGTTATAAAGGTCCTTAAGTAAATTTCAGATCACACTAAGATTGGATTCAAAGCTAAAGGTATAAGTTTTCTTTTTCCATCAAAGAGTTGACACTCATGACAGGCTACAACTTCTTTGTAAACATCAGAAAAAATAGTAGGCCAGTAAGAACCTGCTCTTAAAATATTATTAACTGTTACTTTCCATGAATGATGGCCTCCACACACTCCTTGATGAAATTATTTCATTGTTTGTTGGGCTTCATTTTCAAGCAAACAGTTTAGCAAAATACCCCCTGGATCCTTCCAATACAAATACTGATTCATAATACAAAATTTTGTTGCTTTCAATTTTACAGATCTAGCTCTAGTCTTGCTTAGTTCTAGAGGTGCTTGCAGATTCTGTTAAACATAAACAACATCACTATACTAATGGCATAGAGAGAAATATTTAATCACCTGTAAATCTGAACTTGACCCACTTGAAATATCAGAAATAAATTTATCTTTAGAGAATTACAATTTGAATCAGTCATTAGCTTTGCCAATCCTTGACCCTTTACGAACTTTGTAGGCTTAATTTCCAAGTCATATTCCAACAGTACTGCAATCCATTTAGCTCTTTTTCCTCCAGGATATGGCTGAGTGAGAATATTATTTATAGCATTCTTTGGCACATAAGTAAGTATATATGAATGCAAAATGTAAACTCTTAAATCGTTTAATGACTTGATTAATGCTTAAGATTTATTTTGCCATGATATCATATTTCAACTCTGCTTCTCTCAAAATATTTCTAAATAATGCAATAGGTTATTTTGTATTTTGCTGATTCTTCTGTAATAACACCCAACTATAGTATGCTTTGAAGCAAAAGATAAGATAATAAAATCTTTTGAAAAATCTAGGCTAATCAAAACAAGTGCCTCTGTCAATGCTTTCTTGATATCATTAAATGATTTCTTAGCCTCTAAAGTCCATTTAATGTCACTATCATTTCTCAGCATATTTGCTAGATTTCTCAAAATTTCTGCAAAACTTGGAATAAATATTTTTAAAAAAATTACCTGCCCATTGAAAGACTAAATATTCTTTTTGTTTCTTGGTATATCTACTTTCTGAATAGTCTTCACCCTATCAAGATCAATTTTAATTCCATCTTTTGATATTATATGACCCAATAATTTACCTTCTTGCATGACAACATTTAATTTCTTAGGATTCAAAGATATACCAATATTTCTACATTTCAAAAACACTTTTTCAAGATGTTTGATATGATTTGTATCAGATTTTGAATAAACTGTGATGTCATCCATATACACCACTACAATTTTGTCAATTTCTTATGCAAATGCAATGTCCATTGTTCTATGAAATGTTGCTCCTGCATTAATCAACCCAAATGACATTTTATCATACAAAAAAGTTCCACAGGGTGTTGTAGATGTTGTTTTATCCCAATCTTCTGGGTGTACTTTTATTTGATTATATCATGAAGAACCATTTATTATAGATAGTATTTATGCTCCCATAACTTTCTGTAAAATATGGTTTATCTTGGGCAAAGGATAATTATCTTTCAGAGATATTTGATTCAAATTTCTGAAATCAACACACAATTTGATCTCACCATTTTTCTTCCTAATAGGGACCAAGTTTGCTATCCACTTTGAAAATCTAAGTGTGACAATAATTTTAGCATTGAACAATTTCTTAACTTTTTTTTTCAATCAGTGGAAGCAACATAGGATTTATCCTCTTGAGTTTCTGCCTAAAAGGTTTCTCACCTAGTTTTATTGGAATTGTGTGTTGTATGATAGATGTATCATACTCTTTCAAATCTTCATATCTCCATGCAAAAACATCAAAAAATGTCTTCATCAATTCAACATATTTATTCTTCTCTACTATTGGCAAGACTTCTGTTACTATCTTGGGTTGATTCTCTATTCTAATATTATGATCTTGAATTTCATCTTCCCGGGGTTGTACCTTTGGATTTTTAGCTACATCATTTCTGTCAAATAATTTCTCTAAATGTATGAGTCCTTTTGGAATAAAATTACTTTTAAGCTGAATAATATCCTTTCCACCAAACATGCCTTTGAGATTTACTTGTTCCTAATTTCCTTCAACATCTTCCAAATTCTGATTTTCTCCATCAATAACTGTATTAGCAAACTCATCTGACATTTCCAAAAATCTTTTAATCTGCAAATCATCTTCAAAAACCTGCCAATATTTTGAGTTATTAGGAATATAAGGCTTATTTACAACTTCAATTTCCTATTTCCTATTTGGATAAACATGAATTTTGAAAGCTCCAGTAGTAGAAGCCAAGGAATCTTGTATTTTATTCTGTATTCTAGGAATCACCATGACTCTGTGTTCACTGACAAAATTTCCAAGCATATCCATTAGAGGAAATTTGGGGTTTAAATTGGGCCTCTTAATGAAAATAATAAAAAAAGCCACATCACACTAAGGAAAAAAAAAAAAATCCATGTCACATTAATTTAAAGTTGTTATTAGTGAAGATCAACCTATATTGTCTCATTAATGGTAGTTGACAAGTATGTTGGGTTAGTGAAAAGTTAAGAGATGTGGTTGAAAATATTAATGAATGGTTTTGGATTCTCATGCACACACAATAAATGATATAGTGATAAAAATTTGAAATTTATATTATAATTTTTTTTTTAAAGTTTACAACTACTTTCTAAATTTTTTAATAAAATGTAAAAATAAAAAAACTAACTAATAAAATAACAATATTAAAAATAATAGAAAAATACACTTCTATTATTTAATATAAAGTTTATATTAAAATTTAAATATTTGAAATATGTTAAAATTTATATATATATATATATATATATATATATAAACTTGGAAAATAAAATAAATCATAAAAACTAACTCAAGTACCTATGCTAAGTTGGGTGTATTCTTTCTCATTTGATCTAATGGACCATGAAAGGGTAGGATGACATTAGCTTGTATGAGCCGTAAAACTAACTAAGAAACAACCCAAACTACATAGATTTTTTTCACTGCTAGTAATAATTCAAATGAGGCTGCCCCACTTTAAATATATATAAGTTTTTTTTTATTATATTCTTATGTTTAATAATTTAATAAATGATATAATTAAATTATTGTTTTATTTCATATTTAATAATAAATATTTAAAAATTGCAATTAATGGAAAATTACAAAACATTCATATGATCATATATTATTTTCTAGCAACTATTGTTGTTTATCTTATGGGAGTTTTATCTTTAATAAGTTTGTTCAAGAGGAATCCATGTAATTGGAAGGAATTTTTTAGTGGGAATAAAAAAGTTTGTTCAACCAAGAATTAATTGCTTTTAGTTTTGATATGAACATGATGGGAATAGTTGGATTTAGGTCAAATATTGATGAAAATATGATAAAATTTTATATTTTTATTATTTTAATTTTTATATAAAATTTATTAGATATTATTTAGTAATATTAAAAATATTAAATTTTTATGTTTACATTAGTATTTTAACTTTTTGATTGCTTTACAATATTGTAATTAAGTATATTTAGATTTTAAATGTAATTAGATTTTTTCTAATAATACATTTTAAAATAATATAAAGTTTTATGTTATATTACTAAACTTTTAATTTAATTATTCAAGAATGCAATATTTAAATATCTTTAAAGTTAAAAAGAAGTTAATATGTTAAAATAACTCTATTTAAAATTAATGTTTAAAAAAATAAATTAAATGTATAAATGTTTTTAGTATTTCAAAAAGGCTTCACTATCATTTTAATTAATATTAAATTTATGTGTTAAAGGAGTTTGAAGTAATGATAATATAAAAAAAAATATATTTATTATTTCAAGTATATCTATCGTATTTCAAGATGAACTTTTCACAAGCTTAACCAATATGAGTTTCATATGGAGTTAGCTATATCCAATACAAATATGACACAAGAATGATTGGCTTCTAAATATACATTATTGAAATTCTATTGGTTGGAGAAATATAGCTCAAAATACTTTTAATAAAAAACAATCATATTCACATCTCCACGCACGCTTTCTTATAAAGGCCATTTTAGACCCCAAATTTTCTCTAATGAATTTTGATATTTTCTCATTTGGAACATGTAAGTATACGAGACAACCAAATATGTTTAGATGGCTTACTTCGGGCTTCTCACCAGTGAACATTTCTTTTGGGCTTTTGTCACTAGAGGAAATTTCAACTCAAAATGGGCCTCCTAAGAAAAATTAATAAAATAATAGTTAAAATAATAAAATAATATTTATTAATTTTGGAGGAAGAAAAGATAAAAACCACTTTTTTGTTTGTATTTTTGACATATATCTCTGTGTTTTTACTCAAATTTTGATCGGCAGAGCTTGTTGGATGCAAAATTAAATTTCGCATCCAACGAGTACCCACTCGACATACTTTTGACGGACCCCGCTACCCCAAAAACAAGAAATACCTGAAAAAAAGTGATGATGACATATTTAAATTGGTGACAGACAGTAGACTCTGCCCGAAGTACATGAAAATCAGAGAATAAACCTTAGTTACATTGAAATAAATATGGAAATGATCCCCCAAAATTAAGTACAGTAGAGCCCTATCTGATTCGATTCGGCGAGCACCCAGGGATTTGCCGTCTGGGAGGGTAGTTCTTCTTTTCATGCTCCATAATCGATCTGGTCATTCTCCAGGTATGGAGTGAAAGCCGTCATTTCTGTCAAATTAGTCTAACAATTTATAGTACTCTACACCTAATTGGTTGGAGCCTTCATTCTTCAGCTGTCACCGCAACAAATGGCATTCGCTCTTAAGGCGAGCAGGTATGGAGTCACTGCGATATGCTTATAGGAAGCTAGTAGCAATTCTCACTTTATGTTCCCAAGTAGCAAGGAAACAATCCAAACTGATATCATTTTTAAGATTCACTGGAGAATATATGAGGTAAATTGGTGCATTCACTGGTGAAATGGTCACTAATGTAATTGAAATTGGTGTTGCTATTGAAACTCGGTTAACTGGGTCTAGATAAACTACTTCTCAATCAAATGCGTCATTATCACATTTTTTCAGGTATTTCTTGTTTTTGGAGTAGCGAAGTCCGTCAAAAGTATGCCGAGTGGGTATTCGTTGGATGCAGAATTTAATTCCGCATCCAACGAGCTCTCCCGATCGAAATTTGAGTAAAAACACAGGGAGATATGTTGAAAATAAGAACAAAAAAAGTTTTTTTATTATTATGATACCTATCCCAAAATTTATATTAAAAATTGTTTAAGACCTATACGGTATTTCAAATTTAAAGCAATTTCATTGGCTAACACACGATGACATGGAATTTGAATTAGAGTTAAAAGGCCCATTTTGAGTTGAAATTTCCTCTAATGTTCCAAGAGCACTATGAGATATTCTATTCTGGACATAGACTGTGGTTCTCGCTACTTCGACCCATAAATGCATCGATAGTTCTTGATCATGAATCGTTGCTCTGACTGCTTCCGTGATATATCTATTGTTTCTTTTTGACACTTCATTTTTTTGGGGATTATAGGTTGTGGTAAGCTCCCTCTTAATCCCAACTTCCTTACATAAGTCCTTGAATTAATTTGAAGTGAATTCTCCTCCATTATCTGATCTTAAAGTCTTGATTTTCCACAAGAGATTTAAATTCCTTGAACTTTCCAAATACTTCATATTTTCCTTTCAAAAAATATATCCAAGTTTTACGAGAGTAGTCATCAATAAAAGATACATAGTAGAAATACTCGCTTTAAGGAAGTGGCTAACATCGGTCTGCACACATCAGAGTGTAAAATATCCAAGATCCCTTTTGCTTTGTTGTTACTACCATGGAATGAGTTCTTGATGTTCTTTCCTTGAGAAAATTATTTACATATGCCTTCATGATTGATTTGGATCTCTAGTAGACCCGTCACTACCTTGCTCACAATTGGAAATGCTTTGTAGTTCACATGGACATGTTTTCTATGCCAAAGTTCACATGGGATGATGGTACTATATGTAAGGGTTGAATCTGTGTGTCCCTTAAATTTGTAGAGTCCTCCTTCTTCAACACCAATTATAGTAGCATCATCTATTGTCTTTCCTTTTGGCCACATAAGAACTTCACCATCTACAAAGGAAACTCTAAAGCCTTTCTTATCTAGAGCTGAGATAGAAAGAATATTCTTCTTCAAATATGGAACATATAAGAATTCTTTCATCTTCATGAAGTTTCTGGATTTTAATTTGTAAGAGGCTTCTCCAATTCCTTTTATGGGGTACTGATTATCATCTCCATGTTGTACCTTGTGTGACTAGTCCTTTTGAGTAATACCAGAAAGTGAATCTTTTTCACCTGTCATATGTTTGGAAGCACCACATTTCTATAAGCCTAGTGTTACTTCCATGAGAGATTGATCTTGTGAGATCTGAAATTAGGACATACTCTTTACTAGAGTCTTCATCTTGTCTAACCCTCTACTTATATAATTCATTTTCTTCAGCTGCATGGGCATGGTACTTTCAATTCTTCTTCTTGAACTAATCTTTCTTAAGAGGACAATATCTAGTAATATGTCCCATATTATGACATGAATAACATTCAAAGGATGGGTAGTCCTTTCTAAGTTTCTTACTCCTTTTGAAGTTTGGTGGTCTTATGGAAGGTGATCCTTGATTCTTCCTTTTGTTTCTCCCATTCTTAGTGTGAGTAGTTAGATATTGATCTTCATTATCATTTATCTTGTCTTCTCTGTTGGCTATTCTTCTTTCTTCTTGTACACATTCTTCCCATAGTTTTCTAAACTTGGTTAAATTTATTCTAGCACATATTACACTAATAAAGGAGTCCCAATCTCTCAAGAGACCATTTAGGGTGGTGATAACCACTTATTCTTCTTCCACCATGTCATCAATGACTTCTAACTGTTCTTTCATCTGAGATACTCTTGAGAAATATAATTACATAGTTTATGACTTTTGTACCTTCACTATTAAATTTCATGAACCATAGATCTACAAGACAAAATGAGATGTATATGAAAAAAATTATACAATGGAATTATCAAATCAATGTAAACTGAACAACAGATTCATGACATAAATTTCACATAAATCAGACAAGTATTGCTCATATTATCATTACATAAATCTTCATGAATTGATTAGTAATACAATCAATATAATTCGAATACTATGGATAAGATTTGAATTCACCAACTCAAGCTGATTGGTTAGCTAACTCAGAGTGGAAATAATCACAGTTGGAGCTCACTAATTAACTCTCGATAACCAAATCAGCCTACAATCAGTTAATTTATGATGGTAGGTGAATAATGGCACCTACACTCCCATGAATCATGCAAGCTGGTGCTAATCTAACTGACTGTGATCCAAGTGATTGTAGCTGAATCATAACTAAGCATGACTAATTATGTAATGCCCCGGTTTTGACCCCATTGCATTAGATGTACATGATGTATATATTAAATGATCATGGTGCGGAGCTAAAGGCCAAGGCCCCACCATTGATTGGTCATGCTATGTTTTGGATGTAAATTTGTCATCGATGGTATATCGGGGCATGCGGCATATATTATGATGGTCATCATGTAAATATGCATCTATAATTAATTAAATGAACCCGACCAGCTACGATCGCGACAACTAAAATGAGAAAAAGGGCATGATTTTCACAAGGATAAGGATGTGGGGAAATTTTTCAAACCTTGGGGCCAAGAGGGAAAATACCCATGTGTCTTCTTCCCTTGCTTATTCCAACCACTTTCATTAAGAAAGGCTGCTGATGGTTGAGGCCGTTAATGGTTTTGGGAGTGGGGTGGCAGGACTGTCAGTCCTCACCCACACGCACACTCCATCAGCAAGAGGCTCTCACGCATTCTTCACTCAGGCAGGCAATACCATTCTCCTCCCCACGACATTGCTGTTACTCACGCACTTGCAATTCGCGTCCCCTCCATTGCTGTGCATTCTCACGCAGAGGGATTCCTTCTCATTTTTCATCTTCATGCACAGGAATTTCCTGGCTTTACCCCCATGGTTTTCTTCTGCGGATTTGTGAATAGTGTGGCCGTATCCTTTACTCATGGGCTGATTTGTGGGTTCTGCATTGTGGTTGTTCATGCACTAGTCGTGAGACTGTAAATTCATCCCCATTGTGGTCTGCATACGTTTTTCCTCAGCGGCCTCGATGGTGAAAAACGGATTGCTGTTTTCCCCGTGTATGTTGGTAATGTATGCTAATTACATTTCAGAATTGTTGTTTTCCCATGCTGTGGACCGTGGTTGTTTTTATGCCTTGAGGTTGCTGCAGACTGTTTGAATTCATTTCCCCTGTTTAAGCTGTGACAGCTAAATTAATTTCCTGAGTGCAATGGTTGGTCTTCGGACTGTGAGAGGAGCATGGATGTTGGCTTAGATTTGCTTGATAAAACTGGTGGTGGGAAACCACACAGACAGAGCTAGAGGGCTGGCCTTCTTCTCCATCACCCCTGAATAGCACTGGAAGGGAATGCAAGGCCTGAGGGACTGTGTAGCAAAGAAGGGACTGATTCCTTGTGTTGGGTGTGTTTGGGTGTCTTAGAGGTCAGGTTAGTTCTGGTGTGGGTGTTCTTGGCTCTGTAATGAGCTCACCAGCTTAGCATTGAGCCTTTTCCATCTCCTTAATGGCCTGATAAACCCAACTGTGTTGGCTTGGCTGTGTGTTTTGTATATCCTTGGCTATGTGTAAGCCTGCTTGTTCCTTTATTCCTTGGAGAATCATGCCCAACTCGGGGGTGGCAGCGTTGCTGAGAGATTAAGGAGCTCGCTGGCCTATGGTTGGGTGGAACGTTGTAGCGACATAGCTGGTTGCGGAATGAATTAATATTAAGATAAGTCATCTTGCCTATTTTACTTCTACAACTATATTTACTATTAATGAATGTAATGAACATGTCGAATGCTTGTAGAAATGTATGTGGTTTCCGCTGTGTCTGATAGATGATTGCATCTGTGCTTGATAAAAGTTCATGTGTGTATGTTTAAGCATTCTGTTTTAGCAATTTTATTCATGTACATGTCCATGGGGCTCTTAGCCTGCTGTGCTTAAAGTTTGGGTCGCGTCCTCTACGCTGGTCGGAGGCATGGGGACGTGACAAATTACCTACCATAGGAAACTGAAGGTGACCAATGGTGACACTCAGAGTGGGATCCTATAATGTAGGGATTGGTTCCTAGGGATCCTAAACTTATGAAATCAGGTGTAGTAAGTGGCAGATGACTCATAGGTGTGTCCCCCATGCACTGGTGGGTGATGATAACCTCGTAAGATAGGCTAAGAATCAAATTTACCTATGTGGGTAAAGGGAGGATTAATTAATCCTGACACCCCCCCTTAATCCTAACTTTGGACAACTTGGGCCCTGGCAACTCAAAAAAATTCACCCATACAATCTAAATGAAATAAAATACTGCTTAATAAACAAAGAAAATGGGGAAAACCTCATGGGAAACCCCCTCCCCTCTCAAAATAAGCAGGTAATTAGGAAACAAGCTATACTTAATATTTTTTTTCTCTTTGAGCAAAAACTTGTGAAAAAATTGTTGCAATCTGCAACTCTGTGGAGCAGTAATGCAGAATATTGGTTCTCTGTGCATCAACATCCTAAGGTTGTGCATGTGAAATTTTCCATCTTATTCCAATCTGGTGATAGATAGGAGAAGGTTTGTTGTCTTTGTCTCTTCTTTCTGGAGGAATACTGACTTGATCCAATTTGTTCTTCACTGGGACGAATTATGGATCAATCCTCACCATCAAGTAGCATCTCTCAGGAAGCTTGTTGCACCTCACTCTAGGAAGTAAAACTAAATGTGAAAGAACAATATGTTCATTTTGATATTGGGACCTCATTCTTCTTATGTCATTTGGATCCCCAACAACTTTCCGAGCTACTTCAATGAGATTTTGGGCCCAGTTAGGCTTCTGATTTGGAATAGGAGTTGGATCTAGATCTAGATCCTCTTAAGGCTCAATATCAATATCAAGATAATTCTGATCTTGTTCCTCATCTTCTGAATTTGAAATATTAGACAATACATCATTAAAAAAGGTGTAGATAGAATGTTTTAATGTCCCCTTTCGAATGGAAGCTGAGGTTGTACTGGATCTGAGTATGTAGAAAGTGTGAGAATTCATATGCCTTGGAGGCATGGTTTGAAAAACCCTTCGCTATAATCTTCCCAGTTGAGATATTTGTGTTCTCCACTGAGTCAGGATTAAATAATAATCAATTTGGTGGTCTAGTATGTGTCATCTGGTATACATATAACAAATTTCCAACTAAAGAGGGAACACATAGTACATTTCTGAACACTCCATTTTTTAACTTGATAAATTGTAACTAGAGCATAACTGAGCATGACTGATCACCTACCACATACAACTGGAGGTGATTGTTGGTGGCACTAAGAGTGGTATCCTATAATGTACAAATTGGTCCCTAGGGCTCCTAAACTTATGCAATCATGTGCATTAAGTGGAAGATGATCCGTAGGTGTGTGCCCCATGCACTAGTGGGTGATTATGACTTCCTAAGCTAGGATAAATGAATCAAATAGACTTATGTGGGTAAAGGGAGGATTAATCAATCCTAACATTCACACCCTTGAGTTAGTTTCTCAAGGTCATTCTTTTATTGATGTTCTTGCCTTCAAACATATTGGTTAGTGCATCAAACATTTCCTTTGGAGTATTCTTTGAAGACACATGGGGGGTCAACTGATCCTTGATGGGATTAGCTATGATCCTTTTAACTTTGATCATATCCTTCTTGTGCTTGGCATTTTCATCCTCTCACTCTGGTTCCTTGACCTCATATTTGATATATCCTTATAAGTCATATTATTCAAGGATGAGCATGACTCTATACTTCCATGCTCTAAAGTTCTTTGCTCCCTCAAGCTTTTCATCGAGCTTAGTATTGTTTGTCATCTTTTAATGAATGAGAACTTCAAATGGAACTATAGGGGATAGAACTTACGAATTTGAGGACTGCTTCTGAAATCTGCTTCAGGATGACTTAGGGTTGTTACTGAGAATATTTTAATTAGTGCGGACAAATTTGTTCCCCTAGCATGCATGGGGAAAATATAGAACAAAAAACCACAGCGATGCATCCTTCTCATAAATATTTGAATTACTTGAATGTTAAACTTTCCTTACCTCAATGATGGAGGTTTTCCTTTCCTTACAGATCTTTTGCAATCAAATGTACCTGCAAATAGTATGAAGAACAAGAAAAAATGGTGAAATCAACAATACAATCCAAATACCTATACTAATAGTCAACGAAAAGAATAATAAACAACTGATATTAACAAAAATCATTTATGGAAAAGGAGAACATGTTTGTATTGATAATAAAAAGAGTAAGAATATACAATCGAAGCCTTGATGTTGAAGCTTCAATCTCACAATACTTTCAACATTAGTCTTACACACACTCTATAATATTTTACAAGCCTCACTCACAATGGCACTCACTTGCCTCCTATACTAGCTATGATTCTAGCAACATGAAGATACTCTCTTGGTCTTGCCCCCACATGGTCCATGTAGCTTTCTTTTATAGGACAAAGGATGCCCAAAGGGGTTGAGATATTTTTGAAGGAAGGTAGGGAATGATCCCTATGGGATAGGAGATCAAGTGCCACCTATCCCAAGAAGTTGGGATCATCCTCCACCAGGAATTTTGTCTAGAAGGTTCCCGAATCTTCTCTTTTTTCCCTTTTTGCACTGTTGATGCTCTCTACAAGTGGGTTAGGTGCACCAACGCTCCTTGTGATCAAGTAACAGGAGCCATCGATGCACTCTGTTAGTAGGGAAGAGGCATCAGGCCTGTATGAAGCCCTATTCCAGGAGGCAAGGTGTGTTAGGATGCCTAGAATTGAGCAACAAATCCCCCAAAATATAGTTTGGCCAAAGGACTTTAAAGGATCAAACATTAAGACAGTTTTTGGGTGTAATAAGGGTTTGACTATAAAACCCTAATTTTACGGGTGGGATCACTTGTAGAGATTATTGGAGGATGAGATGCTCCTCCCAAAGGTGAGCTAGAATGTATCTTCCTTATAAACCGTGGATGGAACCTTGAAAATTTTGGTGCCCTAGTTTCTCCCGGCAGTAGTGGTGGATCAAAAAGTGAAAATCCACATAATTGAAAAATGCTTCGACATAAATATGCACCCTCCTAGGGTGATTTGAATGGTTATTATTTTTTGACTGAATTGTGTAAGGATATGTTTGTAATAGTGAGCCCTATCTTGTTGAACTGCAGGAAAACTTCTACACATTGTCTTCTTTCAGGTTGGCTTTACTCCCATATTAAGATTTTAAAAGTTGTTATACCAAAACAAAAGGATCTCTGAAAGGATAACATGTATAGCAGAACAAAATAGAACAAAAATATTTATACTGGGAAACCCTCATGGGGAAGAAAACCTAGCAGAACGTCCTCTATATATACTTCAACGAAGTGCAGTGCAAGACCCAAAGAATAACACTAGACTGCTTCCTCTCCTCCATATGGACTGCTCCTTCTCTCTCTAGCACAATTGTTTGAGTGTTATGCTTGTCCAAATGAGGTAGGTTCCTCTCCTATTTATACTAATAAGCTCAAAGGCCTAATAAATCAACATGGATGACTTCTCCTTGCTTCCACGGTCGACTTGCCTAGGAAGACTCAAAAATACATTTCAATAATATTTTTGTGGGTACTAGTGACCCGAGTTACAAGAGAGGTTTTACCTTAATACTATACATGACAAAATACATCAATGACATCCCTAATCAGAGGAATAACAACTCTAGAAGGGGTAATAATAATAATAGTACAAAATAGAATATCTTATGCAGTTACATTTCTTTAACAAAATCTAGGTCCATGCATACATAAAAAGTGAGGATTTAGTTTGAGAGTCATATTTTCCTCCTCATTCTTCCCATCACCTTGGATTTGCTATAGAAAAATACCTAAGAGAGGGGACTAGAGTTACAATAGGTGGAGAGACCTATTTTTTCCATTAACATTGAGGAAACTAGTGCAAAGGGAGTGTACCCTTGTGAGAGGAACCTAGTTTACCGTTGTGTTTCCTGGAGTCCCAATTCAAAGACTTCCTTCCCAACCTATGTTGGAGCAATCGAAGGGAACTTGAGGCTACCTGTGGGACTATTAACCTAGAGAAGGGGGCTTGTTTCGAGTGTTGTACTAATTTATGGGGAATGATAATCGAGGATTGGGAAAATTGTGAAGGAGGTTTATGCACCAAGGAATTGCATGTGTAGAGGCCATGCCGGAAAGCTTTTCCCTAATGGGTTGATATCCCAATATCAGGGGTGGCTTCTATAATAGAAAAAAAGTGTGATAGAGTGCCTACAGTTGGGAGGATCTTCCTTTGTCTGCATCGAGTTGGAGGACATTAAAAGATAAGTTTCTCAATTGTATTATGAATTCTATGGTTATATTATTGTTATTGTATTTGTTTAATTTAATGTTTATGTGATTCTTTATGTGTATGTAATTATTGGATTTATGTGATTGCATTCATGTAGGAATTGCATGATTTCATAGAATTCTAATTAAATTAAGTTGGGCCACCATATTTAAACATTTTTGATGTTAAATTGTATAAAAATCCATGGAAGTCGAAACTGGCATCATAAGCAGAGTTATATAAGTGAAATTTGAGTACCCCATGGTCTCCATGATTGAAATAAGGTACCAAGTATGTGACAATTAGTGTAAACAAGAAGAATATTGACTATATTAGCCAAAGTCAAGTTTGAAATAATTATTGGAGGGGACACTAGTAGAAACAGTGAGATAAATGACTAAAAAAAATACTAAAAATTGCATATAAATGACTAAACTCTGGTCACATGAATAATAGTCATTTATTCCCAGTCACTTATAATGCGGCTAACTATGTGACTAAAAATTTGTAATCATTTATTGGTTGCTCTGATTGGTCAGTTTCATATACTTGGTCATTGCTTTAGTCATTGATTGTTGTTAACTAGTCATTTATTTAGTCATTGATTGTTGTTAACTGGTCATTTGATGAGTCATGGATTGTTGTTAATTGGTCATGTATTTAGTCATTGATTAATGTTAATTGGACATTTAATTAGTCATTGATTGTAGTAAACTGGTCATTTAGTTAGTCATTAAGTGCAATTAAATGGTCATTTATTTATTCATTGATTGTTGTTAACATGTCATTTATTTAGTCATTGATTGTTGTTAAATTATATCCATACATCATATTCCCACCATTATTTCATTCATTTTGACCTTCACAATTGTATTTCCACTAAAAACGGTCTAAAACACCATTATTCCTTCCCATAAATGAAGGGATAGTGAGCATTTATTATGGTTTCTCCCCACTTTCTCCCAAAAAGGGTAAAAAACCCTAGAAAATGAGAAAGGGTAAAAAACCCTAGAAAATGAGAAAGGGTCAAAGTACCATATATAAATACCATGGGAATAAATACCATGGGTCATTACCACGGGTTGAAAAACCCTAAGACCATGCTATAAATACATTGTGAAGGGCTCTCCCAAAACACCTTTTCATTCACTTATGGTTACTTTGTGCCATTTTGCTCTCAAACATACCACATAATTTCTTGCCATTATTCCCATTGCCATGCCATTTCCCACAGTGTACGTTGAGATATCTTCGTACCCACTTTAGATCCATCCCCCGTTTGACAACTGTCCGTGGAGAAAACTAGAGAACCAACCCGTGGAGCTGCAGAACCACTTCTGAGGACGATTATGGTGGCCCATCTTGTAGGAGAAAGGTGTGTTTATTTTTGTTTCTTGCATTAGTTAGTTGATATATATGTTAAAACCCTAAAAATATATGCTCTCATTGTATCTAGATGAGCTAAGGTTGGTTATTTTGCATGTAATAGGGGAGAAGTTCCCATTACAGTTTTGGCGAATCCACTCGGTCGATCCATATGGATATTTGTTTTTGTAGGTTTGCTATTGGTTTGTTCTCATATTATTCCCTTAGCCATCATATATCGCCCCCCCCTCATTATCGATCAGAACCATTACTGCATCAATGCTTGCCCCTCGGCCCTAGCCGCCTCTGTTTTTTTTTTTTTTTTTTTCNTGACCTACTCATGCCTTTCTTCCTGATAAGCGTGACCTAGGTCGTGCCTTTATCCCCGATAAGAGAGACCTGGCTTAAAACCCATATCGCTCTTATCTCGGCTTCCGAAATGACCCCAGTCACTTCTATGACTCGACAATAACCAAATAATTATTATCAAGCATACACTAAAAACACTTGACAATGAAAAAACAAATAAGTTTTAAAAAATGAAGGAAATTTTTATTTGAATATAAAATGAAACTCAAGCCTAGAACATATTCAATTATGTAGTGCAGTGCAGATGCTGATATCAATCAATAGTAATATTGTTCCAATTGGTTTCCACATAATTTAACATTTAATTTGGCAGCCTCCACATGCCTAGTGCAATTTTGTTTGATTTGCATTCATGCTGCAATGCAGTTTCTGTCCACTTGGTCCTGTCAAGCTATGTACATTGACCAACTATACAATATAGAACTCTCTGATTTTTTATTCTCTACTAAAGTCAACTGCAGTTTCTTGTTCAATATACATCCCATACTTGTACAATATACATCCCATACCTGGTGAATATCAAAATCAGGGTGGCTTAGTCTACCTCCCTTCCCAAATCCCCAGGAGTACAATTTTCCCGAGGAAGTCACATCTACACTATGAAACTTTGCAACAACAATATCCCTTATAAGGAGGCCTTGAAATGAATCCACCTTGTATGATAACTTTTGTGTATCAGTATTTTCAGTCCCAAGTTGATAGTTGGCACCATTTCCCCAGCTGAAGAGATATGCAGTTCCTATGAATAGAAAAGGGACAAAGATCAAGAGCTTCTTCATCATAGACCGCTAAGGTTCGGAACTGCTTTTACCTTAATTTTGAATTGGAAAATTTCACATATAATACCTAGGAGTATTGAGTATAGTTTCTATAAAGGACTTCATGGATCCTAAATTCATGACAATGCATAAACCGTCTTGACAAACTTATCTCAGAATAAAGATTTGCAAGGCACCCAAATAAGCACTATGTAGTACAAAACACAAAAGTTGTTAAGAAGACACTTTAAACTTAAAGAATGCTATACATAGCCATTTTTAGTGAAACCATTTTTATTTGAAGAAATATTTTGCATCCGATATTTTTGGCACTTAATTATATGTTTGAATAAACTAGACTCAGTTTCGACAACATGTTTTAAATTAATTACAAATGAATTATTTTAAAGTTGCCGTCGGCAGAAGGTTTTGTTCCAGTGGTGAAGATGGTGATGTGTTAGGCTATGTGCATGTTCTTGCTGATTTTGATGGAAGATCACATGCTGGTTGTTACACCTTAGTCAAATGAAAGTGCTCATGTTCAGTGGTTTTCCCCTCCAGGGCCGGGTGAGCTTGTGCTACCCAACCTTTTCAGCCAATTCTAATGCAGCTTAATGAAATGGAAGTGATAATGTTCAGTGGTTTGACCCTCCAAGTATGGGTGAGCTTGTGCTGCCCAACCTTTCCATCCAGTTCTAATGCTTCTCTATGAATTTAAAAATTTCTTTTGAAAAATACAATTTAAAGCAAGTTTGGATGTACTTACAGTTAATGGTGCACACATTTTTACAGAAGTTAATCAAGATCACTGAATTAAATAAGGGTTGCAGAATTATGTGTAAAATAAAGAAGAGACCATTGCAAACATATCTTAAATACATGGCCCTTGCCTATTGGACCTTCAAGCTCTTAGTGGTCCAAGAAAGCTTGTGCTGCATCTAAGCCTTTAGGTCAGTTGTAGTGCAGGGATTCTCTTTGATATTAAAAATGAGCTCTTTCTAAAATTATAAACTTAAAGAAACTTGGGATGTGTTAGAAGTGAATCAAGATCATTTGATCACAGAATGTCCTGCAGAATTCTTTTCAAAATCAAGACTATTCTTTAAAAACATGTCTTAAATACATGATCTTTGCTATTTGGCCCTTCAAACTCAACACATGGCTTTAACAGAATGTTTTGAAATCAGAAAATAAATCAGTTGGAATTTAATTTAATTAGTTTAATAACACTTGCAGAGTGGCCCTTATAGTGTTGAAGTCTGCAACTATTTTATCTAGATAATATGGTTGAGTTCATATCCCTTTTCCTGGATTGGGTTATTTTATTTCGCCCAACATTGCTGAAATGTGCAAGTTCTAATCTAAATAATGTGGTCGATATTATATACCTTTTCTATTGGATGGATTAAATTTCATAATTTCATAGACACATTATGATCTGCTACTTTATTGAAGTAATATTTGTTGGTCTTTGTTTGGTGTATGCATATTTGCTGGACTTGAATCAGTCACTCAAGATGTTCAGATTTAAGAAAGCATTGTATATCTATCTGAAAGAGACGACTGTGATGGATTGGTACTGTGGAGGGCAGCAGTGTAATTCTCAGTCTGTTGTTTAGAGGAAGTTTTTCTAGGTTCCATGTTTGTTGCATGTTAAATGGTTGTCGGGATTCAGTTTTCACCGCCTTCAACAGTAGAGTCAACTTTGCAAGCATCCGTTGGCTTCAATTATCTAAGCACTAGAAATAAAATTTCTGACTCTATGCTGCAAGGTGATCCTCTTTCTACACCTTTAATAAATTGTGATTCCATTAGTCCATTGGCTGTGCTGGGAGGATCATTATTGCCTCAATATCTACCGAAAAGGCCATTGTCTCGAACCATTATCTCATCTCAGACACCATGGGGTAGTGGCATATATCCTGGCATAGCCACACTGTGGTTTGTGTATGCAAAACCATGCATTGAATATACAAGATTAGTTGCATATAAAGAGCACAGGACAATGCAGAGGTTTTACGCATATACAATTTAAAATGACATCGGGTTCCAAACTTGAAGAGAACTTTCCAAAATTCCAGAGAAGTAATCATTCTCGAAGATCAATCATTGTATCACATGTGCACTCCAGCAGGCCATAACCCTTCTTGGATTTGCATCTCGAAGTTTGAATTTTTGGGGGAGATGGATGTAATATGACTAGCTCCACAAAGAAAGATATTGAAAAACATGTGCCTTCCCCATTGGAGGATTTTTCTCCACCTGCCAATAATAATGAGGAAAAAATTAAGGTCATAGTAGTTTGTGGTGGTGGTTCTAATGTTGTCAATAGGATGATTGAGAGTGAAATGAGAGGCATGGAATTCTGGATTGTTAATATAGATGTGCAGGCCATGAAAATGTAACCCATTTATCCTCAGAATTGTTTACAAATTGGGAAAGAATTGAACAGAGGACTTGGTGTAGGAGGAACCTAGAAATTGGAATGAATGATGCCAAGGAGAGAAGGAGTGTAGTTGAGGAAGATATTTCTGGGGCAGATACAGAGGTTTGACAACAACTTCAAAACAAATAATAATTTTTTTTTTTTCTAGTATATAAGTTTACACAGATAAGGACTTCATGTGCACTACCTGGCTATTGTCTAAGACTCTTGGTTTAACCAATTCAAGTAGGCTCTAGTATAGGAGGAATTCAAACTAACTTATCGTAAGGAAATTTTATCTGTAATATATTCCACAATTTTAAAGTCTCTATCAATGATCTGCATTTAGAAGACATCCTCCAAACTTAGATACAGACCAAAGGCTATGATATGGAAAAACAATCACATAACTTGAATGTGCATTACTGTGTTTCCATGATCTATGTTAATACATTGTTCACCTTGCCATGCATAAACATCCTTCTGATAAATCTACTGCAAGTGTTCTATTGAAAGTTGATCCCAATACTAGAATCCTTGTTCCTCAGTCACCTTACCTAGGATGATCTCCAATTCTCATCTGAGTGGTTCTTACCAGCTCCAAAACCAAATCCCCAAATCCAAATCAATTCCTCACACGTAATAGAAGATCATTCATCATCTGTCATACAATTCCCTGCTCACCAACCTTCAATTTATTGTTCACACCCACAAGTCCAAGCATGGAATAATTGAGGAATTTTATCCTCTCTTAAATGTCCTGATTGCGAGTCTATCGTACCTCTACAGCCTCATCAAAGTCACAATAGCCAGTGTGGTGAATCTTCCCAAAATAAAGATTATGATCAACACTTTATTGTTGTCCCTCCTACATAGTCTGTACATAATCCATTTTTGCACTCTTTCAATCTCCTTATGAAATCCAAAGTTTGACAACATCCTAATTGTTCAGATTCCACAAATAATACCCAATGTTTCCAAAATAGGCCAAAAACACTTGAGAATGCGAGATTCCCACATGCACAATATTATTACTTTGCTGTCAGAAGCTTGCATTACCAAAAGCCTTTAAAAAATGAATTTATTACAACATCAGATTCTTGGGAAAAATCCTCCAAAGGAATCCAAGCTTAGCTTAGCAGCCAAAGGCCAAGGCATGATATGTCAGGATTAGGATACATAAATCCTATTGCCCTGGAACAACAAAACCAAGCTGAATTAGAACATCAGAGAAAACAGAGCAAAACATTCAAGAAGCTAAAGGAAATATTTGATATCCCTGCCTCTAGGTTTACATAAGTCCCTGCAAAAATTTACAAGCCCACAATTCGAGAAATTGCAAACTTCTTGCAGATATTCCCCATATAATATTCAAGACCAGTTCATAAAAAATATGATAAATTGGGATTTATTTACTCATGAAGATTCAAAACAATCAACATAATCCCATTCAATGGAACAAAAGGAAATCCTAGCTAAAGAATGGAAAGAGCACATGGTCACACAAAACCAATGGATATCATTCTATGAATGGTATAAATTTAGTCAAGACAAAGCCAGAGATTCTAAAATGAATATGGTCAAAAGTGAGAAAATCTAGTCTCCAGAAGAAAGACAACCTGGAAAAAGGAAAGATGGCCATAAATGGGAGTTGGCCAAAGGAAGAGAAAAATATATTGCAACACCTTTTTCTCCAATCAAGCCTGTTATCGAACGAATTAGTAGGCTAGTATCCAATAAGCACATATGAGGAAAGTGACCCAATGCCACCTCAGTCACATTCCTTAGACTACTTCGAAGTGTCATGACCTCCAAGAGGAGAGCCCTTTAGATACTATGCAAGACACTTGGACAAGCAACTACGTCTTCTACACAATGATGTTAGTGACCAGTTCCTTTAACCAATTAATTTAGGAATGAAGAAGACATACCAAGTAAACAAAGTGCTTATGGATGCAGATGTAAATGATACCAAGTCAATGTAATCAAATCAAGATATATGGAATTAGAAGCAAGGTCATTAAATAGCATGTTAGCAAACCAAAGACCATTAACTGTGTAACCACATACCATTCAATATGAGTGTAATAACAACAATAAGTAATCAACCGATTTCTTCCAATGACAAGTAAAGGATAGGTACAATGGCAGTAGTATGATAGTATGACAGTATAACAGTCCCTTTAATGGCATTTAAAGTAGCATTGGTGTAACAAAGAGAGTGTATGCAACATATAATTTACGCAATCAATGCAATCACACTACTTGAACCTTTCATCACCAATACTAGCAGTGTATGAAAACCATCAAAAGGAAGTTTCATACTTGTATAGCAGCAATATGTTAACCCTTGAAAGATGTGTAACAAACGTGGTTTAAGCATATAATGTAAACAATAAAATTCAATTGTCAACCATTTATTTATGACTGTTAAAAAGGGTAACTTTCATACTGTATGTAAATGTATTTTCAGGCCTCTTTTATCTTGAAAATGACAGTCCTTTAAAATAGTAACAAATTGTAATTAATGGCTAACCTGTTTGTTGTTTTTGTGTAGGTTTTATGGCATGAACGAGAGGACTGTCCATGTGTTGATAGTCTACAAATTGCAGACCCTAACAACAGTGAAGAGGAGGCTAAATAGAAGCTTGTTACAACTTGTAAGGGAGGTAAGGAAAAAGGGCCGAGACCCTAGGAAGGAAAGGTGAGGATATGGGTTTCCTTTAGGAAGGGAAGCGAGGGTTTGGTAGGGAAAAGGACTCAGGGGTTTATCTTCACAAATTCATTCAGCTAGATATGCTACAACCCCACAGATTGAGTATATTAAAGGTCTGATAAAGATGTTATAGGAGAAGATAATCAAGAGCATTTAATACTATATCAACTCCATACTTATGATAGAGATGTATAAGAAGCCCTTACAGAAGTAATGATAGAGATCAAGCAAGTCCCAACCATAACTGGTAAAATCAATAAAAGGACTAAAAATATTTGGGTAAAGCAAAACCCAAGGAAAAAATTAGATATATCTATACTACCTCTAAATTTACGATCTCAAGAAATGTTTTTTCGGCTCCTTCCATTGGAACAACAACAGCCAAAAAAGAAAGAAAGAATAGGAGCAAGGTTGATATTGGACGAGAGACAAATTCACCCCAATAATTTTGGGCAATGGCAGTCCAATCAATCCTTCCCACAACTAAGGCTAAAAATGACCAAGTAAGACAACCCATGAAAGGACTGCATACCATATGCATAGACCTCTAGCTCCAGATCTGGAAGATGGAATGAATATTATCCAAATGCCATGGTTACCAGAAGTTCTATAATGGAACTTGAATGGATCTAGTACTTAACAGATAGAACTTATGATACACATAATTTTTATTGTCTATAGAGCTTATGTAGCCAATGGAAAAGATCCTACTTCTTGTAGAATGATAATATCAACGTTTACAAGAGCCCTGCAAAAATGGTGGCAAAGAACAATGACAATCGAAACATGGAACAAATGGGAACAAAAAAAAATAAAAAATGTAGAGGGACTTGAAGAGTCTAACCTAATAGGTTGCATGACTGCAGAAATAATAAAAAACCGGGGAGGAATAACATAAAATATGAAAGCTAAAAACACCCAATTCCTACTAAATATGAAAAGCCTCCTAGATTTTGAACAGTTTCACCGAGATTGGGTAATAAAAATACAATATGTAGAAAATGGTGATAGCAAAGTTTGGAAGAAAAATACATTTCTCCATTGCCAAAAAAATTCCAAGGATTTTTCACAAGTGCTTTAAGAAAACAATCCTTGACAGAGTACAGTTGGGATGAATAGTATGACATCATACTCAGCTGTATATGAGATATATGCATGAGGTGGAAAGCCGCTAAAGCTACTTGAGAATATCTTCCAAGAAAAGCAAGAGTATGCAGACAATACAAAATGCAAGAACCATACTACCCCCAAAGAAAATAGAGAACGAAAGGCTAGAAAAAAGGAAAAATTGAAATACTACAAGTATGTATATTGTGAGAAATACAGGAAATACAAGAAGAAAAAGGAATTAGAAAGGTACCATAGAAAAAGGAGGAAACCCAGAAAATATGGCAAATGGTATTCCTCAAAGACTAGTAAGAGTAATTACCAGTATGAGAAAAAAAGGAATGAGTTTGGAGGAAAGTCAAGATGGAAGTATTCTCCAAAAGAAAAATGCTACAAATGTGGCACACTTGGGCATTATGCAAATAAATGCCCAAACCCAGCAAATCCAAGAGAACAAACCAGTTCCTCTAGAGTAAAGAAGGTACATATGTCCCCAAAAGAGATGATAAAAAATTATAAATGCGCACAGTGTGGAAAGAAGGGACACAGAGAAACCCAGTGCCCATAAAGTAGAGCCTTTAGAGATACATACAACACAGAAGAATCTTCTTCATCAAAATAATTAAACTGCAATTATTCTTCATAAGAATAAAGCACATATTTTGATCAAATACTAAAGCTATTGAGGACCATCAATGTAACTGCTCTGATTCAGAAGATTGACATTTCTCAGTCCCATAAGAAAATTTCAGTAGCAATCCCAATGAAGATGATGATAATGCTTATGCTACATATCTTGCATGGGAAGATTATAATGCCTCCACTTCCCATTGCAACATGATAAGGACAAAAAATCAGGCCTAAATGATGATGAGACAAATAGAAGAAATGGAAAAAGGCCAAGCCAAAGAAACAATGAAGAAAGCCTTTGCAGAAGCATTCCTACAAAAGAGAAAAGAGAAAGAAGACCAACGATCAAGGGCTAGTAGTAGATCAAGGAAGTCCGATTTTCAGGCAAAATCAAATTGGAATCTATTTACAACAACTCTCCCTTCTTATGAAAGAAATACTATGCAATTGCTAGTGACAAAAAAAAAGCGGTAACCCTACATCACCTAGCAAGAGAACAAATCAATTTGAAAAAGAAGATCAAGGAACTATGAACCACAATAGAAAAGCTCGAAAGCTAAATAGGATCAAGAAAAATCTGATGAAGAATAAATTGAAAGCTCAGATTCAAGCCTCCAAATTGAGGAATAAGAAACAGAGGAGCAAGAGCCGAGAGATTAATGGTCAAAATTAACTGACATAAGAGGCCCTAAACTTTCTGATTTTTATGCTTTAAGAGTAAATGCAATTGTGCACCAAAGATATACTGTCTCTCTCGGAATTAGGATTGAAATTGAATATTTTATCTTTCCCACCCTGATAGATTCTGGACCAGACATTAATATGATATATATAGATAAGGTTCCTGCCAAATTTGGTCATCCTATTTGCCATATTATTCATGCAGTAGGATCTTCATCTATGGTAATGTTTGAGATTCCAATAGCTCAAGTCTGTACGAACAAATACAAATTGGATGTATATTTCTATCTGATGAAGTTGAATTCATATTGCATATTAGGAAACCCTTAACTGCAGCAGAACCACATGGAATAACATCTGTAAGAGGAATCAAAGGGTTCTACCTGACAATTGAGCAAGAACATAAACCTATGTTCCTTCCATTGGTCTCTAAACAAAGGATATGTTCCATGGTACCCAGTGTGAGAATAGATCGGATGGTAAAGAGATTACTCCAGAATGAAATTATTGCAAAATAAAAACAGGTCTTGGCAATAAAAGATCAAACCAGGACTGTGAATATTATAGAGAAATTAAAACAGAAAAGGTGGAAGGATATCAAAGCTTAGACATAAGAATAATACAAGGGAAAGGTGTGTGTAGATGCTCCAAAAGCATTTTGGTACAGGAAAAAGCATACAATCTATCTGCCATTAAAACCAGATTTCAAAGCATATGCAGGACACTCAAATGCTGTCCCCATGAATAAAGAGATGTCGCTTCATTGCAAAAAATAAATTGAAGAACTTGGGTATCTGAGTTATTCTTAATTCCTTTACAAGTTGTCATGCAAGGCACTCTTTTTGTGTGTGTATACACAGTACACACACTTTTGGGTGTCTGAGTTATTCTTAATTCCTTCACAAGTTTCCATGTAAGGCACCCTTTTGTAATATGGAGTAGTGCCCCTCAATTAAATAAATAGTTTTTGTCACATAATATTTGCCTAAACAATTTATCATTTTGAATAACATAATGAAAAATAAGGATTTAATTAGTAACCATAGTTTATGGGTCATCGATGATGCAAGCAAAACCAGATTTTGAGAAGATGCATGGGTAGGCCATTAGCCTTTAGCAAACATGTATTACTTGATAGGAATAAAAGATGCCATAATTAGCTATGGAAGGTCAAATGTTAAAGACTATTCGATACAATGCCCAATTCTCAGCTCAGGGGAAAACCACATAGAAATTGGGTGGAAAGACACTTCATCATAGCCCACCCTCTGTAGGGAGAGGAAGAGTCATCAACCTAGCACTAAGGTTTAGGTCCATCAATTATAGGGAGAAAAATACCACTTTTGTTGGAACTCTAAATCCAAACAAACATACTCAATGAAAGAGGGCTATCTCAAATACATGAAGGAGGAACAACTACTCTGAAACAAATTTATTTGCATGAAAACTTAAAACCTACAGAACTGGCAAAAATTTGTTGCTTTTAGTCTTGTTAAAAAAAAGAAGGAAAAATACTTCTTTCGCAAATAAACCTGAAGATAAGAAGAATACAAGGTGGTGTAATGGTTGCTATAAGGAAGAACATTGAGATCACATTTTGGATTCAACACAAGTGGCATAGGAGGATTGCTTCCAGTACGGTCCATTGTAGTTTTATGTTCAGTTGCAGGGAACTTATATTATTTTTCTCAAAGTAAGCACATCTAATTCCCACAAAATGTATTAGAATTTTACTGAACTAGAATTAGATCAGCCATTGCTGTAGTAATCCTTTTAACATAACACAACATATGCTCATTTGTTGGACATTAATAAAATTATCTTATCTTAGCTATGATGTCAAGGTAGAATGGTACAAATGATTGCCAAACACAGTAAAACAAAACCTCAATGAATTCATTCTTATAACAATGAAGATTACACTATTAAGTGAGGTGGAACATGTTAAATACATCATATCAGACACAAAATGTAGGTATTTTAGTGATTAATCATTATCATTGTTCATGAAAAAAATACATATGGACCAATTTACCTTTTGAGTAGCTTTAAGGAACCACCAAGCAATTGATTTTATTTCCTTTTTGACACAGTCTCCACCTAAATATATTGCACCAAGTAAAAATAGAGCCTCTCGTTGTAGCTACAAGTGAAAAAACATGATTGTAGGGATTTCTAGCCACCATATTTATAAAAAGATTAAGTTTTGAAAATTGTATTACATGAATGAAGAACATATTGGAATAAAAGCCGAGAATTGTCTCATTTTGTATCTTTCTTTAAACATATATGATTTCATCTTGGAAATAAGTAAAAATATATACCTGCTTAACTGCTTTCTCCAAGTAGTAGAAAGATTGATAGTCTACTTATGCAAGTTCTCCCCGATCTCCAACCACATCTAATCATGTTAAGATAATAGTACACTGAATAACATAAATAAAGCATAGATTAGTGGCCCATTTATGCCAAATTCCAAACATCTTTCGACAGATTTATGAAGACCGACCAACAACGTATTATAAAACATTGAATATGGAAAAAGAACATAAATAACATGTAGAAGATTCTATGTAGTGTGTTGATCAATTATAATCATTCAAGCACCTTGGATTGCATACTTTTAACCAATTTTATAACCGCACTAGTGAGAAGCATGCTACTTACATAAGAAAAATACTAGATATTTCAATAATATATTATTGTATGTACTCCAAGTTACAGATAACCATGAAGCAAAGTGAGGGGATGCCCAAGTATGTGGCTGAATGGAGTTACTTATCTCGACCCGCTCTTATGGTGTATCAGTCACTTTAGAGTCCAAAGTGACAACAACTTCTCAAAATACAGTCATCAAGGATAAGTTACATCACCCATAGTTATAAGTGACATCAGGGATAAGTGACATTGTATGCAATGAGTTTGCAGAAAGATTCAACCCTGCTAGTACTAGTCTTTGTGGCTGAAGTTTATGGTTTACAAAGGCATTCAACATTTTTTTTCTATTTGTTCTTCAATTGATAGAGGAAGATAAAGGTTGTGATTTTCTTAGTTTCTATTCATTGTAATAATGGAAATTATGATACTTTACATTGTTGTTTCCCCAATCGCAATCAAATTTGGAAAATTTGTAGTAGGAGTTGCGGACTAAAACATTTTCTTCCAGAGTTGATCCATTGCTGTATTGCATTGCAAGACAATATTTGGCAGTGATCTCTATTGGAGTGCCCAGCTTCAACATAGAGCCATTTATGGCTACAACCAGAGATGCAGTGAATTTGGGATCTTCCTTCATAGAATCCATGATCGATGAGTGATCCAATTGATTCAGATCCAATACATTTCCCATTTTTTTAGGTAATGGAGTCAAGTGTTGGAAGCTTTTTGCATTTAAATGTGTTTGCATATGTAATCCTATATTACGTGGGTTGAACTGTATTCCTGCACCATTAGGCCAGTTGTCTGAGAGGTCAAGTGCAATCGGTGGAAACAAACTCAATTTTGATATTCTGGTAATGTTGCTTGAAAAGGGTATTAATAGGTTGTTTTCTACACAATTTGTTCTATCCAATCCCTGATCAATGAGATGGTTGGGTGAATCGTCCTGCATGACTGCTATAGCCAGACGACTCAGAGAATGAGTGTTTTTGCCTTCGTAGGTTGTCACTACGGACATTGAGTCTTCGACGCATATTTGAACCTAGATGAAATCCACCATAATTTTAACATATTTATAGTAGCAGGTCGGTTTGTATGTAATCTTCTTCATTCTGGAAAAGAACAAGTTCTAACTAATATTTTGACTTGGAAATTGGGTGCCATAACGAATTTGTAATAAGATCTCAGATTTGGATTGTTTCTTGTCATTTTTTTCCCATATTTTCCCCATTGGCAGCCATCTCTTATTACATCAGAATGAATTACACATAAAGGGATAACAAGGATATATAGAGAGAGAACAATACAAACATTACAGGTCACATATTTCCAAATAATACATTATAAGCCAATACTTTAGAAAATTCTTTATATTTCTCCTTTTATGTGATAAAAAGCCCAATTCATATTTCGTCCTTATAAGTATATGGGTACTTTCTACAACCCGACTGCTATTGGGAATGACTGATCTCTTCGTGTGTGTAACCTAACACGACATAATGTGTAGAGTATAGATACTAGTGTAGACCTATCTAAACCATAGATTGATACTCATGACGGTTCCAAGCTCTACGATGCATGTTAATTGACTTGGCTTGGATGGGTTGGGGTTTTGTTCACATAAATTTTGCATATCAAAAAAGAAAGAATTCTGCTATTACCATGGAATCCTTGGTTCTTGTCCACATGGATACCATTCTTCTTGGTGAAGTTGTTGTTTGCTTGCTGGAGCCCTTGCTCAGCCCGCTAAGATTCTTGTTTGGTAACTCATCCATAGACGAATTAATCATCCCATTCTGAATCTGGTACAACTAGAGGTAATTCATCTTCCTTATCTTTGAAGGAAGTTGCATATTGTCCATATATTTGAGGTTCTTCCTGTCCATTTGATCCCAAACTCATCATTTTTATAACTCCACTGTGACATATATGGACGCTAATAGCTCTCTATAAGATCTTATCATTTGTTGTGTTTTCTTCCATAATGATGGTAGCTATAACATTTTAAAACTTAGTCCATAGAGCCCGCCCTTTCTTCATCATTCCTTGCGAAATTCTCACTCCTTTCTTCACTCCAGGTCCCTTGTTCGAAGCCAGGGCTCGATGGATAGGTTTTAGTTGATATTTCGTGACCATGAATCTATGAAAGGATGTTTAATATGTCCTAATTTGCAACATTGTTTTGTCTAGTCAAAACACCTTGGAGAAAAATCTAAGACATTAAAGGAAATATCAATTTTCTCGCACGATGAGTTATTTTCAGTTATTTTAACCAAGAATAGTAATAGTTACATGGGTGATAAAAAGGAAGTGATAGTTATTTTAACTCAGAAAACCAATAGTTAATTAAGAATACAAATAGTTACAATGGTGATAAAAAGGAAGTGATAATTATTTTAACCAAGAAAACCAATAGTTACATTGGAGATAAAAAGTAAGTGATCAAATTAAAGGTGATAAAAAGGAAGTGATCTAATTAAAGAATTGTGTTAGGAGTGAGATAGGGATTTAACTAGAATTTTTATTAATAAAAGTTAAGAGTGCAAAGAATTGTGTTAGGAGTGAGATAGGGATTTAACTATAATTTTTATTAATAAAAGTTAAGAGTGTAGTTTGTTATGAACATATGTGAAAAGAGGAAAATAATGGAAACAATAAAATGTATAAATACGGATAAATATTATAAAAGAGAGGTCAATTTTTTTATTATCTTATTTAGTTAAGGTGTGGGGCTCGTAAACAAGGCCACTCGGGTTCAATTCCCTTTATGGGTGAGGTAGTTGGGAGGAGATATTTAAAATATAGTCAATTGGGTGCGGTCCTTTAGAGACTATAGCAAACAAACAAAAAATTATAAAAGAGATAAAAATATTAAAACACAATGTAATCAAATAAGATAAGAAATTTTTATCAATGTCCAACAAAAACCTACAAAAGTGGGTCAATAGGTCCATAAGGTGCTTCCAACAATAAGAAATTAAGAAAATGATTGAATAGTACAAAATTGTCAAATTCCCACTATGTCAATGTTTGCAATCATGCAACATTGTCTTTGTTCCACTCTATGCTAATAAACATGACTTCAATTACACCTTTTCCCTTGGAAATTCATGGTACTCAACCAACAACACAAATTGCTCGGAGCTCCACAAATTATGGACTTTAGTTGATTGTTGACCTCCAAACTAATGAGTTGTTGAACATTTCATATCAAGATTCAAAGTTGTAAGTATTGTATCCCCTTCTAGCTCACACGAGATTAAATCTGCAAATCAAGCAAACCCTCTCAGAGAATATGGAGATGTTCACACCCATATTACGCCATGCAATCAAATTTATCATGAGGTATCTTCTAAGACACTTCCTAATGGGATAAATTTGTATGTAATACTATCCCCAACTACATTTCCCTGGGTATTATCCACTAAACTCCAATAGTGAACATGCTTTAGTAATGAATTTCTTGATCTAAGCACACTCATAAAATTACTACTCTAAACATGGACATTAGTTTGTGGCCATTACTAGAACATTTTGGTTGTTTTCAAACATTATGAAGATAATGTGAAGGTTGTGACGTTGATGCCTAGCACCAACTCTTAACTAAGAAGTTTAGTGTATATAGAATATCAATACCTTAGTTTCTTTCTTTGGCATGAAAATATGTGAAACATTAAACTTGGATCAAGGAGGTTGGCCGAGAAGCGTTGTGGACATCGTGAATCAGGTGGGTGGTGACGTCAGATGCAAAATTTACCCAACCACTAATGCATAAAGAAGGTTTAACTTGATTGTGATAAGGAGAGGTCATCAGTGCATTATACGTATCATATTCTACGAGGTCAGGGTTGTAAAAGGTCGAGGAATCAAAATATTTACCTGAAACTCTAAGATGGGGTTCGGCCTCTACCTTCACTGCATATGGATCTGAGACTAGTTCTGGGTCAGCACCCCAGTTTAATCATAATTGAGTCTTTGATTGGTTAAAATATTGTTCTTTGTGCTTCCACCGGTTTAATTATTATTGGATCAATGGCTACGATGTTTAAAGGAACTGAGCCTGGTGAATCTACGTCGACTGGTGCAACTAGTTCAACGGTCACAATTAATGATAGCTATATTGAAGTTAGAAAAGCACCTCAGTATGGGACTTGGGACTCTTACATTTAAGGATAAACAACTAATTATGATGCTTCTAGATATTGATATGGTACTGGTTCTAGTACCTAATTGGTAATTGTAGAAACCTAATTTTCCTTTGACATGCACTTAACGATTTTATTCAATGGTGCAACACGGATAAAGATGGTTAAGAGAAAATTAGTGCAATTGCTTTGTTGGATCTCTGAAGATCAAGGTGCATGGCACCAATATTACTAATAGAAGGTAGACAATTTACAAAATTTACTACATTGTAACACTTCCTTGTCACAATTGCAATTTTCCATTACACAATTAAAAATGGCTAATTCATATTCTTCTAGCTAGTCATTTTTTATGCCGTGACTAAATTAGTCGTTTATGTTAGTCATTTTTAACTCTGTCACTTATTATCTAGTCATATTTGTTAATTGGTGACTAAATTAGTCGTTAATTTTAGTCATTTATAGTTGGGTCAATCCAAGTTAATCATGACTAAAAAAATGATTAAAATCAGGCTATAAACGACTATTTTTTAGTCGACGACTAATAGTAGCTAATTTCCACTATCTTATGGCTAGTGGTATTTCACTTAGTCATTAATAGCTTGACTTATTAGTCATTGATTTAGTCATTTATAGTCAATGATTTAGTCATTGATAGTCAATGATTCAGTTAATGATTTAGTCACGGACTTAGTCACAGATTTAGTCATTGATTTAGTCACTGATTTAGTTACTGATTACAACAATTAATGACCAAATATATGACTAAATAAACTACTATATTATAACATATTAATGACTAAGCTAAATACGACTAATATACGAGAAATTAGCTACTAGTAGTCGTATATATGCGAATTTAGTGGTTTTTGTAGTCACAAATTTATGATAGGGCATGGAGGAATCGAATCACCAACCTCCTTCCTATAATTAGGAAGATGCTCTACCATTGAGATAGCATTCTTTAAGAAGTTTTTATTGCTCGACAATGATTATATTCAAAGAAATTTATGATAGATATAAGCAATCTACAGACTACATAATTATTACTATTACAACTTACTAGTAACTAGTAATTATGATAAACTAATTCCTGAGAGCTATGTACAATTTCCCCTATCTGGCATATCCATTCATGTTACCAGAGAGAATGGAATACCTCTGTGATGGATGTAATACCAATTAAGTCAACCAATTTACAGAATATCTCTTGGAGTGCCTGAATATATGAGAAATATATCATTATATGAAACCTAGCAAAGTAAGAGTCAAATAAGGTAAGCAAATATTGCCATTCATAAAACAATCTATCAGTGACAATATAAAAACACATTAAAGCGAAAGATTTCAGACTGAGTGTTGCAAAGCATAAGCTACCATATCAGCCAATTCTAGAAAATGAAAGATATTTTTATAGAAGTCTCAAGGATACCAAAACAAGCAAGCAAAATAAATTCAACACATATTTAAAAAAGAGTTGAATGAAATAATAAAAGCATACCCAAAATTATAGTTGACACATTTTATATGAAAATCAGTGTGAATCATTCAACCATGTTTGTAAGTTTATCTCTGGCCAACCTGCCTTAGATATAGCCACAACTAGACTGATACAAATAATTATTAGAACCAAGGTCACACCAGAAGTGCACCACAGGCAAAGTAATAAAGACAATTTTCAATAAAGAATGATTCAGTAACTTATTTTCATCATTTAGTACATAATAAAAATTTTCAAGCAATTACTTACATTAACATCTGATGGAACTATTCTCATAATTCCACCAATAGAATCCTGTGGGATAGTTAATTCTATACAGGGTTGGCGAGTTTCACGGCCTTGACATTCCATCTCAACTGAAGTTGCTCCTTCTTGAACACTGGGTATAGGTACCCCTTCTATAAGAGAAGCCCCTGAAGAAACAAGTTTTGTTGCCAGGTCAACTGGATTCATCTCTTCATTATTCTCCTCAAATTGGCTGAATGCATTTGTATACAAAAAATATGAATTAGAAATAAGACTTCAACATAAAAGGCTACCTGATGTAATCTTCATGGCTATAAAAATGATCTTATATTGAAATCCAAAGTAGATATGGGTTCCTGATGAAATTCACCAATGCTCTGATTATGCTGAATGCCACAATCTTTCGCAATTTAATTCTAATAACTCACCAAATGGATATAAGTAGAGTGTTGTACTCTCATTTTAAATTAACATATAATATTATTGCTAGGTACAAGAATGATTACAATTAAGTAACTGTATTGAAATAATGGTTTTTTCCATTTCATCCAGCTATTGCTACCTTCCTATTTAGGTTAATAACAATGCTTATATTCTAATATATTGGTGATTATTCACATATTCTGAAGCATATGAGATGAAAGTGTGGCATAATCTATAATATTTGCATTTTAGGAAACATTCTTTTTTACATATAAGAAAAAGACACAAAGGCTTGTTATTAAACGACATGCGATTCACTGAAAACTAATGATTTATAGTCATGTTTAAAAATACAAAATCAATGGCATATCAAAATCTGTGTCATGAGCAACTGAGGTTCCTAAAGTGGGAAACCTTTGGTTCAAAGTACAATGCTGCAGAACCTGCTTGACATCCTTTAATGCACACCAGTTAACAAGCCTATATCAATAATGTGCCCTTGCAATGCAACTGAAAGAAGTCTTTCAAAAATCAATCAAAGGACATAAAATGTGCTTCTCAGTATACAAACATCTCAAGGAAAACCCCACAACTTGATGTTCCATAATTTAATTATCACTCGTTAAAAACAACAAGAAATTTATTATATTTTGACAATGGAAAAATAAATTGTCATAGATGTTCTCAGTTATAGGTTGGAAAGGCCATAATATAAGTATAAACCATAATCACTTGCCTTTGATATGAAGGTACTAATATCCTCTATAAAGCAGCATATGTCACTCATTCACGTTAGTTTACTTGAACAACACTGATTCCAAAGCATTGTCTTCATGCATGTAAAAAGAAAAATCTTACTGTATGAATGTGCCTTATTTGTTTTTTCTATGCAAGACTGGTATACCATTTTAAATGCACAAGTAAAAATATAGCAAGAGATAGAATGGAGAGAAGAAACCCCATCACATTTCCAGACAAACAATAATTTTTCAAAAACACCTCCATACCTTACAAGATAAACATCAATTGGCCCCATAGTACTTCGTAAAAGAATTTGGTAATGTCTTTGTGGGTATTCTACTTCCTACAGGTAATATTAGCATCACATAACTTACAAAGAAACTAGCTTCAAATAGAATGAATAAGGAATGATCAAGTGGGTTTAGAGTAGAAGGCCTTGATCAGAAGAACCAACGATGCAAAACACAATCAAAATGCAGAAACATTTCGAAAAGAGCATGAGAAGATCATCTCACACAGCTTAAGTTTCCTTGGAAAATAAATAACAGCCAATGAAGTGCAACAAATAGATGAAAGCCATTAAAATCAGCTTAGTAAGATGTGTAAGCCAAAGCAATCAGTGGGAAAAGTGAGCAACAAACATATTTAGTTCAATAAATTATGCAAAAAGAAAATACTAATACAAACAAAAATCAACTAGTATACAAGCAGATTATGAAGATCCAAAGTGCAAGTTTGTAAAACAGGCAAGAGGTAGTAGTAAACATGGGAAAAAGAGAACCCCAAAGCTTTTAGAAGCAGTGGCAAGTGAAAAATAAATACATGAAACAACATATCAGGGGCACAATGGTTGTCACATGCAAAGCATAGTCCTAAATTGTGCCCATAACTACCTCAGATCCACAAAAATGGCCCAAACAGAATGCCGAGGCTGCTAGAAGGTGAAACACCCAATACTGTTCAAAACAATACCCATATTGGCTTAATTATTGATGTAATTTGTTGTTATAAGGCCCAGTTCTGCCCATATATGAGGTACAAGGGCTGTTCATTGCCTTTCATTGTCCACATGTGGCATGGAATGCCCATAATTCATTTTACAACTAAGAAAAAGAAAAAATCATACTTTAGACTTTCCCAGAAAACTTAGGAACCAACCCATAAGCAAGGAGGGTTCCAGGATGCTTAATTGTCTCCTACAGTCAAAATCCATATTGAAGATGTTTATCTAGAGTCTGGGAACAATTTCCTCTTAAGTAGAGAGGAAATGACAAGAGCATGATGATATTTTTTGTAGAAATTGTATGTTACTAGTATTTAGTCATATGTTAACATTGGCATTTAGTTTTAGGCTATGTTAGTGGTCAATGTATTAGTGTTCTGTCGTTAGTAATTTTGTCAATTTGTTAACTATTCTTTAGTTGCATAAGAGCCACATGTTATGTTAACGTGATTCTATGTTAGTGCTCAGACATATTAGTGGTCAATGGTCGGTTACAAGTCAGCTTGAAGAGACCAGTTTTCATTCAGTTTACTATTCACTTATTGAAAAGGTAGAGAATTTCATATAATAGAGAATTGTTTTTTTTTACCCAGTCTTGAAGGAGATGATACTATTTAGAACTGTGTTTTACAATCATTATATGATTGTATCATTCAATCCCATAATGAAAAACATTGCTTTAGGGTTATTGTGGTTATACCACTTTCACCTGGTTTCTAGGGAGGCGTATATGATGCATGTGATGCATCTGTTAGGGCCATAATACATTGGCAGTATCACATAATATGTAGAGAAAAGCATTTGTTATTAGAAAATATTCAACATATATTGGGTGCTAAACTGTGCAACTATGTTTCCTTGTATGGACTTGGTTGTTATGCCAAGACTTTGTGAAAGTGGTCAATTGACCACCAGCTAGGTTTTTGTGTACAACAAAGCAATGATAGTTGATGACCATGTTGTATTGATTGGATCAGATAACATGAATGCCAGAAGTTTGCTGGGAACTAGAGACTCTAAAAACTATGCATATTTTAAACAAAAGATGCTTGGTTTGAAGTAACTTATTGCCTTACAAAGCATACAAAGGGATATTACCACATATAGATTTGAATCTCTTTGTGGACAAGCTATGATTGCTTACCTGCAGTAGAAGGGAATCCTAGAAATGGCTCTTCATTTTTTCAAAGATGAGAAGACACATTTCAACATAGCAATGGAGAGTGGAAATATTCAAATGGTTGTTGCTTCTGCAAAGGGGATAGATGATAAGGATCACTGGTATAGGATTGGAATTGAATCCCTTCGGCAAGAGAATGCTGGAATTGTTGAATATGCTTACCAGAGAATAAAGAATTTTGAAAGGATTTCATTTTTGTATCTTATTATAGGCAATATGGATAAATTTTCAAAGATGTTGAGGATTGCAGAGATAAAAAATGATGTCATGGGTCAGTTTCACAATGCCTTATATATAGTTGATATTCAAGAATGCATCAAAATAATGGAATAATCTAGGCATTTTTCACTTGCATATGTGGCTGCAACAGTTCATGGGATTATAGAGGTTGCTGATAGGCTTGTAGCTAAGTTGGGTGACAATCTGCCCACTCTGCCACCTGGAAAGAAATCATCACTTCTCATGCCACCTCCACCAGTTTTACATAATGGTGACTGGCCATTGTTGAGGGTTACTAAAGGTATTTTTGAGGGTGGGTTGGATAATGTTGGGGGCACAGTCCATGAGGAAGAGGATGAAGGAGCTGAATCCAATTGGGGTGAATACCTTGACATTGCTGAAGTTGAAGGACAAAATGGTGAGGTTGTGGTGGTAGATGATACAGAAGTGAGAGGAGAGGATGGTGATGAAGGAGGATGGGATCTAGAAGATTTGGAGTTAACAACAGATGTCACTACAGAAAATGTTGCAGGTACAACTGATACAGTGTCATTTGTTACCCCATCACTAGGTATGCTAGTAAGCCAAATATGGATACATGAATATTCTCTTGTAGGTGAGAATGCAGTTGCTGGTAACTTTGATATAGCTATGTGACTCTTAAGTTGACAACTTGGTATTAAGAATTTCACTCCATTAAAACCCTTATTTTTGGATCTTTACACGGGCATCCATACATACCTTCCAACATTTGTTTCTGCACTGGTGGTCTCCTTAGCAATAGAGAGAGGCTGGACTGAGATTGCTAATCCAAATGTCAGAGGTCCACCAGCTTTGGTATTTAGGTTTTCTTTATTATATGAGAAACTTAGACTAGTTTACAGAACCACAAAAGATGGGAAGTTTAGTGAAGAATTGAGGCTATTTCTTACCATCTTGCACACAATTCCAGTCATTTTTTTAGAGTCAAGAAGAGAGGTTGATGAGGTGAAGGAATTGATTGGAATTGCTAAAGAATATGTTGTGGGTCTTCGAATGGAGGTCAAGAGAAAGGATGTTGAGGATGATGCTGTTCGAAAGCAAGAACTTGTTTCCTATTTTACTCATTACAACCTTCAAAAATTCCATTTGAGGTTGGATTTGTCGAATGCCATGGGTGTTTTCTACAAGGGAGGGAACTTCAATACAACTGCTAACTTTGTTTGGCGACTGCTAGAGAGTGAACCCCCTGCAAACCATGCAACAAAGGCCTGATAAGTTCTACAGGCATGTGAGAGGTAGATGTAGGATGCCAATAAACTGAATTATGAATTCAAAAATCATTTTGTTGTTTGTGGAGAAACTTTCACAACCATATACCATGGTCAAAAGGACGTGTTCTGTCCATATTGTACAACACGCTTTGTTCCAAGCATACAAGGGAATCTCTACACTATATGTGAGCTTGGAGTTGTGGGTTTTGGTGCTTCTAGGTTACTTTGTTCAACTACTCAGATAAGGTGATGTGAGCATTAGACACATGCTGACTATGCATTTTTCTTTCAAGAATTTTAATTTCCTACATATAGGTCCAAATTGATGCTGTACTCTGCCTTTGAAAACCATGTTGAGAAATATGCCAAGAGAGTTTGTAACAAGTATTGGAAAAACTTCAGGGCCTTCTTAAGAGATTGGAAGACATGTTTTATTGAGAATAAAATGGAGCATGCTTCTTGATGTATTATGTATTGTTCAACAATGAAAATATGATGCATTCCCCCGAAAAAAATCATTAGGCATAAAAGATGCAATGGTGGGAAAAGTAAAACTACAGCCTATATGCATTTATAGTTAGAAATTTTTTCCTTTCTCCATTCATATATGTATATGTCCATGAGCATGCTATGGTATCTTGAAAATGGAAAAACTATAGAAGAAAGACTAGAAAAATAACTTTTTAGGCTTTCTTAGTTTTTTCTCATACCTGCAAGTTATCGAGGCATATTGTTCCTTCAGATGGCCATTCATGAGGTGGTACGGAATCTTATATTTCCAATGGAGCTTCACTTGGGATATGTGAGTATTGTATTATCCTTTCTAATGAAATCATTTTATTCTTAGCGTTGCATAGATTCCATGTAATTGTTGCTAGCAAGACATTGAGATTTAATCCATATGTTACTACTAACCCAACAATGGCTGCATGTCATGGTTGTTAATGCTCTATTATAGCATATACTTTAACAAGAAAATAATAAAATCTATTTCTAGAATCAAAATTATTTTAGAAATCCTTACTTGGGCCAATCACCCCTTCAGGAAAGCTAACGACCACCACTAAGGAGAAGGAAAATACAAAATTTGATAGCAGAATTAATCTGAGGCTAAGCCACTCCATGGCAGATATGTTATGAAACAATGGTCTTGAATAATCATCAATTAGAGACATATTTGTGTCTATGAATCGTGATTCCTAGTTAAAATCTTGGATTGTGGAAACACCAGAAAATGATTCAACAAAATGATGAAGGATTGGGGCACTCTGAATTCCCACCAAGCGAGCAAGTTCCCTAGCTATTGGTATGTAGTATTGCTGTAGAGTAGGCATTTTTTTGATCAAAACTTATGCTGGAAGAGGGTGTTGTAATGTTAAATGTACAAAATGATAATATTATGGATAGCATGCCATTCTCCATTATCCATGTTGTGATTTGTGAGCCACATATGCCTGTATTAAGAATTGCTTCTTGTGGATTAGAAATGTTTGTGAACCTTTAATATTAAAACTTAAAAGGGATCAATTCTCTAGGAAATTCCTCTAGCATTGTTTCATTCCATCTAAAAGGAAAATAGCAAAACTCCTGTAACGCATTTATTGACATATGCCTAACAGATTGCTGAATGCTTTTCTTGATCAATCTTCCATCAACTCATTTTTATTGAATCAACAATCGTTATTTGTAATCACAAGTAAAATGACTAAACATACTATTGATGTGCAACTATGTACATCGATTGTTATAAGACAGTTGTAAGCATTTCATTCTTTGTAATTTATTTTCATATAATTGTGTCAGTCCTTGTCTTGTGTCATACTTTGCTTACGTAGTGCACATCATCTTGAGATAGGAATAGTTAAATAACTATATTTTTTATTATTATCAAAATTGACATGCCCATTATGTAATTCTCTGTGTGTGGGGGGGGGTATGTGCCAATGTGTTTGTAAGATAGAGAAAGATGAAGCACTCACCTGATAGCATATGCAGATGGTGGCTACAGGTACAAATATAACAAATACCTGCCATGCTTCCTACGAGATAACTGCCATAGTCCCCAAGAGTTGTATTACTAAAAAGGCAACCCAACCTAATCTCAATGCAATTTATAAATCAAAGATGCTTTGGTATGTTGATACCTGTTTCATACAATTAAAAATAGGAGTTAGGGGTATATCTACTTAGCAATGGCTCTTGATATTGCTTGAGTGGAATGAGTTGTTTATATTCTTCTATGGTCCATCAAGGAAAATTCATGTTTCTTTAAAGAATTTCCCAATGTATTTTAAACAAGGGAAAAGTTTATCTTTACTAATCAGATTCAATTTGATAATTTATCAATCTGTAATCAAACTTATCGTAATTTATCTACTAGTGGAAAGCATCCCATACTCATGTTTGCTTATTAATTTTCTGTGTAACCAAATGACTCAATGTACTTGTAAATTGGGAAAGCATCACAAACCCTGTTCAAGATTTGGCTTGTTGATGCCCAAAAAGAGTTTCTGAGATGTCAAAAGGCCCACTACTACTACCAGTAATGCTCGGACCAACACACACAGTGAGAATCCTATTGACAATACATTGTACACTAGAATGAGGAAACAGGTACTAATTGTAGGCTCCATATCTAGTGTGGGAGGACATGCCCATGCCATCCAATAGTTTCTTCCAACTTGTAGCACTTGAAAAATTGACCATGACAGCAACATAATTGGAACCAAGCCACCACCATATACTGCTATTAAGTAATACCAATAAACCTTTTTGTTAACACTTCCTAATTCTCTCTCCTCATCTTGTGTAAGTTGTAACTGTCTAGAATGTATGTCCCCATTAGGTTCCTATTGTATTGCATTGTGCATTTGTTTTTGACCATTTTGAATATGTAAAGTTTTGACTCTAGAATTTACTTGGTTAGAAGATTTTTCATCAGAATGTCCCATGGGATTCCCATCACTTATCTGATGGAGCCCTTTGGCCGATAAATTCTCTACTGTAACAATACTGTCCAAGGCTTGATTATGTGCACTCACCAAGGTTTCAAAACCTGTACCTGCTTGTAAAAGCTCATCATACTTTCCATCTTGTGTAATCTTTCCATTTTGCATCACCTGTCAAAGAAGGAATGAGAACTCTCAAATTATTTTTCATCATCTTTTGTACCATTTGGAAATGGAATAAGGGATACATGATGTGGAAATTCTGTAATATAGATAGAGAGTATGACAACTGTAGAATAAAAATTTGGAAATAGAAAATTTGCTTCCAATACCACATCTAAGAGTACTTGTTAACTTCAAAATGTAAGAGCAAAAGTGTTACATGATTTACTCACAAGTATAAGGTCCGAGATGGAAGAAAATCGACTTGGTGGGTGACATATATTAAGGTTTTGACACTCAAAACTCCCATAAGGCATTCCTATTAATGTCACTTGGGGTTAAACAGTCTCTTTTATATAACATTGATTTATGGAGAAAATTTTCTTTGAATAAAATTGTTTTTTCTGATCCATTCAAAAAATATCTTTCCTATTAAAACTAAATAAAACATACCTGAAAAAGATGAGTTCCTATATGTGCATCAACAACACTAAAAGGGTCATCCATAAGATAAATATCAACATCCTGGTATAATGCGTGTGCAATCTGTATCCTTTGCTTTTGTCCACCACTCATGTTGATTCCTCTTTCTCCTATTTTTGTTTAGTCCCCATGGGGGAAAAGTTCTAGGTATTTATTTAAATAAAATTCCTGAAGAACCATTTCATACTTACTTGTTTCCAGAATACTTCCAAATAAAACATTTTCTCTAATGTTCCCACTTTGAATCCATGGAGACTAAGGAACATAGGACTTACTGCCACTGACATTGACTATTCCAGATATTTTGGGAATTTCTCCTAGTATGCAAGACAAAAGGCTAGACTTACCCGATCCAACAGTTCTACAAATTGCCACTCTCATCCCTCTCCTGACCTGCAAATGTATATTTTTGAGAGTTGGCTCTTCTGAAGCAGGATCCTAGTTGAATTGTCCATTTTTTATCTCAATTGCGAACTTAGTTAAATGTGTAAGGATTCTTTCAACTGCATCTGCTTGTAATTCATCTTCTTCGAGAAAATAAGTGACACGATCAAGGGACACTTTAGCTTGTGCAATACTGAAAGGAGCTCTGGAAGATTATAAATAGGTTCTTGAAGTATTATAAATGTTGCTAATGCTGGGAGAACTCTACCAGCTGTCAAAGGGATTCCCATGAGGATAGAAGCACCAAATGTAATTACTGATATAAATGCGGGTGCTCCCCAGAAAATCAATGGTGTAATAGCTCCAAGTTTAATTGATTTTTGAAGCCAACTATACTCAATTTTTCTCAAATCTTCCAATTTTTCCAAATATCTCATCTCCCAAGCTTGCAATTTGAGTATTTTCATGGTTCGTAATATTTCTGATGTAGCTTTCATCTGTTCATTTTTTGATTCGATGATCTTCTTCTGAAATTACTTTTGTCTTCTCGTAAGTGGTAAGTTTCCTACCATCACAACTAATGTAGCAACAAATCCTGAAAGTGATGCCAAACCTAAGTTTTTATAAAGAATATACATTGCAAGCAGAATTTGTATAGGCAGCATCCAAATTGTATTTAAATGTCATGCAAAATCTACAATACGCTAGACATCTACACTCATATAGTTGATTGATGTAGGGTTTTTCTGGACAATCCACAATAGACATTTGACTTAAAAATGTCTACTACGGATTGTTCGAAAAAACCCTACATCAACTTAACTCACCGTAGAAATATACAAACTGAAATATAGTTGATTATTTCCCCACTACCGTGACCTTGCCGAGCTTCACTTGACAGATGAAGGCCTTTCTTATATATGTGTGCTGTGAGGGCTTCTCGTAGGTGCATCCCAAGCTGCCTTGTCCCAAAAATCCATTTCCTTTGTGCTATAGTCTCAATGAACTTTGCACCAAAAAAAGCACAGGCTAGCATATAGCCTGTATGAATAGAATGCTGCTTTGTAGTAAAAAATTTCACAAAACCATCAATCAACTACGGAACAACATAAGATGCAGTTGCATTTATAACTACAAATAATGCATTCAGAACTACAAATAATTGAAGGAGTACATGGTCAGTCATATAGTTAACCTTCACTAATGAACGCTCTCTGGGAGTGTATGTAGTGAAATAATTAACAGACTGTATGCCTCCATAGGATCCTTTGCATTCTCCCATAACTCTTTGTTGTAGAGACATTGCGGAAACTTTTGTGGGTTGTGTGCATACCAAGGAATCTTTGATGGCAAAGCCTGAGTCTGCAAGATACTGCACCAAAGAAGGAAGGGCGCACTGCTCCATATTTCTACTTCCCACTCACATTTATCTTTAGATCTAAAGTTGTGGGCTTAGAAGGACGCAGACCAGTGAGGGAGGAGTGCACTCACGGTCTGGAAGGGAAACACACAAGTCAAGCAAAGAGAGCAAACTTCTTGTCATCCAATCTTTGTGAAGTCGACTCCATTCTAAGGCAATTTTGTGGTTGTTATGAGGCTGTTTTGCTGATTTTAGAGGGAACAATTCTATATCTACTACTTTGGGAGGTCGAACCCCTCCATTCCCAGTTACTTTCAATTGCAAAGGGGGGGTGACCAGGCAGTGAATAATAGACTTTGTGACTTTCATATTTGCAGAGTTAGTTCAAGATATTTCAAGCTAAAAAAAATAGACTTTGGGACTTTGATATTTGCAGAGTTAGTTCAAGATATTTCAAGCTAAAAATCCACAGATAAGTGTGTTCATAAGTTAAATGGTTGGATGTATGTTGTTGCATTACCACAAATCAAACAATCTTTATGGCGTGGGAATCAGAACTCACACAAGCATTTTGTCAAACACTTCAGAGATATATTGCCAAAGCCATGAACATTTCCCTTAAAATCTATAAAAAACATTGACATTCAACAATTACCTGATGCCAAATACACTTATGATATTTGGGTTTGTTTGCTTCATCTCGATTGCCAGTTTGGATGAACTGGGTATTTGAAACTTATATGATCTTTTTACATTCTTGCAATAGATTCATGGGTAACAAGATATAAACTAATATTTTCATTGCATCTAGTGTTGTTACAAGAGTTGAGAGCGAAACAATTGATAAGGATAAAAATTCCAGTGGCTCTCATACTGAAGTAGCTCACAAAGAGGATGGTGGTGACGACATAGAATGGGAATAAGAAGGTGTGGATTATGCTCCAATGAGGAGAATGGAAAAAGGGATAAATTGAAATTTAAACTGAATGAATGTGTGTAAATTGAGAATTTGTAGGCTGAGACCAGCAGGAAGTCTAATGATGAAAAATGCCCAATACAATCAATTTACTAACCCTAATATTCCCAAAATATTAGTTTTGATACAAATAAGAACCAAAAATGAAAGAAAATCCACAAGTAATCGATCTTACAACCAAAATTTCATAATAGAAACACTTTATATAGGGTTTTGAAGGAAGAACGAGACTGATGGGTTTTAATGAAAACTATTTAATTAAAGTCTCAAATTAAAAGAAGATAAAGAATGTGAAGCACCTTGGATAGGTCAGGAGAGTCACTGTGCTCAGGAATCGTAAGCTCCAGAACCAAGCTCTAGAACAAGCTGCAGAATCCTAAGCTCCAGAACCAGTTGCTCTCCAGTGGGCATTCTTTTCTCCCCTGAGTTCATTATAGCCAGTAAATGCAATCAATTTTATGGAGACATTATTTTCTCCCTTGCGTTTATTATAACCAGTAAATGCAATCAATTTCATCATTTTTAACCATAAAAGGGTAATCGTCTTACCTTTATCTCCAATATTTAAAATGGCAGCTATGCTCTTTCAACTTTTCTTCATAGAGATCTTAATTAGAATCCAACCCTAAAGTGACTGCAATATCTGCAGAGATTTTATTTCTCAAATTCTTTTCCGATCTATTTTTTATTTTTATTTTATCCAAAAAAAACATACATTTTTAATTAATTTATATTTCTATCAAAATAGATAAATAGAAATTTAATTTTTTAATATTAATTTATTATATAATGTTTAACAATAATATATTTATATATGAAAAGCATGTTATATTAATTATTATATGTTAAAAACCTATTGAATTAGATGCAAACTTATTATTATTATTATTATTATTATTATTATTTTAAATTGAAAAATGGCAAGAGATCATTAAAATGGGAGGGAGTATTTTTTTTATTAAAATAAAAGATATTGTCATTTACGTAATTAGGGGGGAACTTTTTAACTTCTTGAGAATAGGTGCGACGATGACACTGCTGGGTAGGTGTCAATGACGATTTATTGGTGGACACAAATTTTATGGATTTCACTGTTAAGATCAAAAGACTTTAACTAGCCGAAATTTTAACTGATTGGCAAGAGGGTCAAACAGACTCAGAATTTGGAAAACGAAATATGAACACGATTGATGAGATTAACTAAACTGAGTTATACCAAAATGGAGACATGAATATGCATAATGCAAAACCCTTTAATATACCAATTCAACTTGACCATGACATGACAAAACATAAAATATAACTTGCACAATTAAAAATGACTAACATAAATGACTAATTCATATTCTTCTAGCTAGTCATTTTTTATGTCGTGACTAAATTAGTCCTTTATGTTAGTCACTTTTAACTCTGTCACTTATTGTCTAGTCATATCTGTTAACTAGTGACAAAATTAGTCGTTAATTTTAGTCATTTATAGTTGGGTCAGTCAAAATTGCTCATATTTACTAGTAAATCACTTGAAAAACCTGTGGTGACTAGAATTTTTAGTCATGTAGTCACTAATTCCTCACTTTGTACTAGTGTAATGGTGCTGCAACCAAGTGATATATCGAACTTCCTCATGCCACTTACCCTTACTTTTATTCATTGGCCTCTATGTTCCTTCAATACTTCCAATTACCCGTCCGTTATGGCGAGGGAGTGGAGATCTTATTATCCCGTCGACATAACGCAACTACACATATCGGAGATCATATCCATGAATGGAAACATTGTCGTAGATTATGAAAGATCTAGTTAGATGATAAGATCTTCCTAGACTGGTTCCTCAAAACCTTACTCCCCCCATTGCCAAGGACGTTGCATTAAAGCACCTGCAAACCAAGGAAGAAGCCATACTTAAGGATCAGCAGTTTGATCTTATATATTCCCAATCTGGTTACTTGTATACCATCATCCTTGATGCTCCCTGCGTCGACTCTTCACGTTGAGGTATGCAGGGGGAATACCATGCTATTGATGGAGTCACCGGCTCCGTTACCCAACATTCTCACTTTTATCCGGCATCTCCTGTGATGCCACCACATTATGGTCACACCCCTAGTGTTATCCAACCGGGTTATGCCCCTGATTATTCACGCATAATGACTCATTCCTGAGCCACTTCTTCCTATGCGCCTCCCACACCAACTCCTCATGTTCATGGACCGACTTGTTTGACACACTCGTGTACTGGCCAAACGACCGGCTTTGCAGCCCCACCATCTCCTCTAGTCTATTACGCACCACCTATGTAGCCTGCTTTAGCTCCGAATTCGACTCCTCCTACTCCTACAGGGCAGGCTTATGCATAGAAAATATGCCTAAATAACCAGCCCCCAATAACCAACAAGGGAAGGGAAGGAATAAGAGAAATAGGAATCAAGGTAGTAACCAGAATCAAGGAGGTGACCAACAGACCAACCCTCCAAACAATAACAGTGTCGAACCCCCTACACAGAATCCTTAGTGTCCCGCTTGACCTGGGAAGAACCCACATTTACGGAATAACCATCTGTGTGCGATATGAACACCTATGACCATTACACTCATCAGTGTCCTCACTTGACTCGTGTCCAACAACTACTCCAAAACAATAGTAAATGTGATCCCAATGCAGCTGCTCTGACTCAACCTAACCCCGTACCACTAGGTCCTCCACCTATGGTACTCCAAAACCCCCTTCCAAAACAAGGCATGGTTGCAAACCAGCATTTGGATCCACAAGCCCCCGTAACCACATGTGCGGCTCAACCTGCTGATCCTGGTGTCCATCACCTCATGACGTTATCGTATGATGTCAACCTCCAGAATTGATGAAACTAGTATGGTTCCACCACAGAAATGATTGACCCATCTGTAGCATATACTTTCACCACTACTGAGATGTCTTTGCATCTTCCAAGACCCCCTATGGATGGGATTGCAAAAGTCCCATGGTTCCCTATGCATCATGTCATGAACGACACCAGAGTTTCCCTCAACTACAACATAGTTGACAATTTGGCCTAGTACCCTAGTACCCCACTGCCATATCTTCTTTGGAAGTGCTTAAAACGTGTCCTTCGCAACTTAAAGCATTGTTGTCTGTGCTAGGTTCCAACTATCCCTCTAATTCTAGGCTGATCACTTTCGACCTGGATAAAGGAGAACCTAGGATGCCATCATTCGCTTCCTTCCAATTTTTGGTCATGATTAAATATTTGGTTATTCATAGATGCATTATTGATGAGGGGGAATCAACCTGTGTTATGTCAACCTTTGTTTGGAAGAAAATTAGTTCCCCCACACTTCAACCTTCCACTACCACTCTCTGCGCCTATGATGGATGCTCTACTCAGCTCCAGGGTGTTCTCATGAATGTCTTCATTGATTTAGACAATAAAAAAGTGTTAATTGACATTGAGGTTGTCAATGCCCAACTTTATTACAACCTCCTCCTAGGACGTAGCTACATGTATACCATGTGAGTCATGGCCTCTACAGTCTTTCCACTCTTGATGTTCCCTCATGATATGAAGATCGTCAGCATCGACCAACTAACGTACTATGATCCAAAGGTGCTGGCCACACTGAAACATGTCCTTCTGACTATCGACACTACCATTGAAATCGTGTCCATTCCATCCTTGTCTGTCGTTGGCCCATGCTTGTTTTCCAACGCTCTTATGGTGGGCACCTTTTTCTCCTTACCACCTCCCCCTTTGTTGACTGATATATTGGATTTGTGCACTATCACATCCAGTAACATCTCAACCACATCACAACCTAAGTCGCAACCTTGACCAGAATCCTACGGGAATTATTGGGGTTGATTCTTGGTCCACATGATTCCCTTCCTTTTTCCACCATTTAGCATTGTGAGCAATCCTATCATGGCTACTCTCAACTTGCCTAATTTCACTTTGGGAATTCCTGTGTGGTACCTCGATTCACCTACCCCACCCTTGAATCCCTAGGTTGTGTTGACTCCCATCCAACCTATTGAGATGATGTCACACCCACCTCCTAGTCCACCGAAGACTATTCCTATCTCTACTCCTGCCCCTCCTCCTCCAAAGAAGGTTGGGGGAAAGGAAACCAAAGAAAAGATCGAACCACGACTAGCTCCTACTTGTGCTTTGTTCAAATTCCAAAGTTTTCTCTCCTTCGCACCCATATGGACACTATAGATTATACCGATGGTGCTCCAGTAGTCACCATTCCAGATCCACCAGTGGTTAAGAATAAGTTTTCGTGAACCAACCATTCTTGTTTAGTTTGCGGCTTAAATGGTCATTATTCTCACCATTTCCTAGACTTTCCTAAGTATCGGTCGCTCCTCCGTGACTTCCTAAAACAATCTCGTGAGTATGATGTTACATTCCTTAAGGAGATCCACCCTTCGACTTCTTCCTCGGACACAACCGACACCATATACATGATCTCTAGTTCCAGTAGTCCTTCCATATCCACAGTCGTGGAGGATCCATCCCATCTATCCGTGCATTGTTTTAACAATGATGAGGAGATTCTTGAAGCTCTTTTGACTCCTAAGTATCCTTGGGATGATATGCACCATCAATCCTATTTCATCCCCAATGATCCTCCTTCATTGTTGGACCAATATTCTGTCGAAGCGAAAGACTTCATCCATGGAAAGGTAGACTGGTTTAAGAACCCCATTCTGACACTTGACACCTTTGAAGAGGGAAACATGGCTAACATTTCACCAACCATCAAGGTCAATATATAAACCACACCCGAGGTAGTTGAAGATATTACACTCAGAGCATATTTCTCCCCTGAAGAAGTTGCTTCATACAAACCACTTTTTCAGGATTTTCATGATATTTTCACTTGGTCATATACTAAGATTCCTGGACTTGATCCATCTATCGTCGAACATTGTATCAACACATGGCATGATGTAGCACCCATTTGACAAAAGCAAGGATCCATTCACCCATCAAAGGTTCCTATGTAAAGCAGGTTTCATATACCCCATTGTGTATATCACTTGGGTTTCTAATCTTGTTCCTGTCAACAAAAAACAAGGTACCATTCACTTGGTCCATGGTGTGGAATCGATTCATACCATCGAGTGCCATATTCCATCACTCCGCCTTGCCATCAAACTTTTACCTGATACATCCCCTTTAGAACATCACCTAATTATGCTTGAACAAACCAATGAGGATCGTCGTGCTACTCTCCAGATGATTGAAGCAACCAAGACTAGGTCGAAGTCCCATTTTTACTCCCACATCCACCCTCGCACCTTTAGGGAGGTTAATCTGATCCTCATCTATGATCAAGCCAATGATAAGTTAGGAAAAGGAAAGTTTGATTCCATGAAGTATGACCCATATGTTTCCATCAATGCCTCGACAAGGGGGCATACATCATCACTGACTCCGACAGCCACGTCTTGAAGAATCCCCCCTATGTGCTCCACCTCAAGAGGTTCCATGCCTGAAGACGCTCACCGTGTAGTACACTTGTGTCATTTTTTTTATTTTTTGTTTTGCACCATTCTTGTCATGAGTCTCACAGTTTGTTTCCTTGGTTATTTTAGATGGATCCTATCTCAACTAGCTACGTTGGCTTTGCTGACAGTACAAGTAGATGGTATCCTAATATCACCTCATCTGCGTGGGTTATTTATTCCTCGTCACATTAGTTGTGTTGATGTAGTTGTAACTTCAAAATGTATTCACTTATATTTCTTATCTATTGTAACCCAATGTTTATTCCAGGATGTTCTTGTGTCATGTAATGCCCCGATGTTCCTATCGGGAGAATCTATAATGTAAACAAGTCATGTCAAGTCATTGTGGGTAACCCTCCTATTGTCTAAGGGTTAAAGTCCCCGCAGTTCCGAGGATCTAGGGTTATTAGACTCACCTAGTGAAGTCGGCCCTAGTAGGTTTTTAGTCATGTTAGTATTAGTATAAATAGAGAGCTGGACTCTCTATTTAGCACACACTCATACACACTCAAGTGTAGCGCATAGTTGATGAAGAGAAAGACACTGGGGCTAGAGGAAAGAGCTTATTGCTGTCAGGAGATTGTCTTACTATTTTTTGGTTTCACTTTGGTGCTGATTCTATCTCTTAGGAAGTTGTGGGGTTTTCTCCATTTATGGTTTCCCTGAGGAAAAGCACTGTGTTCATTGTCTCTTATGTTTGATTGCTGTGCTTGTTATTCTCTCAGTTAAAGATCCTAATGATATGCTAGCTTAATGTTGAAAAACTAACATGGTATCATAGCTAACCTGAGAAGAAGACACTGTGCAACTGCGGGAACTAGGGATTCCTATTTTGTGGATCTCTCTCCACATATTTTCAGCAAAAGTAAGGTGGAATAACTCTCCTCCCTAGGGTGCATCTTTCTGTTGAAGTAGAATCCAATTCTGAGGTTTTTCAGTTTTGGCCCTGACACTACTACCGAAAATTAGGGCTTTTCACAGAAGAGGAATTTTTCAGTGAGCCCAGGCCTGAATTAATCTCCTCCCCAAAATCGAATTTAGGGATCAATTTCAAAGCATTTGGTTGGAAAGAACTCTAGAAAAACAAAACCCTAATCTGCTCCTAAACCAGTACTGCAGGATTTCAGCTTGAAATCTAGATCCGACATATTGACCTGGTAAGATCTAAATCTTTTGTATTTCCATTTGAGGTTCTCAATTAAGATGTCTTATCATACCAAGCTTAATGAAAAGCTTGAGGGAGCTGATAACTTTCGATCTTGGAGTATAGGATCTCCCTGGTCCTAGAAGAAAATGAGTTGGACTCCTATATCCAGGAGGAGGTTCCAGTTCCAGAGGGAGATGAGGCCAAGGCCTTACATAAGAAGAATTTGGTTATGGAAAAGAGGATCATTGCTGATTCTATCAAGGATCACCTCATTCCATCAGTGTCCTCTCTCAAGACACCTAAATCCATGTTTGATGCCCTAACCAAATTGTTTGAAGGGAAGAACATCAATCGGAAGATGACTCTAAGGAACCAGTTGAAGAATGTCAAGATCTAGAATGAGGAGACCATCTAGTCATACTTCACAAGGGTCTCCCAGATCAAAGAACAACTAGAAGTTATAGATGAAGAAGTGGAGAATGCATAAATTGTGATGACAACATTGAATGGCATCCCTAGGTCATGGGATTCTTTCATCCAAGGAATTTGCGCTAGAAAGAAGTTGGTCAAGTTCAGTAGACTGTGGGAAGAATGCTCTTAAGAAGAAGCTCAGATAGTTGCTCGAGAAGAAAATATGGGAAGTGAAGATCAAGCTCTCACAGTACACTCCAAGAAAGGAATAAGAGAAAGTCATCATCACCAAGGTAAGCATTCTCATCAGAAAAATAACTTTATGAGAAGGGATCCATCCAGAATTAGATGTTATACATGCGATGAAATAGGACACTTTGCTAAAAACTGTCCCAAGAATAAGAATGGATCCAAGAAGAAGAGGAACTCCAAAAGAAGACATCATGCTCACACTGCTGAGCATGATGATCCTCCCAGGAAGAGAGTAAAACAAGAAAGTGAAGACTCTTCAAGTGAAGATGAATATCTTCTGATCTCTGCTCTCACGGGAACTGTCACACATGGAAGAAAAGATTGGCTTATTGATAGTGGGGCTTCCAAGCACATGGTAGGTTTCAAGGAATCCTTTGAGAAACTATCTGAACATAACTCACCCCATAAGGTGAAACTTGGGAATGACTACCAATATCCCATAAAAGGTAGTGGTGAATCCTCGTACAAGCTAGACTCCGGAAAATATATAAAAATGAAAGATGTCTTGTTTGTACCAGGATTGAAGAAGAATATTCTATCCATATCACCATTGGATGCAAAAGGTATGAGGGTTGCATTTGTAGATGGCCAAGTCATCATGTGGCCAAGAGGAAAGACTATTGATGATGCAATAGTGATTGGAGAACAAGAAGGAGGCTTATACAAGCTGAAGGGGCATCCAGAATAAGCTATGCTCCATGACACAGTAGAGCCAAATGAACTTTGGCACAGAAGGCTTGCACATGTGCATTACAGAGCACTACCACTTGCAAGAAAAGCTGTTGAAGGTCTTCCAGAAATTCAAGAAAAACATGAAGGGGTCTACAAAGGATGTGCAAAAGGAAAGAATACAAAGAAGACATTTCCAAGTAGTGAGAGCAAGGCAAAAGGAATCTTGGAAATCATTCACTCCAATGTATGCAGACCAATGTCATCAAGCTCACTGAGAGGGTATGTATACTATGTTTCTTTCATTGACGAATTTTCGAGGAAGACATGGATTTAATTCATGAAGAACAAAGATGAGGTTTTCAGCAATTTCAAGGAATTCAAAGCCTTGATCAAGAATCACACAGAAAAGAAGATCAAGACCTTTCGATCAGATAATGGCAGAGAATTCACATCAAATGAATTCAAAGACTTATGCAAAGAATCAGGGATTAATAGGGAGTTGTCCACTCCTTACAATCCACACCAGAATGGGCTTGCAGAAAGGAAGAATAGAACCATCACAGAAGCTGCAAGAGCAATGCTTCATGATCAAGATTTTCCTATGCATCTATGGGAAGAAGCAGCCAGAACAACGGTGTATGTACAGAACTGTACTCCTCATAGAGTACTCAATAACAAGACTCGTGAAGAAGTCTTCTCTGACAAGAAACCAAAAGTTAGCCATCTCAGAATATTTGGCTGTCTAGTGTACATACACATACCAAAAGAAAAGAGAACAAAACTAGATCCTTCAGGAAAGAAGGGTATATTTTTGGGATACTTTGAAAGCTTGAAGACTTGCAGAATATACTTTCCAGGATACAAGAAGATCGACATCAGCAGGGATGTAACATTTGATGAAGACACAACTTACAACAAATCCAGAAAGAGACCTGCTAAAGATACTTAAGAAGCAGAAGCACCCAAAATTCATGACACAACCATGAATGAAGAAATTCAAGAAGAATATCGAGAATTTGAAGAACTACAAAGACCTGTAGATCCACCTCAGGAGAAGAATCCTCACAAGAGGAAACTTGCTTGGGTACGAGAAATTATCAAAAGTGCGGAAAGATATGGGGCTCCATAAGAGAATCACAGAGAAAGAAAGAGAACTAGATCTTGTTCCGGATATGTATCTTTACTATGTGATGTTATCAATAAAGAACCTTCCAACTATGAAAAAGCGGCATAACGGAAAGAATGGAAGGATTCTATGATCGAAGAGTATCAATCGATCATGAAGAATGATGTTTGGGATGTTGTCCCAAGACCAGAAGGGAAGTCAGTTGTCACTTCCAAATGGATCTACAAGATCAAGCATGCTACAGATGGTAGCATTGAAAAATATAAGGCAAGATTTGTGGCTCGTGGATTCTCATAGAAAGAAGGAATAGATTATGAAGAAACCTTTGCTCCTATGGCCAGATACACTTCCATTAGAATAGTACTTGCTTTAGTTGCAGTAATGAAATGGAAGATACACCGAATGGATGTCAAGACTGCTTTCTTGAATGGTGTAGTGGAAGAGGAAGTGTTTGTAGAACAGCCACTCAGTTTTGAGACACATAACAGGGAGTCTCATGTGTGCAGATTGAAGAAATCCCTATACGGTTTGAAATAGGCACCCAGGACATGGTATGGCAAAATTGACAACTTTCTATCAAGTTTGGGCTTTACTAAGAGTAAAGTAGATTCCAACCTTTACTACAAGGTTGAAGATGGCAACCCAGTGATGCATCTACTATATGTAGATGATTTGTTTGTAATAGGTATGGATGGGTTTATTGCTGATACAAAGAGAAAGCTTGCTGCCGAGTTCAAAATGAAGGACTTGGGTATGATGCATTATTTTCTAGGTATGGAGGTGTGGCTGAATGCGGATGGAATCTCCCTTGGACAAGGGAAGTATGCAGTAGAGATCCTGAAGAGGTTTGGGATGATGGACTGCAAGGCTATGGCCACACCTATGGAATCAAACCTGAAGCTATTGAGTGATGATTCATCAGAGATGGTTGATGCCACGAAGTATCATTAGATGATTGGGTCCTTGATGTACTTGACGAAAAAGAGACCAGACATTTGCTTTGCTGTGAACACCTTGAGCCAGTTCTTTACAAATCTGAGACATGTTCACTTGATTGCTGCAAAGCACATTCTGAGGTACCTGAGGGGTACAATTGATTATGGGCTCAACTACGAGGAAAATCAGAAGATTAACCTGGAGGGTTATGTTGATTCAGATTGGGAAGGCAGTGCCATCGATAGGAAAAACACTTCAGGTTGTTGCTTTAGTATGGGATCAGGTGTGATCTCTTGGTTTAGCAGGAAGCAATCCCATGTGGCACTGAGTACAGCTGAAGCAGAGTATGTCACAACTTGTTCAGCTAGTTGTGAGGCAGTATGGCTGTGGAAGCTACTATCTAATTTATTTGATCTCTAGATGGATGTTACTTGTATACATTGTGACAACCAGAGTTGCGTAAAGTTGTCAGAGAATCCAGTATTCCATGACAAGTCGAAGCATATCGAGATCAAATATCACTATATCAGGGATATGGTGTAGAAGGGAGTAGTGAAGCTCCAGTATGTTGCGACAGAGGAATAGATAGCTGATGTATTGATGAAGCCATTGGCTAGGGTGAATTTTGAGTACTTCAGGGAGAAGCTTGGTGTTCTCTAGATAGAGGTTTCCTCCAAGGGAAAGTGATGAGTCCCATGGCCATTCTAACATGGTGAGAGGATTGGTTCCTTCCATGGTCAGATATAAGGGCTAAGCCATTCTGTCATGGTGAGAGGATTGGTTCCTTCCATGTCATATGTGAGTGCTAGCCATTTTGTTGAGTAGGACATATGTAAGGGAAACTGCCATTCTCCTGGAGAATGGAGGTGCCTGGTTAGTTACCATGTAGCTCAGTCTAGGATTGGGGGCCATTCTGATATGATGGTAGGATTGGTTCTTACAGGATCAGATGTGAGTGCATGCCTTTTCGAACATGCATATGGATTGGTTCCTTGGATATGTCGAATGTAAGTGTAGAGCCTTTCTTCGATCATGTGTTGATAAGATATAAGTGCTAAGCCTTTCTTCAATCATGTGTTGATCAGATATAAGTGCTGTACCTTTCTTCAATCATTGGTTGATCAGATGTAAGTGTAGTGCCTTTCTTTGATCATTAGTTGATCAGATGTAAGTGGAGGAGCCTTTTGGTATGGAGGATTGGTTCCTCGCATGGCCAAGTGTAAGTGTTGGTTCTTTCTTCGATCATTGGTTGATCATATGTAAGTGCTGGGCCTTTCTAATAGGGTTGTGGGCTATGTTACCACATGGTCAGATGTGAGTTCTGGGTGTTTTCTTTCTGATATGATTATAGGATTAGTTCCTACATGATCAGATGTAAGTGCTGGGCGAAGACCTACATGTTGGCTAGGCCTACATCCAGCATGAAAAAGGGCTGGCTCTGTAGAACTTCCTATGATGAGAAGAATCATGAGATAGCACCCGTGAAGATTCAATATTGATGATGTAGTAGAGATGATCCATATCAAGATATGATCCATATCTAGAGATGATGCTCTAGAGATGATCCAGATCAAGTGATGATCCAGATCTAGTGATGATGATCCAGATCGAGTGAGGATCCAGATCTAGAGATGAAGATGACTTGAAGACAAAGAAGACTTGAAGACGAAGAAGACTTGAAGAATGCAGATGACAAGAAGATCCAGAGAAGAAGACCAGTGATGAAAATTATGTTGAGAGAATACCTTCCTAGTTAAGAGGGAGTGTTGATGTAATTGTAACTTCGGAATGTATTCACTTGTATTTCTTATCTATTGTAACCCGATGTTTATTCTAGGATGTTCTTATGTCATGTCATGCCCCAATGTTCCTATCGGGAGAATCTATAATGTAAACAAGTCATGTCATGTCATTGTGGGTAACCCTCCTATTGTCTAAGGGTTAAAGTCCCCACAGTTTCGGGGCACCAGGGTTATTAGACTCACCTAGTGAAGTCAGCACTAGTAGAGTTTTAGTCATGTCAGGATTAGTATAAATAGAGAGTTGGACTCTCTATTTAGCACACACTCATACACACTCAAGTGTAGCGCATAGTTGAGGAAGAGAAAGACATTGGGGCTAGAGGAAAGCGCTTACTGCTGTCGGGAGATTGTCTTACTATTTTTGGGTTTCACTTTGGTGCTGATTCTATCTCTGAGGAAGTTGCGGGGTTTTCTCCATTTATGGTTTCCCTGAGGAAAAACACTGTGTTCATTGTCTCTTGTGTTTAATTGCTGTGCTTGTTGTTCTCTCAGTTAAAGATCCTAATGATATGCTATCTTAATGTTGAAAAACTAACAAGTTGATCCATATCGACAAAATGTGTGTTGGTATTGTTTCCAACAACCACAATGAGTTTGGTGGTGTTGCTGGTATCCTAGCTGCTGCCCTCCACTTAGGTATTCGTCACCTTGATGTCTTCTTAGACTCCTAGTTGCTTGTCTTCCAGTTGAATAACTGCTACCGGGTACATAATCCTTGTCTCTTTAGAAATTTCCCCTGCACTAGACATTTCGTTAGAAATCTTGAATTCATTACATTCATGCATGTTCCCAAAAGTCTCAATAGTGTAGCATACCAAATGGCGAATGATGTTCTAGAGTGGCACATCAATCACCGCATATAGGAAATAAAACCGCATCATGCATCATCATATAGTCATGCATACATATGTCATATACATCATATAGGAATCATCATAAAAAAGATTCATAAAAAACACATAAAAAGTGCATCCACGTGCATATATATCATGTCATAATGTTCAGTACAAAATGAGAAGATCCACAAGATTTCTTTGCTGATCATACATATAGTAGAAAAAATTCTCGTGCACCACTGCATCGGGGGAAACATCACTAGCTACTAGTCGAAGTCATCCTCCTCGGACTCTGTATCCTCCTTAGTGTCCTCCTCCTCTTCCATAGGCACATCACCCTATGCCACTGCTCTGACATACTCAACAACGATTGCGATCCTCCTCATAAGGGGGATCCTCCTTAGGGGAGCCCAATAACATGTGACGATCAAGTCATCGTTGAGGTACTGCCACCCATCATTGGTGAACCCCTCCAGTAAGCACTCAACATCGAGTCTCAGTGAGTAGTGCACTCCGACGTCTCCTATGTACGCGAACAGGTGTATCTAACCCCTCCACTCTGCCCCTGTGTCTTTGATATCTTGCTGGAGAGCATGGTCCTACATCGGCACATGCACACAATATGTCATTAGTATCGATCACACACATAAAACTAGCTGCCACTAATATGGTAAACTATATATGAATGCAACCACAACAAGCATCATGTATACGTACCATTGGGTCCCCAGACCTGACCGAGTGGTTGAGGCATCTCTGGGTCTCCCTGGTAATCCATCCCTGCATATAGGTAGTCCTCTATAAGGACTGGAAGCTACCACAATTGTGCGAAAATATCCCAGGTGAAGAACCGAACCACTAAGACGCCTCCCTCCCTGATCATCATCTCGCTCCACCTCCTCATGTGAGGTTCACGAGGACCCCCCTCACGCACCACCAGATGTAGTCATAGTGTAGGAAGTCTCTCAAAAAATAATGAGCAAAAGAATGAGGGGAAACATAAATCCCCTCCCACAGAACTAGCATGCTTCAACCCACGCCAAACCTGAGTCAAGAATATCTAGGCCCAACCAAAGTAGGCGCCCCTCAGCACATGTTCCACCATTTGGAGATGACCACCCAAGATCTTGTGCGGTCCTGATGAGCCTAATATACACAACACCATCGTTGCTATAGCTTGAGTCTTAAGAATATCAATGTCCCACACTAGTATGTACGACAAGTGCATCGATGTTGAGGCATAGCAATGCCTACCACATAGGTCGTCAAGTGACACCACATGTGTGAGCTTCGATGTCGTGTCGCCGATCACTCCTAGCACTGGAAGTCTAGTAAAAAAGTACACATAAAGGAGTGTGATCGCTATCTGCTCCCCCTGAATGAGGAAGCACTTCGCCTTCCGTTCCCAAAATCCCACAAGCTTGTCCAGCAATAGCTTCACTGAACACATAAGAGGGATTTGGAAGAACTTCCAGAGATAATATTGAGTGAGAAAAACTTGCACCGCTGGGTCATCATAGAGCCCCCCTCGGAGGTCCCCAATGTCTCGCTCCTGCCATGTCACCCGAGGCATCCTGCACATACACACAATCCCTATTAGGTCCAATCATGAAAAACACTCATGCTGGGTTAAGTCACTCCTATTCATCCCTTTTTGTGCAACCCAAATCACTTAAAAAGACTAAACATGAGCGACTGGGTTGCTTTTATCTTCTGCACAAGTGCGACCTGAGTCACTCCTATCTCCTTGATAGGTGCAACTAGGTCACACTTTTCTGCTCGATAAGAGCAACCTAGGTTGCTCCTTTTCCCCCGAAAATCATGACCCAACCCCAAGATCCATTTGGGCTTGGCCATGGCCCTAGAATGAGCTAAAGTAAAAAGTAAACCAATGAAAAAGACAAGCTCGATGAGAGCTATTACCTGTAAGTCACAACTTGGAAAACCATCGGTCCAATTAGAAGGAATCAACAGTTGTGTTTTGGGGTCCTCCACTCCAACTTAATACTGACCAGTGAAAATTACACATGTCATATGGTCCCCCATGTTTATAGGACTCCATTTGGTCTAATTTTTCTTCGGTGCACCACAGAGTCATAGGGAGTCCGTTTGAGACACCGTTTGCACCACCGGGTTCAGTTTTCTGTCCTTTGCCTTTTGAAGAGACCCTTTTCTCATGTTATCACTATCATTTTCTTGGCCATTTCTCTGAATTCGCCTCAATTTACGTACCATCACGTGAATCACCCATTGTATGTATTGGCATGTTCACGAGCCATCCGCTCCATCCATACTGCACAGTTGGCCTTATTTTTATCGCCATCCACCATACCACAAGGAGGCCCCATTAGTGTTCTACATTTATTCCTATTAGCCATGTTGAAAACATAGCCTCTTTCCATATATCTAACACTTCCTACTTGCTTGATTGACCATTACAGAGTTTTTGTTAAGCTCTTTTCTGACTCCTAAAAGAATGAAAATATTACCGAGCACACTTGCATCCTTTCACACTCGTTAAATTATTTGAAAGGGATTCTATGTGGCCTCGTTTATCTCCTTTTTCGGACTACATAGTTTATTAAAAGAAAAGGATGACCCTAGCACATTCCAACTAGGAATGTTTTCCTTTATATCATTTTATGCTTTGTCGGACATTGGGACTATAACTTATGAAAAATCTCATTATGGGTTGTCTTTAAGCTCTTTTCCAGTGCTCTCATCAAGAAAATATTTTCGAGCAAAATTGGTTTTTATTCATTCTCGTAAAATTATTTGAACAACCGTTGAGTCAATATAGGTTTAACCTTTTCTGACCTAGTTGGACTATCAATAGTAAAGAATTCTCCCATCCCCCAAAGGGTGGGAGAGCTTTCCTTTGTGCACTTTTATCCATTTTTAGGATTAGGAGAATAATTTTGAAAAAGAGACCACATTGGCGTCTTCTTTCTATTTTCAGACTCTCTAAAAATGAAAACACCATCGGTCATTTACCTTCTCGGGATTGGTAAAAATCCAAGAGATCATAGCATATTGAGCTTACTTCTATCCCTTCTTCATGCTCCTTTAAATATGAATAAGGCCCAAACGATGTATTTAGGCACCACCACATATGTTCTCACATTATGGTAGATTTCCCCCATTGAGTCTCCTTTGTTCAAATTATTCTATGATGAGTCTTCCTTGGATCCCATGGATATCATTACTCCAGTTACCTCCCTCAATGTCTCCCATTGCAGTTATCTTCTTGGTATTACAGCTATGATCCCTCTCCCATGAGTCAGTTTCATTTGCTGCCAGGTCAGCCCTGCCATCATACTTTGAACAAAGGAAGTTTGATTCCCCTGAACTCCCCTGCCCTTGTTCCCCCATTCAGTGTGTCAGTCCCCTGATTATTCCACATATTTGGTTATCCCCCTCATGCTTCTAGTCAAGGAAACCTCATTGCCTTGATTAGTTGAAAATCTCCCTCTGTCGATGTGAACACATCTATTCCAGAGGATAGAACTAGAGGTCCATGTATCCTTCTTTCATCCACCTCATTGATGAGTTGCTTGGACCACTTGAAAGGATTCATTAGTGCTTTTCAGGATGGTTGTGTCGCACGTGCTCAACTTCAGCTACATCATCGCACCATTGAGATTCATACAAGGTATTGGTCCATTCATTATTTGGTCGAAGACCCTAGTTTTTACTTGACTCTAGCACATTGGTGAGCCTATTTGTGGGAGCCATACAATCTCATGTTCCTTGTGATTTTTGGGCTACATTGTCGACAGTGTTCAGAAGCTCCCAGTGTTATGCTTCCATGTATCTCCAGTACTTGATGCTATATATTGCACCACATAGATTCTGACTCTCATTCATTGAGTCCATCTACTTATGTACGTACACTTCCAGATCCAACAGAGCATCAGTTGTGATGATATTGCATTCCATGAGAATGCCATTGTTCATATGTACCAACTCTTCAGATCAACATTATATTCGACCTCCCATTGAGGCCACAATTATGTATCATCATTTGTATATCTATTGATCGACTCCCATGTTTTGAGCCTAGATCCCATTATTTATTATTTTGACATTTTTACAAGCATGGGTATGGATTCCTTATCCATATACATGTCACACATTATATGTATCTCATCCATTTTTTAGAACCAATAAAAACCAAAATCCACTATAGTTTGATCAAGGAAGCTTTACTTCTCCACGGGTCTCTCCAGTTTCTCCACTATTGTCACCATTTTCCCATGATCCTATGATGTCTATTGGCCATATGATGAGCTCATTCCCTCACACATCAAGGGGGAATCTGTTAACAAAAAAAAGTGTTCACCTAGCTCTCCATGGTCTAAATTATATCCATAAATCATATTCCCACCATTATTTCATTCATTTTGACCTTCACAATTGTATTTCCACTAAAAATGGTCTAAAAAAACATTATTCCTTCCCATAAATGAAGGAATAGTGAGAATTTATTATGGTTTATCCCCACTTTCTCCCCAAAAGGGTAAAAAACACTAAAAAATGAGAAAGGGTCAAAATACAATAGCTAAATACTATGGGCACTCAAATACCATGGGTTAAAAAACCCTAAGACGATACTATAAATAAATTGTGAAGGGATCTCCCAAAACACCTTTTCATTCACTTGTGGTTGTTCTGTTGCATTTTTCTCTCAGACATACCACATAATTTCCTACCATTATTCCCATTGCGATGCCATTTCCTATTGATTTATTTGTAACATCGGAATGTATTCACTTGTATATATTATGTCTTGTACCTCGATGTTTATTCTGGGAAGTGTCTGTAATGTATTTGAGTCATGTCATGCCCCGATGTTCCTATCAGGAGATTCAATAATGTAAAGAAGTCATGTCAAGTCATTATGGGTAACCCTCCTATTGTTCAAGGGTTAAATTCCTCGCAGTTTCGGGGCCCTAGGGTTATTATACTCTCCTAGAGAAGTCGGCCCTAGTGACTTATTGTCAAGTCGAGAATTAGTATAAATAGAGAGTGAGCCTCTCTATTGATCACACACTCACTCAAACTCAGTTGTAGCGCATAACTGAGAGAGAAGAAGTTGTTGGGGCTAGAAAGAAAGAAGCCACTGCTGTCAGCAGATCATCTTACTATTTTGGGGTTTTACTTTTGGTGCTGATTCTATCTTTGAGGAAGTTGCGGGGTTTTCTCCATTTATGGTTTCCTCGAGGAAAAACATTGTGTTCATTGTCTGTTGTGTTTGATTGTTGTGCTTGTTATTCTCTCAGTTAAAGATCCTAATATAATGCTAGCTTAAATGATAAAAATATAACATGGTATCAGAGCTAACCTGAGAAGAAGACACTGTGCAGTTGCGGGAAATAGGGATTCCTACTTTTTGGATCCGTCTCCATAGATTTTCAAAAAAAAAAGGTTGGGCTAACTCTCCTCCCTAGGGCGCATCTTTCTGTCGAATCAGAATCTGATTTTGAGCTTTTTCAGTTTGGGACCTAACACTACTATCAGAAATTATGGATTTCCACAGAAGTGGAATTTTTGAGTGAGCCCAGGCATGGATTGATCTCCTCCTCAAAATCGAGGTTTAGAGATCAAGATCAAAGCATTTGGTTGGACATAACTATGAGAAATCCAAACCCTAATCTGCTCTTGAACTAGCACTGCAGAAATTCAGCTCCAAATCCAAATCCCATATCTTGACCTGGTAAGATCTAAATATTTTGTATTTACATTTGAGGTTCTTAGTTAAGATGTATCATCATACCAAGCTTGATGAAAAGCTTGAGGGAGCTGATAAATTCTGAGCCTGGAAGTATAGGATCTCCCTTGTCCTAGAAGAAAATGAGTTGGACTCCTATATCAATGAGGAGGTTCCAGTTCCAGAGGGAGATGAGACTAAGGCCTTACACAAGAAGAAGTTGGTTATGGCTAAGAGGATTATTGCTGATTCAATCAAGGATCACTTCATACCACAGGTGTCCTCCCTAAAGACACCTAATGCTATGTTTGATTCCCTAACCAAACTGTTTGAAGGGAAGAACATAAATAGGAAGATGACTATGAGAAACCAACTGAAGAATGTAAATATCCAGAATGTAGAGACCATCCAATATTACTTTACAAGGGTATCTCAGATGAAGGAACAACTAGAAGCAGTAGATGAAGAAGTAGAGAATGCAAAGATTGTGATGACCACCTTGAATGGTCTACCTAGGGCATGGGACTCTTTCACTCAAGGGATCCGTGCCAGAAAGAAGCTAGCCAAGTTCAACAGACTATGGGAAGAATGCTCTCAAGAAGAATCTTGGATAGTAGCTTGAGAAGAAAATATGGGAAGTGAAGATCAAGCTCTCACAACCCACACCAAGAAAACCAAAAGGGACCATAATCACTCCAAAGGTAATATTTCACACTCTAGAAGAGATCTGTCTACTATTAGATGTTACACATGTGATGAGAAAGGTCACATATCCAAATACTTCCCTAACAAAGGGGACTCAAATAAGAAAAAGGGAAACAAGAGAAGACATCATGCTCATGCTACAGTGGATGTTGAACCTTCCACAAAGAGAATCAGACAAGAAATTGATGATTCTTCAAGTGATGAAGAATATGTGCTGATCTCCGCTCTCACAAGAACTATCTCACATGGAAGCAATGATTGGCTTATAGAGAGTGGTGCTTCCAAACATATGATAGGATTCAAAGAATCATTTATGAAATTATCTGAAAATGAGTCACCTCATAAGGTGACACTTGGGGATGACTACCAGTATCCAATAAAAGGTAGTGGTGAACCCTCCTATAAGCTAGACTTTGGAAAGTCTATGAAGATGGAGAATTTATTGTTTGTACCAGGACTAAAGATGAACCTCCTCTCCATATCTGCATTGGATGCAAAAGGAATGAGGGTTTCTTTTATAGATGGCCAAGTTCTTATGTGGCCAAAGGGAAAGAATTTTGACGATGCAATAGTGATTGGGGAACAAGAAGGAGGTCTATATAAATTGAAGGGCCAACCAGAACAAGCTTTGGTTCATGACTCAGTGGAGCCAAATGAACTTTGGCATAGAAGGCTTGCACATGTGCATTATAGAGCACTACCACTTGCAAGCAAAGCTGTTGAAGGTCTTCCAGAAATGCAGACAAAACATGATGGTGTTTTCAAAGGATGTGCAAAAGGAAAGAACACAAAGAAGACATTTCCAAGTAGTGAGAGCAAGGCAAAAGGAATCTTGGAAATCATCCACTCCGATGTATGTGGTCCAATGTCATCTAGTTCATTAAGTATTTATGTATACTATGTTTCTTTTATTGGGGATTTTTATAGGAAGACATGGATATACTTTAGGAAGAAATTGCTGAAGTATTCAACAAGTTCAAGGAATTCAAAGCCTTGATCGAGAACCACACAGAAAAGAAGATCAAGATTTTTTGATTAGATAATGGTGGAGAATTCACTTTGAATGAATTCAAAGACTTATGAAAATATTTATGGATTAAGAGGGAGTTAACCACTCCATATAACCCACAATAGAATGGACTTGCAGAAAGGAAGAATAGAACGATCATGGAAGGTACAAGGGCCATGCTTCATGATCAAGATCTTTCAATTCATCTATGGGCAGAAGCTGCAAGAATAGCGGTGTATGTACAGAACCATACTCCACACAGAGTACTCGAGAATAAGACACTTGAAGAAGTCTTTTCCAGCAAGAAACTAGAAGTCATCCATCTCAGAATATTCGGCTATCTAGTGTACATACGCATTCCGAAAGAAAAGAGGACAAAGTTAGATCCTTCAGAAGGAAGGGTATATTTGTGGGATACTTTGAAAGCTCAAAGGATTACAGAATATACGTCCCAGGATTCAAGAAGATCGACATCAGTAGGGATGTGACATTTGACGAAGACTCAGCTTACAACAAATCTAGAAAGAGACTTGCTGAAGAACCGGAAGAAATAAAAGCACCTAGAATTCATGACACAACCATGAACAAAGAATATCAAGAAGAAGATCAAGAAATAGAAGAACCTCAACAACCTATAGATCCACCTCAGGAGAAGAATCCTCACAAGAGGAAATCTGCTTGGGTACGAGAAGCTATCCAAGGTGCAGAAAGATATGGGGCTCCAAAAGAATCACATAGAGAAAGGAAAAGAACCAGGTCTTGTTCCAGTTATGTAGCCTTATTATGTGATTTCATTGATAAAGAACCTTCCAACTATGAAGAAGCAATAGAAAAGAAAGAATGGAAGGATTCTATGATCGAAGAATACCAATCAATCATGAAGAATGATGTTTGGGATGTTGTCCCAAGACCTGAGGGGAAGTCTGTAGTGAATTCCAAATGGATCTCCAAGATCAAGAATGCTGCATATGGAAACATAGAAAAATATAAAGCAAGATTCGTGGCTTGTGGCTTCTCCCAGAAAGAAGGAATAGATTATGAAGAAACTTTTGAACCTATAGCTAGATACACTTCCATCAGATTAGTACTTGCTCTGGCTACAGTGATGAAATGGAAGACACACCAGATGGATGTCAAGACTACGTTCTTGAATGGTGTAGTAGAAGAGGAAGTGTATGTGGAGCATCCACTCAGTTTTGAGACACATGACAGGGAGTCTCATGTGTGTAGATTGAAGAAAGCCTTGTTCGGTTTGAAACAAGCACCCAGGACATGGTACGACAGAATTGAAAGCATTTTATCCAGTTTGGACTTTACCAAGAGTAAAGCAGATTCCAACCTTTACTACAAGGTTGAAGATGGAAACCCATTGATGCTCCTACTAGATGTAGATGATCTGTTTGTAACACGTATGGATGGGTTGATTGCTGATACGAAAAGAAAGATTGCTGCCAAGTTTGAAATGAAGGACTTGGGTATGATGCGTTATTTTCTAAGCATGGAGGTGTGGCAGAATGCGGATGGAATCTTCCTTGGACAAGGGAAGTATGCAGTAGATATCCTAAAGATATTTGTGATGATGGACTGCAAGGTTTTAACCACACCTATGGCATTGACCCTGAAGCTATTGAGTGATGCTTCATCTGAGTCGGTTGATGCCACGATGTATTTTCAGATGATTGTGTCCTTGATGTACCTGACGAATACAAGACCAATTTTCTTTGCTGTGAACACCTTGAGCCAGTTCCTGATAGATCTAAGACATGTTCACTTGATTGTTGCAAAGCATATTCTGAGTTACTTGAAGGGTACTGTTTATTATGGGCTCAAGTATAAGGCTAATCAGAAGATTAACCTGGAGGGTTATGTTTATTCAGATTGGGCAGGCAGTGCCATCGATATAAAGAGCACTTTAGGGTGCTACTTCAGTATGGGATTAGGTGTGATCTCTCGGTTTTACAGGAAGAAATCCTGTGTGGCACTGAGTACAGCCGAAACAGAGTATGTCGCAGCTTGTTTAGCTAGTTGTGAGGCAGTATGGCTGAGGAAGCTACTGTCTGATTTATTTGATCTCCAGTTAGATGATACTTGTATATATTGCGACAAACAGAGTTGTGTGAAGTTGTTGGAGAACCCGGTGTTCCATGAAAAGTCGAAGCATATCAAGATCAAGTATCACTATATCAGGGATATGGTGCAGAGAGGAGCAGTGAAGCTCTAGTATGTTGCGATGGACGAACATATAGTTGATGTGTTGACTGAGCCATTGGCTAGGGTGAAGTTTGAGTACTTTAGGGAGAAGCTTGGTGTTCTCTAGATCAATATTCCTCCCAAGAGGAAGTCATGAGTCCGTGATGAGCCCTTCTGACATGGTGAGAGGATTGGTTCCTTCCATGGTCAGATGTAAGTGCTATTCCTTTCTGACATGGTGAGAAGATTGGTTCCTTCCATGGTTAGATGTAAGTGCTGTGCCTTTCTGACATGGTGAGAGGATTGGTTCCTTCCATGGTTAGATGTAAGTGCTGTGCCCTTTCGACATGGTGAGAGGATTGGTTCCTTCCATGGTCGGATGTAAGAGCCGTGACATGGTGAGAGGATTGGTTCCTTCCATTTTCAGGTGTATGTGACGATCCCACAACCAGCCTAAGAAAGGGCCGTCTCTGTGAAGACACATCTAGTATGAAAAAGGACTAGCTTTGTGTATATCCACATCCATCATGAAAAAGGGTCGGCTCTGTGAAGACACATCTAGTATGAAAAAGGACTATCTCTGTGAAGATTGATCTAGTATAAAAAAGGAATGGCTTTGTGTAGATCCCACATCTAGTATGAAAAAGGACTAGCTCTGTGAAGAATCATCCAGTATGAAAAAGGAATGGCTCTGTGTAGATCCCACTTCTAGTATGAAAAAGGACTAGCTTTGTGAATACTCATCCAATATGAAAAAGGTCTGGCTCTGTGTAGATCCCACATCTTGTATGGAAAAGGACTAGCTCTATGAAGACTCATCCAGTATGAAAAAGGACTGGCTCTATGTAGATTCCACATCTAGTATGAAAAAGGATGATCTCTGTGATGATACATCCAGTATGAAAAAGGACTGGCCCTGTAGATGTACATACAACATGAAAAAGGGCTGGCTCTGTAGAACTTCCTATGACGAGAAGAATCAAAAGATAACATCCGTGATGATGACACAGTGATGATCCAGATCCAGTGATGATGATCCAGATCGAGTGACGATCTAGATAAATATGAAGATGAATTGAATATGAAGATAACTTGAAGATGAAAATGAAGATGACAATAAATCATTGATGATCCATATGATATAGAGAAGAAGAACCGTGCTGATAAATTGTGTCGAGAGAATACCTTCCTAGTTAAGAGGGAGTGTTGATGTATTTGTAACTTCAGAATGTATTCACTTGTATATATTATGTCTTGTACCCCGATGTTTATTCTGGGAAGTGTCTGTAATGTATTTGAGTCATGTCATGCCATGATGTTCCTATCGGGAGATTCAATAATGTAAACAAGTCATGTCAAGTCATTGTGGGTAACCCTCCTATTGTTCAAGGGTTAAAGTCCCCGCAGTTTCAGGGCCCTAGGGTTATTATACTCTTCTAGAGAAGTTGTCCCTAGTGAGTTATTGTCAAGTCAAGAATTAGTATAAATAGAGAGTGATCCTCTCTATTTATCACACACTCACTCACACTCAGTTGTAGTACATAGCTGAGAGAGAAGAAGTTGCTGGGGCTAGAAAGAAAGAGGCTAATGTTGTTGGGAGATCATCTTAATATTTTGGGGTTTTAATTTTGGTGCTGATCCTATCTCTGAGAAAGTTGTGGGGTTTTCTCCATTTATGGTTTCCCCGAGGAAAAACATTGTGTTCATTGTCTCTTGTGATTGATTACTGTGCTTGTTATTGTCTCAGTTAAAGAACCTAATAGAATGTTAGCTTAAATGACAAAAATATAACATTTCCCACGGTGTACATTTATATATCTCCATACCCACTTTGTATCCATCCCCCATTTGACAACTATCCATGGAGAAGACTGGAGAACCAACCTGTGGAGTTGCGGAACCACTTCCGAGGATGGCTACGGTGGCCCATCTTGTAGAAGAAAGGTGTGTTTATTTATTTTTCTTGAATTATTTAGTTGATATATATGTTAAAACCCTAAAAATATTTTCTCTCATTGTATCGTTATCTTTGTTATCATTGAAATATTCCTTAATCTTTGGACGAGCTAAGGTTGGTGCTTTTGCATGTAATAGGGGAGAAATATCCATTACAATAGGTCACGGAGGAATTGAACCACCAACCTCCTACCTTTAAGGCAGGTGCTCTTCCATTGATCTAGAACCCTCAAATAGAAGAATCAAAGTTCACTCTAAAAAAAGTAGCACACTATTGTTGGTCTAGTCATTGGATAAATCCTCTGAATGTTTCAAATAAGATGCAAAAAACCAATAGGAAAACATGGAAAGTTTCAAAGCTATAAAACTCATTTGATATTTTTATTACAAAGAGATGTCCAAGAAGAAAGAAAATTGATTAAACAAATATCCTTTAAAAAAACATGGAAACCAAGTTTAATTGTCAAGCTAGTCCAAACTAAATTGTTCTACAACAACATCAATGGTGACATTAACAAAAAAATGGGGCAATATTTAAGATGTGCTCATGCATCATTGCTTACTCAACTATAATGATAAAGTTAGGAGACATCTACATCATACTTAGTAAGCACTCACTGACAGCATTGACCCATTCAAACTAAAACGTTAGCTTCGCCAGGAATATGTGACTTGTGCATAGCTTTCCTGAAGATAGGTTAATCATTATTTTTTTTTCTTATACTTTTGTATCCCCTACCAATTTTATTTTTTAATTCACAAGATCACATGCACACAAAAAATCATGTAATGGGAAAGTTTGTGGTTTGGTAAAATTTCCCCATCTTTAGTAGAAATTGGGGACAATCCCCCATGTGAGAAAAGTTGGGTTTTCTAGTTATACTGTCTGGGATAAAGTTATAATTAATAATTGTATGTATCATTTATGGTGCTATGTTCTTAACTTCATCACTGGCCTTTATAAGACATTTAATCAAATCTCAAATGCAATTTTTTGAATTAGTTGAAATTCAAAATTGCCAAGTGCATGAGTTTGTGCCAAAGAAGGGAAACGTTGGAATTGTAATAGAAACACATTTAAATATTTTGTGAGCAATTTGTAAACATTAAAAACCTTATAATATGATAAATTCATGACAAAAAACAAAAATAATTATATGTCATTACATGTTTAGAAAATGAATGCTACCTTATGTGAGCGAATTCCTTAAATACCTTCAAGCTTGTTAATATTTGTGGTTAATGTCATCAACACTACTATATGACCTGGAAACTAGCACAAATAATAAAAAAGAAAAGAAATGTGATGTAATGAATGAGTGTTTGTAAAAGATCAGTTTCAATATATTCACAATTTGACTAGAATATTCAACTAAAAAAACCTACTGAAATAGAACACTAATAACAGAAAAGGAAAGAATGTTCCAAGGAGAAATATTATTTTGAAAATAATCAATAGGAATTTTGTAAGTTGGGTTCGCAATTGTTGTAGCATCCAGTGTCCCTATAGGTTCTCATTTTGATGAATGATCCAAGCTACTTGAAGAATCCCTCTAGTTTGGTGAATTACAAGTTATTGAATATTTTTTGTTCCCATACTCTAATTGAACAATAAATTTACCACATGCATTTCTTACTATCCCATCATCCATATAAATTACATTATATTCTTAAAAAGTGTCCTCGGTTCTTTCATTCCCATATTTTGACAGAAGAGTCCTTCCGATGAGAAAGAATGAATAAATTCCTTGCAAGGATTTAATCCAAAAACATAAGATGATTTTTAAATGAGTCCACAAACTTCAGTTGAATAATATCTATTGTGTGGGTCTTTCTTGTGTGAATCGAAAGAAAGAGAACCATTGGATGGAATATGTGAAGAAATATTATTAAGCCAATCTCTAGGAACAATCTTCCTCCCTTGAAAGGATTGAAGCGTTAAGAGGCCAAGTTGTTGAACCACTTTCTTAGTGGATCATGCATTTCCATTGTCAACCATATAAAAAGGAACTTGGAGAAGAAATAGCCTTTGTGACATTTTATTGCAGTCTAAGTAGATGCTTCTCCACTTGGTAAATTATGGCATTCTCATATGTTCGATGTCTCCTATGTTTCATAATCCTTGAAATTTCAAAAAGCTCATATTTTTCCTTTATTTGCAACAAGAATTCATACCATTCCGTCGTTCTCAATTATCATTAGGAGTCAATATCATTGAGCCGAGAGGCTCTCTACAGCCCAGTATGGGGTAGATCTTGTAACGTTACGTAACGTTGTCACGTTACGTAACGTAACGTTACGTAACGTAACGTTACGTAACGTAACGTTACGTAACGTTACATAATGTTATGTTGGCTTTAAAAAAAATAGAAAAAAAAATTAGAAGTAAAGTTACAATGTTATGTCGGCTAAAAAAATAGAAAATTAGAAGAAAAAGAAAACAACAACTATATAAATAGCAAGAAGTATCACAAACTACATCCAAATCCTAGCTACCTTGATCCAGCAACAGCACAACCACTGCGACAGCAAACAACCACTGCGCAACAATAAACCCAGGTAAGATTTTAAATTTGCATTATGTGGCTGAGAATCTCGGATTGTGCGTCTGCTTGTGACAGAATGGATTCTACGCCATTCAATCTGTAAATCCGCCGTGTCAAAGCTTCAACGAAGTGTGAAGCCACTTTGCCCATTGCTCCACAAGGGGCAGAATTCACCGTCATGACCAAATCGCTAGCAACCTTCAAATCGTTTCTCTGTATAGCCTCCACGCATCCCATAAGCAAGTGCACCACAAGAATTTCGGATTCTTGCGCCCCGTTATCCACGGCCTGCTGCTGTTCCACAGCAAGTAGTAGAGAGACTCGAACCCTCATCACTGGACTGGGCACCGAAGATCTGCGCGTGAAAGTTCATGAGTGTGGAAGAATCCCCAGAACATAGAGGCAATCCCTGGAAAATATTGGATCTAACAGAAGGATCAGGATCTGTGGAAAAAACCTGAGGGTTAGATGCCCGGCTTCCATTAAACTGCCAGCCATATTCTTGAATTAGCGCCAAGTCCATAACAGAAAGACTGGGATCATCCTGAGTCGGCTTATGAACCTGCGGGGAATCGATCATCCTAACCAGAACGTGAAATACAAGCATTGTATGTGGTTTTGTATGCGAAAGTAGCTACTGATCATACAGTCTGCATAAGACATCTTCTAAGTGCTATGTTTTCTCCAGGAACCGTTAATACAAGTATTGAAAGCCAGTTCTGTCTGTACCGCCGATGATTTAAAAGAAAAAAATCATAATTTTCATTATGTTATGTCCCTCCTGTGTGACTTGTCATCCTTTCAAGCATAATTGACTTGACATTGTTGAACAGTCTTTTTTAGTTGCGACTTGTTTTGACAAAAAATTCCCTAATATTCCCAAATATTGCTTCATTTGTTCCTCTTCCAAAATATTTGTATAGTCCTGAATTACATCTAACTTTGCACCTCTACGCGCAGAGAGATTGTGATGTTTAACGTAGTCTTCCATTTGTTGCCTCAATTGTGTTTGGGGAATGGCACTTTTAGTAAAAGGGTTCTGTGCTTCACGTCTGATTTCCCAAACAGTCTCTAAAGTATTTCTATCATAGAGGCTCTGAGTGGCGTCCTGGTCGCACGGTAATCGGATGGGGTCGTAGGAAAACTCGCACGTAATGATGTCCATATATTCCTCTGGCAACACCTCCATCTGGATTTCTTTCCCTTGTTCAGTTGTTACTAATGAACTAGGACGAGTCATTCTGAATCAAAATACCCCACAAATGGTATACAAATGTTTCTTGCCACCGTTGATTGCAGAACTCCAAGTACTGTAATCAACCGAAAACCTTTTTTTCGTATGGATCGCGAACTGATAAAACAAATCGAGCTGTTCGGATAGTGTTACTGGTGTCTCGTGTTTCAGTTGTTTTGTTTTAATCTTTAATTTATATATGTAATGATCAGGTATTTAGCGTTCAGAGGTCGGCTGCTTTGATGAGGTATTTAGCGTTCAGAAATGTTGCTGTCGGCTGCTGTTTTTTGAGTAAATATATTTTATATATATATCATTGTAGTCAGACTAGCCAAGTGTTTATAACTTAATATGCTTATAAATTAATATGTGGTAAATTTTTTAAGTTAAAAAAATATTTATTTATATACATTAAGAAAACAAATATATTTTTTTATGCATAACATTGTATTGTATTCATATCATTGTAGTGTAGTTTCAAAATATACAGAGTAGATCCAAATCCTAGGCTCTATCAAGCGCTTAGAGGGATCAAATCTCCCGAGGTGCAAACCTCTTCTCAGGTATTGCACTCAAGGAGGTTTGCACCACAGGAGATTTGATTCCTCTCGGCTCTTGATAGAGCCTAGGATTTGGATCTACGCTGGTATTAATCTAACTCCACTCAAGGTAGTAGCGTAGGAGATGCTTCCAACACCTAGAGTTGGAACATAACATTATTGAACTTGTTCACACATGCTGCAACAACCCAAATGAGTTGTTCATCACTGTAGGAAAAAAATGGCTTTTAGATAAACTAGAGAATAAATCAAAGAAAGCGTAATTAAGGAATATTTTTCAACAATTGTAAATGGTTCGATGGTTATTCTATACAATAGAAACATACATCACTATCATATCCAAAAACAAATGTAGAATCCAAGTTATCCAAAATTACATCAACTTATAAGCTAGTACACATTTCATCACATCATCATCTTTTGACCATGATGCCTAGATAACATTGATTTTCATAGCACATGCCTAACATGCTTAATATTTAAATAAAAATAGACTATTAATAGTACAAACCTCTTTCTACAATGTAAAGTTACAACCCGAATATTCGCTTTGAAATCAATCAGGTCTATCAACAAAACTCCTCCAACTATCCCATATAAGTTTTTTAATGATTATTCTAGGACATTTACAAGTGATTATTGTGTTGTTTTCGAGATCAGAGTCTTTAAATTCCTAAAAAAAGGTAGAAAATCAATAGGAATAAAATAATTGGCCAAAAAGAAGGTTTTTGAGCTAGATAAAACAACAAATAAGTTTGTTTCAAAAACCATTTTACTGACAAATTATATATAGAAGTGCTACCTTCCATGCCTATAACAACAATGAATTCTATATTTCATAATTCAATGGAGGGAAGTCACCATCACAAAAACTTGGATAGGAAATTTGTTGCCAAAAGGTTTTGCTGACATAGAAAATGGAGGCCAAAATATATTGTTTTAAATTTTCACATGTTGTGTAGATTGATATTGTTAACACCTCTATTTCGAAGAGTATTGAAAGAAACATGGTGGAGAAAAAATGAAGGTTACATGAAATTTGGTTAAGAGTAACAATGTGAATATATCATAAAATGGCGCATAAAGGATAAAATTGTCTCATAATCCGATGGTGTAGAACAAAAGAGGTGAAAATCAATGGTTTAATACAGATCCGCTCTGTGGAAATGCACGGGAGATAAGGAGAGGTGGAGGTAATTAACAAAACATGAAGATCAACGGTTGTGGGACCAAGCCGGTAAAATCTATGGCTGATAAGGAGTCTGCTCTATAAAGATGCACGTTGTTAAAAATAAAAAGGCCCAGCGAAATGTGTACATGAAGTTTAATCTAACGGCTTAAACAAAAAGCAGATGTTCAACAATGGTTGTCAGTGGATCCGAAGGATAAAGTTGCACGGTAGTTGAAGTGGAAAGGTGATAGAGAAATAAAAAGCATGATACACGTGCATTCCATGGAGGAAAGTGGTTTAAGGAAAACCGCTAAAGGGAGCCTCCGGAATAGACCTTTATATAAAGGTGAGGTTGACTAATTATTTTTAAAAATCATTTTTTATTTTGCATGCTATGATGAGTGAAGGAGACATCCTGCCATCCTTTCATAGTCAACCTCACGTACATACAGTTACAGTCACAGGTAAGCTTCAAATACTTGAGCTCTGTTTAGAGAATTATCGCCATTTTTCTGTTATGGAGAAAGAGAAGGGGTTAGAAGGTGTTAACCAGGTTTTGGATGAAAGAGAGGAATTCATGGTTGATAGAGACACAAGTGTGTATGACCCGTTTCTGTCGGTTGGAAATGTATCAGTTACTAAAGAAAGATTGTGGCCGTATAGTTTATAGGGAAACGACATTTTGAATGTCTGCAAGTCCTTTCTATATTACTTCACCATTGAACAGACTTTACCCTTCCTTGAATTTGCTGAATGGTGTGCAAGTAATTACTTACCTTTTGAGAGAGTCATTATGAGTTGTTCCACGTCCAAGATATTATGTAGGATTGATGCAAAAACTATTCATGGATTCCTTAATTTGCCTGATAGTTTCCCTGACAGTGGTGAGTCTGTGAATGAGTCTGTTTTAGTCGAAGTATACAAACGGTTGTAAAACTGAAATCCGATGTGAATTTTTGTCTAGTATTCTTAATGAAGGTCAGTCATTAGAGGGTCTCTTTTTGCCATACCGTATTCATATTTTCAAAGAGGAGGTCCAATTGGTTGTATCTTTGGTCTGCCAAATTTTAGGTCTAGATAATGACATTCATGTCAATGAGGTTCTCTTGGGTTTTTTTATTGAAAATGAGTTCAGTCAGTCTTGAGTCTGAGTCCCATCCAGTCCATTACTTCAGTTTGGATGAGTATTTAGTAGAGGTCATTCATATCCAGTTAGTTGAGTTCCCAAAGGTTAGATTTTTCAAATACGAATCATATTTGTTGAACATGTTGTTATGTTCAAACGTGATAGAATTACAATTCTTGACTACTATGTTCTCTTTGGATCTTCCGAAGCAAATCAATATGTTCGAGTTCATGAATTCCATTATGTCATAGATGTACAAGTTGCTATTTGATGAGGAATTTCCCAGAGTACTTGAAGAAATGCAGGTTATGATGCAATTGTCACCAGAGGACAGGATTGGGGATTGGTTTTTATATACAGACTTTACTATTTTAAGAGTGTATGGTCTCACCAGAGAGCCATACAGGCTACCTATTTTTCTTACCCCTAGAATCTTTGCACTTGAATTCATGAGACAAAGATTATATGCAGAGGAGGAGCATTTTGGAGCTTTCAAGAAGTACTCTAATATCAAATTTCCCCTTAAAGTTGGTCCATTCATCTTTAAAAACAAAGGTGCTTTGGTGATTGTGGAAAAATTATTGGAGAATATGGATTTTCAGAAAGAACAGAAGGTCAATTATGATCCATATCATATAATTTATCAAAGGAAACAAGAAAAACAAACCATTTGATCATCAAGTTGTTGAGGGATTGGGGGAAATAGCCAATTTGTCTCATTTTGTGGAAAATCCAGGAAGCAATGAAGGTACAAGCAGTGGGTTGATTACAGCGTCTCAAGTGCCAGAAAATTCTAATGTTTTAATTAAAAGAAGTTTTTCTGAGGTTGAGAATATGGAGATAGATGAAAACAATTCGCGTAAAAATACCAAAACATTTTCTCAAGATGATCAAGTCACAAGTGAAATAGTTTTAGAGGAGTTGAAGAAAGTAGCTTTGATTCCTAAGAAGTCAGTGCAAATGAACTAGTTTTCTTTTGAAAGTGAAAATAATGCAGAGTCCAGCCCAGTTTTTAAATCCAAAGCAGAGTTCATGACAAGTTATGTTGAAAAGCAGATGTAGTCCTTGGAAGAGACTAAAAATCTACTTCCGCAAGTGAGAAGTCTAGGCAACCCAAAGGCGTCATTGATTTCCACTCGGGATGTAGAGAGGTACAATTTAAAATTAGCTATGGTAAGTGACAAAAAAGTGGCAAAGATGGAGGTGAGATTGGATAAAATCAGTGTACCTGACAAGATACAGCTTCACAAACAGATAGGGGATATAATTTATTCAGATTTGTTACATGCCATGATGAAAATTAACAAATTGCAAGTTCTAGTGGATAAGTTGGAGGTCCAGTTGAAACATGAAAAAGTTGAGAATAAGGCGAATTCAATCCAAATAAAGAAGTTGCAGGAAGATGTTATAATGTCGGGGGATGAACCAGGAAACACACAAGCCATCAGGCGAATTTTGGAGGAAAAAGATAATGCCATTCAGGTATTAAAAAAGAAGTTGAAAATTCCAAGTTCTAAACATGCTCAGTCCTCAGAGTTGTTGGCATTGCAAGAAGAGAAAGATAAAATTCATCAAGAAATGATGGAATATAAAGGCAAAACAGTGAAGCTGAAAGAGGAAAAGAATAAATGGGAAACAAAGAGAAATGAGTTAATGACACAAATTTCACAGTTAAAGAAAGATCAAAATGACGAGAAAGAAATTATGGAAGAATTAATCAGCCAGACCCCTACTGATGCAGATTTGTCCATTGTAAATATTGAAAATCCTTTAAGTGATTTTTCTGCTGATAATTTGTTAGTACCAATGTCATAAGTGAGCTTGAAAGATGTAGAAATCAGGGAATTAAAAGAATAAAATGAGAGGATCAAATCTGAACTGACTAAAATGGTTGAAAACAAGAATAAAATATTACATGACAAAAGTCAGTTGCAGAAAAAGTTTAATGAATTAAAAGAAAGGAATACAGGAAAGGGGCCTCTACAAGGAGCCAAGATTATAATCTGGGATACATTATCTGTAGAGGTGACTAAATTCAGGCATTATCTGAATTTCATTGATGACCAAAGTGCATTGGTTAATTTAGCCAATCAGAGATTAAAATTAGTAAGTGAGACCATGGAGAGGAAGCCCTTAAGTACAGCTCAGAATGCACCGAATTTCTTGAATTCATTAACTTATAAAAAATTGCAGGATATAGGAATTAAAGACAGAGTGGATATTGTACTATGGTCGAAAAAATTCATTTACAAACATCAGCTTATGAAGGTAGTACAAGATAAGGCGGATGAGATGACTTCACAGATTAATGATTTCAGGCATGCCTTTAAAGAATTTTTTGAAGATGGCCTTCCCTCTTTCTGGGATGAAGAAGGGAGACTTTTTTCTCAGGAACATTATCATATCCCACTAGTACAAAGCCGTATGGACCATTGCAAGTTTGCTGAGTTGGTAGAAGGACTCACTGGGAAATTCATCGTGGACAAGTTGACAGAAGACTTCAAAATATTGCAAAAATTTATGATCGTAAGAGGAGGACTGCCCACTGTATCTTATGAGGCCTATATGGATCTGGAGGTGTCTATCAGAGAAATGACCGAGTATTGCACGCCAAGTGCAGAACAATGGAGGACCATGGAGAGATTCAGAAAGACAAAGTATATTCTTCATCCTTAAAAACGGGAGTTGCATGCTGTGGAGTTGTTTATTTGGGCCTTGCTGTCACCAAGTCGATTTTAATTAAATGATCTATTATCAGGATCAAAGCATGTAGTTTATTCCTAGTTGTTAGGGATACGGTTACAAATACTTTGATTAAACAGATTATTCAGTTATTAAATCTTCTTGGGAAGAAATCATTTATGTATATATTTGCGTTTAGTTGATGTATCGTAGGTTGGAAACCATATGTTGGATCAATGTTTTTTTGAGGACAGATAATTTTTGAAATAATAAAGTTGAATGCGTGTGGGTTGTCAGAGATTCCTGTGCCATCTATGTTACAGTCTGTGCTTTTATTTCCTATGTGATTGTTTTTTCTCCAGTGTTCACATTCCATTTTGTTTTCTTCATATCTGAAGCGTAATGTTGAATGGTTATAATTCATACTTGTTGTGCTCTGACTATTGTTTCAGATATTTTATAAATGTTTCTGCTAAAGTTAATATGGAATTCATCTTATGATGCTCTATATTGATGGACTGTTCATACTTCTTCCTTTTCCACATGAAATCAATGAACAATTGTAACTAAATGGTTATCTTTCCTTTGATGAAATCTCATGCATGCGACCTTGTGCTATCTTTATGTATTTTGACTCCATTTCCCAATGATTATGTGTATCGTTTCAACCATCTACATAATGTTTAAATGTTGAGTCTTATATCTGGCCTTGTTAAATTTATATTTGAGAGATCCCTCTCTGGAAAGGAAAGCCAATTTCTTTTTGAAGTGGTTTTTTATGTTACCTTTGCGATTTACCTTTTGCAACCTGGGTACATTCTGAGTGATAACAAATATGATGGATGTTCAAAACTCGGTATATAAACAACTCTATGAAAATCCATGAAAAAATGAACATTCATAAAGATACATCACCATAATATTTATTGAGTCCAAGGAATCAGATAATAATACAATAATTCCCTTCGATTACTATGATGCTTAGTAATTAAAAGAAATGAAAGTCTCTCAAGATATAAGATTTAATGATGCATAACATGATGATTTAAACACAAGAAATTTCCAATTGATATATGAACAAGTTAAATGCATGTCTTACAATATTCCTATGATAATTAGCTGGGTTGGAACCATGTGTTAGAATAATCAACCCATAGTTATCTACCTTAGACATTAATTTAATTATTTTTGTCTTATTTGCCTAGTTCATGTGTCCCACCTTATGCAAGTTGTCAATTACCTATCCATAGTGGTCCAACTTGCCTAATTTGACCCATGTAGCGCTTGGGAAACCTCAAGGAATCAATTTTGCTTTATTCCTGGTCTCCTAGGCACCCTTCTACTTTTTCTACTTTATTGCCTGCTTTTTTAGTGCTTTAAGGCAATAGGGAAAGTTTGACTAGGTGAGGTGAACTAGTTTTTTGTCCTCTTCATCCTCCACTCTTTTCTCCTTGTAAAAGCATGTATGATTTGTCATTCCATCACTCTTTAGCTTGCCTAAGCGCTTTTTCCAATTCGTGAGCTCCATGACTGATTTGGGATCAACTTTTTTGCACCTATGGGGGATTTGCTTATTTTTAGTAAGCCCGCTTTATGCTAGATTCGAATTGCTCCTCATGCATTCGAATCCCTTATGTAATTATTTAATGAAGTAACCTATTATGTTACAGGGTTGGCTATTGTACACTTATTCAATACAGTTTAGTGTTCTACTCATTATTCAGTCTCTTTTGTGAGTGATTTTGCATGTTCAATTGATAATTGTTGTGAGTAAAATTAATCTATCACTGGGTTCAATTTCCACATGGTATCAGAGCCATTGTAGATCGATTTATCTCCTTCAAAATTGTTTTGTAGGTTCAACATCAGTTACTGGGAGCCTTCTACTGACAGCCAGGACAATTTCTAAGCTATGGATCAATCTCAGAAGATCATCTTGACTCCCTTCAATTTATTTGAATGGAAAGCAGAGATGGAGATAATGTTGAGAGTGAAAGGCATCTACAGGGTGACTATGGCAATAGAAGTAGAGCCCAATGCAGCTGCAGAGAAGATTAAATGGCACAACAGGAGGGATGAGGCCTATGGTCTCCTGTGTCTGAGTATTTCCAGAGACCTCCTTTTCCATCTTGATGGATTGACATAACCGAATGAAGTATGGGAGAAGATTATTGATATTTTTGGAAATATAGATGAGATGAGGGGACATCAAATAAAAAATGAGTTGATTTCCCTGAGTCCCAATAGCTTTGAATCTCTGCAACTCTATTTCTCCAAGTTCAAAGCACTTGTTTTGTAGCTGAAACAGTGTGGGATCAAAAAGAAGCATGATCAGCTGGTCTTGGCCATTCTCTCAAAGCTTGGCCCTGACTATTCAGTGTTTGTTTCTACCTTTTATGCCACAAAACTAACAGCTCGAACCTGGAAGATGCCTAGCCTTGCAGATTTCATGGAATCTCTCACACAAGAACAGGACAAGCTGGTGATGATGGGCACCA
>LPNX010557395.1:273124-293190 GCA_001517045.1 Pseudotsuga menziesii
TAGAGATTTGAGGGTGGATTCAAAAAGCAAAAAGAAAGCTGAAAAGCCACCTGAGCAAAAGAGAGACAAGAACAAGTCTTCAGAGGAGCCACAATGTTCCAAGAAGAATAACCAGAAGAAGAAAAACAAAGGAGAAATGAGCAAGTGCGCATACTTCAATAAGGGCAATCACACTAAAAGCTCTTGTATGAAGAAGCAAATAGACATGCTGACCCAACTCCTGGAGAATAATGGCATCTCCCTTCCAGACAGCTCAAAGAAGAGAGAAGGAGGATCAAGTTCAGATGATAGAGAGAGAGTTCATGCATTGGTTGCTGGCACATCAAGCTCACCTAGTTTTATCATTGATTCTGGAGCTTCAAGACACATGGTTTCGACCAAGGAGGCCTTCTCCTCACTTGACATGTCGAAGGGACCACCTATAGTACTGGGAGATGACTCTCTCACTGAAAGTTTGGGCAAAGGGATGATTGATCTTGATCATGGTCAGTTCAGCAATGTGTTGTATGTGCCTGGTCTTGCCTCCAACCTCTTATCAATGTACCACATGACTCACACTGGGTCTCCAAAGAAGGTCATATTATCCCCTGATGAAGTTGAGATCACAGAGATCTCAAGTGGCAAAGTCATTGCAAAAGGAGTTGTGAATCATGCTCAGAAGGTATACATGTTCTCACACTTCCTACCCTACTATAACCCCTCTGCTCTTCTGATTCATGCTAATGAAGCAAGCAAGCTTTGGCATGAAAGATTTGGCCACCTAAATTACAAGTATATTTCTGATCTTAATGAAAAAGAGATGGTCATAGGGTTGCCCAAGATAAAATTTTCCAAAGGATTCTGCCAAGGTTGTATCCTAGGAAAACACCTAGAGCATAAATTTGAGAGAGCTAGTCATGAGAGAACCTCTGCACCCCTCGAGCTGATCCACAGTGATGTTGCTGGCCCATTCCCTCATATTTCCATGAGTCAGGCCAAATATGCATTGACTTTCATAGATGAATTTTCCAGGTATTGCTGGGTTTACTTCCTGAAACACAAGTCTGAAGTTTTTGGCCTCTTCAAAGTCTTTAAGGCTTTGGTTGAAAACCAGTCTGGGAGGAAACTCAAGGCCCTCAGATCTAACAATGGTGGTGAGTATGTCAAGTTTGAGTTTATTAATTATTGTACAGATGCAGTTATTCAGATGCATCATTCTATCCCTTACACACCACAGGAAAATGGTGTTGCTGAGAGGAAGAACAGATCACTGAAGGAGATGGCAACATGCATGATGGAGGCAAAAATTTTTCCACCAAAGTACTGGGAAGAAGATTTCAACTGTGCAGCCTATATTCAGAATAGGGTGCCTCATAAACAACTTGAAGGTATGACTCCTTTCGAAGCATGGAGTGGGCACAAGCCAGATGTGACCCATTTCAGGATTTTTGGCTCAAGGGCTTGGGCTAGAATTCCAACAGAAAAGAGAAAGGGTTTGCATCCCCAAAGCCAAGAGTCTCTATTTGTTGGATACTCTGAAGATTCAAAATGGTACAAACTGATAAATTTTAGCACAAATAAATCCTTCATCGAAAGGTGTGTTCAGTTTCAAGAAGAACCCCTTGCAGCAGTGGAAGTTGGAGAAGCCTCTTCACCACCTGAACCTCTGAAAGTAAGTGAAGAGTTTGTTGAACATGCTGATTCTGATTTGTCTGATGGAGATGAGTTTATTGTAGAACCTAACATCCCTACAAGGCCAACATGGGCAGCCAAGACACTACATGCAGCAGGAGAGCTAGCTGGGGATCCCAATGACCCAAGGAGGACTAGATCTCAATTTGAGAGTGGTCTGTGCATGAAGGATCCTATGTTTGCTGAAAAATGATATTTGATGGTGGAATATGATCCTCAAACATATGAATAAGTATCAGGAGAACCAAGATGGCAATATTCCATGAAGGAAGAGTTTAGCTCACTCCAGAAGAGCAACACATGGGAGCTAGTGGATCTTCCCCTAGGGAGGAAGTTAGTTCAGTGTAAGTGGGTCTACAAGACCAAATTTGCTGCTGATGGTTCACCACTGAAGTACAAGGCCATATTGGTATCCAAGGGCTACTCACAGGTTCATGGGATAGATTACAATGAGACCTTTTCCCCAGTGGCAAAGATGGATTCCATCAGGCTAGCCCTAGCCATTGCGGCCTCAAAGCAATGGGAGGTACATCACATGGATGTAAAATGTGCCTCCCTAAATGGATATCTCACTGAAGAGATATATATGCAGTAGCCTCAAGGTTTTTCTACTAACCCTTCTCTTGTGTACAGGTTGAGAAAGTCATTGTATGGGCTAAAGCAAGCCCCCAGGGCTTGGTATGCCAAGATCGATAGCTTCTTGCTATCACTGAATTTTGTTCGGTGAAAATCAGGTCCAAATGTCTATTTGAAGTTAATTAGTGGTTCATTAATGATCATTGTGTTATATGTTGATGACCTCCTCATTACAGGAAGCTCAAAGGATGATATTGCTTCCTTAAAGGGTGCAATGAACCAAGCCTTCTCCATGACAGATTTGGGGCTCTTAAGCCAATTTTTGGGGCTTGAGATTGCTCAAACCAAAGCTGGAATCAAGGTGCACCAGTATAAGTATGCCTTGTATTTGCTGAAAAAATTCAGAATGAAGGATTGCAAAGCAAGAAAAACTCCTTTCCTTTCAGGAGTGAAGCTGGAAGAAGCTGATTCTTCACCTATGGTAAACAATACACTGTATAGGAAATTGATTGGATGTTTGTTGTATCTTACACATACTAGAACTGATATTTATTATGCAGTAAGTGTGGCTTCTAGATACATGGATCAGCCTCATGAGATCCATTGGAAAGCAGCCAAAAGGATCCTTAACTTTGTTCAGGGAACAAGGACACATGGGATCTTCTATAAAGCAAAATCTGATCTTGATTTGATTGGATTTACTGACAGTGATTGGGCAAGTGATAGCACAGATAGAAATTCCACATCAGGATATGTGTTCATGCTTGCAGAAGGGCCAATCAGCTGCTCAAGCAAGAAACAGAGTGCCATTGCACTCTCATCTACAGAAGCAGAGTACAGAGGAGTTGTTAATGCAACAACTCAATGTTTATGGTTGCAGGGTTTACTTGGAGAGTGTGGTTTTGAATCAGAGTACTCAACTACCATATACTATGATAACTAGAGTACCATTAGAATCTACAAAGATCCAGTTCAGAAGCAGAGAACCAAACACATTGACATCCATATGCACTACATCAGAGAGCTTGTGCATGATGGCACCATTCACCTACTCTTCTGTTCATCTTCAGAACAAGTAGCTGATATCTTCACCAAATAATTTTGTGAGAAGACCTTCAGCAATCTCAAATCACTGCTGTGGATTGTTGATTATGCTGTGAAGCATGAGTGAAGACAAGATTTCCAAATTTTGTTTTACAGTCCATGTTCAAGGGAGGATTTTTCCATGTGGTTTTTGCCTCTTTCCTTGGTTGTATGGACATGCAGTATGTAAAGGGTGACTAAGCCTTGTTTCTAGGCCCTATATTTTTTTGATATATTACTCATAAGTCAGGCTTAAGGGGGGGTGTTAGAATAATCAACCCATAGTTAGCTACCTTAGACATTAATTTAATTATTTTTGTCTTATTTTCCTAGTTCATGTGTCCCACCTTATGCAAGTTGTCAATTACCTATCCATAGTGGTCCAACTTGCCTAATTTGACCCATGTAGTGCTTGGGAAACCTCAAGGAATCAATTCTGCTTTATTCCTGGTCTCCTAGGCGCCCTTCTGCTTTTTCTGCTTTATTGCCTGCTTTTTCAGTGCTTTAAGGCAATAGGGAAAGTTTGACTAGGTGAGGTGAACTAGTTTTTTGTCCTCTTCATCCTCCACTCTTTTCTCCTTGTAAAAGCATGTATGAGTTGTCATTCCATCACTCTTTAGCTTTCCTAAGCGCTTTTTCCAATTCGTGAGCTCCATGACTGATTTGGGATCAACGTTTTTGCACCTATGGGGGATTTGCTTATTTTTAGTAAGCCTGCTTTATGTTAGATTCGAATTGCTCCTCATGCATTCGAATCACTTATGTAATTATTTAATGAAGCAACCTATTATGTTACAGGGTTGGTTATTGTACACTTATTCAATACAGTTTAGTGTTCAGCTCATTATTCAGTCTCTTTTGTGAGTGATTTTGCATGTTCAATTGATAATTATTGTGAGTAAAATTAATCTATCACTGGGTTCAATTTCCACACCATGTAACTGATAAACAAGAAACACCAAATCAATAAGCAAAGAAAGTGAACAATCAACAAACTTGAACAAGAAGTACTTTATGCTATTGGATCAAGTGTTTTGCCTCTTGATGATCAAATATAAATATCCCAGAAGGAATCCCTACCTAGACATTATAGTTCCAAACTAGGAGGGTGCACTTGTTGCATAAAAATATGTGGTGTTGCATAAAATTATGTGGAGTTACTAGTGGTAATTTCAGCTACAAGTAATTCAATGTGGCTCTGTAATTAGTCCTCCATTACATTATTTGTGTGAAATCAAGTCTTGACCATAAATTCTGTAACAAATCAACAAATACCTACAACCTTAATTTCTTAATAAGAACTTGATAAAAAATCATGTGCCAAGTAGAAATAGTGTATTCACAATAGCGGATGCAATCACTATTGTATACACATACAACTAGTTATGTCAAGATAACTTAAAAAAACAGATAAGAAAAAATAGATTCATAAACAACATACACAATTGTAATTTAAGTGTGGGAAGAAAATAAACTCTTAAGTGGTCATATAAACTCCATCAACTTCAAAATCAACAACATAACACTACAACAAAAACTGGATTTAGCGTCGAATTTAGCGCTGGATTTTAATGTAATTTTTTCCCAATTGTGGTGAACAATCCGGCGCTAAACCTGGCGCTATTGTACATTTTCATAAAACGCCGTCTATTGCATCTTTTTTTCGGTCCTTTTTAACATCCATTTTTGTGTCCATTTTTGCGCCCAATTTTTTGCATCTAATGTTACGCCTTTATTTGTGCCCAATTTTTCAACTTCTATTGCATCTTTTTTTGCGTCCTTTGTTACATCCTTGTTTGCACCTAGTTTCACACTCATTTTTGCATCCAATGTTGCATCTTATTTTGCTCCTAGTTTTTCATCAAGTCTTACACCCAATTTTGCACCATGTTTTACATAAAATTATGTGTCCAATTTTGCATCTAGGTTTGCATCCAATTTTAGGCCCAATATTGCGTCTAGTTTTGCGTCCAAATTTACTTATAATGTTGCATCCCCATTTGCAACTAATTTTGTATCTTGTTTTACATCTTTTTTTGTATCCATGTTTGTGCCAAATGTGTCATCTCGTTTTATGTCATATTTTGCATCTAGGTTTGCACCTAGTGTTGCATCCCGGTTGATGTCTTTTTTTGCATCTATGTCTGAGCCCAATTTTGCACCTAGTGTTGTGCCTAGTTTTGCGCCCATGTTTGTATCTAATATTGCATCTAGTTGTGTGTCCAATGTTGCATCCCATCTTGCATTCAATATTACGTCTAGTTTTACATCCAATGTTTTGTCCCGTCTTGCATCTAAAATTTTGTCTCGTTTTAAGTTTTTGTTTGCACCAAATGTTGCTTCCAGTTTTGCACTTGGTGTTACGCCTAGTTTTATGTCCATCGATACACCATATTTTGTGCTCAATTTAATGTCCAATTTTACATCTAGTTAGGAATCCACTTTTTCATCTATTGTTGCGTCTAGTTTTGGACATATTATTACATCTAGTTTTGAGTCATTAATTGTGTCTAGTGTTGAGTCTCTTTTTGCATCCAATTTTGCATTTAGTGTGACATCCATTTTTGTGTCCACATTTGTGTCTGACATAAGGTCAGATTTTACATCCCCTTTTGTGTTTGATGTGACGTCCACTTTTACATCATGTTTTGCATTTAGTATTGCGTCTAATATTGCATCCATATTGCACTACTACATTTTTTACCTTTAGAAATACATTGCAATATCATTAGGGCATGGAGGAATCGAACCACCAATCTCCTACTTGTAAAGTAGGTGCTCTTCCATTGAGCTAGCACCCTTTAAGAATCAGGAAAAGGAACAATATTAACACATAGATTTCATCATTTGTAATTCTAATAAAAGACAATAAGATCCAAACACAAACATGCTTAAAATCCAATTTATTTTTCTAAACACACTAATAAGCAAAAAAATCAACCGTGCTCAAGCAACAAAATATCCTAAATAATTACGCAATCTATTAAAGTGGTCCGCAAAAGGGTCTTAGAGAACAACATAATGTATCGATGCATACCTAATAACCTAAACTTTATATGGACAAAGAATAAGGGATGTGTTTGAGAAATAGTTGTAGAATCCAATTGAGGATGTGTGTGTTGCTACATAAATGTTGTTATTCATTGATGGTGTGATTTTGTTCAGCAGGAATGTTAAGAAAAGAACTCATGAATGGTTACTAAAAGAATATACCTACTATGTGCATCATGCATGATATAATGAATATTTTAACAATGTACACCAACAAAGGCAATTTATATTAGCAAAAACATTATTAGCCAAGGGCACATGCTATTGTGCACATGTGACTACATTATGATATGCAAGTACATGAAGGTATTTGTGTGCATAAATAGAGATATATTCATACACATTCAAATATATATCCATATTCCATGAAAGAAAAATAATAGAACAAAGCAAATAGAAGAATTAAAGATAAGTGTAATATTAATGGGATAAGCTATTCAATGTCAGCGACCATGATATATCAGCTATATTTCAAGTTGGTGAAAAGGAAATTTAAACAACCACATTGTTCCCAGAAAAAGCCAACTATTCACAAAAATAAAAATAACCATTCACTTCAAACCTTCAAACTTGTACATTTAAAGTTTGACTAAGAATGTAAAGTGCCATTGACCTTGATTTCCTTTCTCGAATTTGATTTTTTTAGCTTGTTCACTTTTTATGCCCAATATTGAATAAAAATAAAAAACACAATTGCATAATCTAATTGGGATTACGTATTTTGGTACAATTGTCTTATGAGAAGTTACAATAGGGCAAGGCCACAGGAAATTCTTACATAGCCCCTGTTTCCTGCCCATAAATATTTTGGAAATCACAACATGTATGAAACACCCATGAAATGTTTGCAGGGCATTCCTGTTTCTGGAAACATTTCCACGAAATTTATGAGACACTTCCTATCCAAAAGACCATAAATGGCATGTTTCCTTTGTTCGAAAGGAGAAAAGCTTAAAGTCCCTCAAAGGGAGTGAAATCCAGGAATGTCTTGTTTGTGCATAAAAAGGCCCTATATAGGAAACAAACCCAACAAATCTAAAATTTTGAAATGAAAGCACAAAACTTTTTAGAGTTTGAATTATTTTTTATATTAATTATTTTTTAAATTATTTAAATATGCCATTTTCACACTTCCTGAACATTTTGAAAAGTGTCATTTCCATATCAAAACTATTTCGCAGTTTTAGGTGACTTGGAGTTGGCATTAGGTCCTAGGGTGAGAGGCACCTTATTCTATTTTAAGTATATCCTCGTTTGGATGTTACCCATGGCCACCCATCCCCACATATTATCTCTATATGACATGCCAATGTTAAATAGTTACCATAACAAAATCGTCCATTTATTGTGGATGAGTAGGTTACCCACATTATAATGTATAAGTAGATGGGTAGATGGTCATTATACTTACACACATACATATATAAATGAATACATGAATAAATCCACAGCAAAACTGCTACCATAGTTAATTACCATATCTTTCAAAATTTTGAGCTTGAGCTCATCAAAAGTGATTAGATGATACATATTTACTTACATCAATTTCACTTGACACTTTAGAGTTTTATCACCAAAAAGTGATACAAAAAAAACCATGTTTTTAGAATTATTTTTATCAAAACCATGCTTCTTGAATGGTGTACCTATTGAATTTCCAAAGCTTTCATCCTAAGTAACAGACATTTCACAAAATAATTTCTGCTCATAAAAAGGTGTGCTTGAGCTCACTACAAGTGATCAACTCTAGATGATACTTCCAAACTTGAGTCTTGGTTTTTTCTATAATATTACAATCAGTACAATTTGATACAAAGAAAAAGTTACAAAATCATGTTTGTAGAATTAGTTTTATTAAAACTATGCCTGTCACATGGTAACATTAATGGATTTTCACTTTCCACTCTTGAAATAGCATCAACTTGAGTTCACAACTGATCTATTTTATATGATAAAAATCGATTTTACCACACGTTCATTTCAATTAGACTTAGTATTTTACTCTCCATTCTGTTGATTTTTCAGGTTAGCTGAGTGTTAATACAAGTACTAAAATTCAATACATGAACATATAAATAACTAAGGTAAAATTCAAACTGTAATAAAACGTAACAACATAACTTTCATTTCTTTCAACTTAACACTTTGTTGGTCACTGCGTTATCTTAACGCTCTGCTGGTCATTGCGTTAAAGTTGATCATTGAAATGTTTCATCAATTGTCATGTACAGAAAAATAATAAATAACATGTGCAGAAAACTAAATCTCAAGTAAACTGCAGAAGAAAAAGAATCTTAACCATTGTTGGATCCGCCTTATACTCAGTTAGTTCTGAGTTTGATCTTGTCACTGAAAGGACAAGTCAAACTAGTTGAACCATATATGTACCTTGAGAGAGAGAGGGATTAAACAAACCTTAGTTTCTTCAATCAATTTAGCAGTGAAGTCAAGGAGAATCACACAGATGCACTCATAGTGAAAGATGTGCAGTCACGCACTCTACCAACAGATTCACGATGAACAAATTCCCGAAACCAGTCAGGGTGGATCAAACAGAAAAACTCAGCCTGTGCAGAGAATAGATCGCAATAAACCCCATGCAGAATAACACAGTGGTAAAATTCATGGTGCCACTATCCAATTTGAGATTAGCATTGTTATCCATGTCTTGAGCAGTTCTAGGGTGTTGAAAAGAAATTGAAGGGTATCCAATGCATCCATTGTCTTTGTCTAATTTGTCTCTTAATGACAATTCTTCTAAGAATACTATAGTACATACTACATACTATAGGGAAATATTTATCATTACTAATGTCTGCTACCTATGAATAAATCCCATCATCAATGGAGTCCTCATCACATGCCATGCTTTAATCATCCGAATCTGTCCTTGCAGCGATGAGAAATGCCTTTATCCTCAGGAAAGAATAGAACGTTGTCTTCAGATATGTAGGGCACACACTCTTTGGAAGTAAACGAATCTCTTCATCAAAGACAAAGAAATAAACCATCAAAGCAGCATCTTCTGATGGTCGAACTAAGAATGAATCCAATGACATGCATTAACAAATCCCAATGAAAGTTGCAGACACTTTCATCTATATCTTTCCTGATAAGAGAAAACTCAGTAAGCGACAATATGTTATCCTACTCCCACTCTGTCAACTGAGTATCCATGATCAAAATGAAGGAATTACTACATCTACACATTGTCTCAAGCTTTCAGCAATGGAGTCACCAGTTGAGATTTTCAAGCTGCCTTCAACAGTACTAGTGGTTATCACCTCCAAGCAGCAGGACATTTCAACTAAAAAAACAGGACTTTGTTCCTCAACTGAAAGAAACAGGACTTTGTTCCTCAGTGGAATCACCAGATGAGATGAATGGTCTTCAGGAAAAACATGTCTCATCAAGTCATTGTAGCATAAAGCACTGGAACTAGACTTCATCCTTGGGAATGCCACCAATTTGTTACATCCAAAACCTGCACTTGAGATCAATCGGGTCCCTAAACCAAGGAACAGGCCTAGTATAACTCATGAATGCTGCTCAATGTCACCACAGTGTCATTCCTGCCTTCTTGGTTCTTTCATGCCAACATGAAGGGGGAAGTACCTGAAAAATACTCCTAATCTGTCCCTTCAATTCCAGATCTGTAACTCAAATTAGATGGCAGAATGTTCTTAGGGGAATTTTTTATGGACATAGGGTGGCATTCAATAGGACTAGTGCCTTAATCTAGGGTTATTGAGTCTATATCTATTATTGACAATACAAAACTCTGGCAATGATTATGGAGAATGTGAACTTGAACAACCCAATTGGACATGAAGATCTAAATTACCAAATGAATCAATTAGAGAGTTATACTGTATTGGATAGAGAGTGCTCCAGAGATACTAAATTCCAACATAATAATGAACAATTTGTATATAATATTCAATTCAGAACCAAAGCCAATTGCTAGATCTCCTTACTTATGTAGACAGGGAGCTCTTGTCAGGCCTATTTTTGGCTCCTAGATGTAACAATTTTGATGTACATGTAACTTGATTTATAATGTAATATATGTGGCATTTTCAAAACACAAGAACACAGTCGGCTGTGTCATGTCTACTACAAAGAAATTCCACACAAAAAGCTAAAGAGTTATGGAATTTGAAGGAAGTCCTCCTTTCAAGTTTTATTTTCATACCTTCCAACTTATATGCTATGCTCCCCTTGCTATTTAGTTATAACTATAGAACTACCTTAAAATCACATGTTTTCAATTGGCTGACAAATAGCATCTAGGTTAACAATGGGTGGAATTTGCTGTAGAATGATCCAAGGAACAATCCCAACAAAGTCATGAAAATCATACAAAATACAGGTAAAAAATTCAATGTGGATTATTCTGATGCCTTTGCACTAATATAGGTAACACATTTACCAATGACCATACACTGTTTCATTAAGGATAAATAACATTTTTTTCTAAGTACTCCTTACATGGTTAAGAGCCAATTATAAAAGGTAAAACCTAACCATTCTGGGATTATATAGAAAAATTATTTTTCTGCCTCTTTCTTTCCATTCTTGGTAATAAGAGATGCATTTGGAGAAGTTAATTCAGACCAGATAATTATAATCGTACCTAAAAAACTGTCTACCTTACTGATCTGCAAAGCAAAAATATAACACAGATATGCTTATATTAAAGGTCAAAGAATCAAGAAAATGTGCCTCCTTTGATAGACTGCTTATAGAGTCTTTGATCCTTGAAGTTGGAGAAGACAACTACATCTCCTGAGACAGTAATTTTGAAGAACTCTGAGATTTCCTTTCTTAGTGGCCAGAGTCATGGATAGAGATGTTTAGAAACATCAAATCTGGGGCTTGTCAGATGATGGAAATTACCAAAGTTTCCAACTGCAGCCAAATGGTTTATATGCCACAAATGCTAAAGTATACTGTTTTATCTTTAGTACTTTCTGAAGACATGCAACTGCATTGGAAAAAAGAATGCTTTAGAAGTGTTCAAACACAATCTGCCCCAGTTAAACAACTCCAACATATTAAAGCATCCAATAATTAGGCTATCACGAATGGCAAGAAAAAGAAAGTAAAAACACATCAAACTCCTATTTTACAAAGGCTGCAAGGGACATTTAGTGATTTGAAAGGGCAAGGTGCCAATAACTCTTACACTGGACAAATTGATTATGTCCATTGAACATTAAAAGATAAAAAGAGAAATAGCTTTTCTTTTACTTCTACTTCCTCAACTTTAGAGACAGGACAATCCTCTTCAGTAAGCAATGATAGAAGACATTTATCCACTTTCAGTTCCTGCAATTCTATTCTTAAGTTATGGAAGTTTTCCTGTTTAGTACAAAGGGACAGAGCTGCAATTGTTATAGACTTGTTTTCGAATGAATGTACCCAAGTGAAAATACAAAAATATGAAGTCTGCTCTCACAGAAATTTAGAAATGCTGGCAACGGTATGGAAAGAACAAAACTGGAGAGATAGTGTTCTCAGATTACAATATAGTACAGAATACCAAAAGTGTATTCCATGAGATGTTTTCTTACTATTGCAAGCAGACTTCATTTGCATCATCAGAAGTTTAAGATGAAAGTGAAAACAAGAGGAGAGTCGATATTAGGAGAAGGATTTTGGGTATACAATAAATACGTCATCCCTATTTGAATAAACCCTCACAATGTAAGTTCAGCCCTGGGTTTATCATAAGGAATGAATATTAATAAACAAATATAGTGCAACTAGGAGGAAGTTGAGGCGATAGTTTTGAATTTGTGGCCTGCTAGAAGGATAACCTAAGACACTATTATATCTCCAATCCGTTTGAGATATAGGCATATAATGGGATTGATCTTTGTAGAAACTTGGTAGATTGCAATAGCTTATACACCAGCATTCTTGAGGTAGTCATATGCCAATATATTCCACACTCATATTCAACATTCCTGAGTAGAATTTCTTGGAATTATCAGCAGGCTTCATGCCACTAGTAGATCTAAGATTCATTGAGGCTTCGAGGTTAAAGACACAAGAAGCACATAGTATAATAGCATTATTGGCAAAGACACAATCATGCCAAATATCACCCTGCATCAAACAAACACAAGTGTCAACTCTTAGCTCAATCGCCTATAACATGAAACTAATGGATCAATGGGATAAATAAAGGAGAAAATGCAGCCTATGTGCTATCATCATTGGTTATAATGTGTGCACAAGTCCAGATGCAAGTGTTAAAAAGTCATGCAAACTCTGGTAGCATTAGGGCACTAACCTTCCTACCATTATATAGCTTATTCAAATCTGCTCTCCCTACAACTACTATGTAGTATTGCCTCAAGCATAGACCATGACAATAGAATGATTTATAGGAAGGTATCTTCTTGCTAACTGTTAACACACAATCTGACTCCAGAAAGTTTATACGGGGATGGATCTCCAATTAACCAGATCATGAATCAATGGGATAAAGGAGAAAATGCAGCCTCTATGCTATCTTCATTGGATATAATGTGTGCACAAGTCCAGATGCAAGTGTTAAAATAGTCATGCAAAATCTGGTACCATTGGGGCACTAACCTTCCAAACATTATATAGCTTATTCAAATCTATTCTCCCTATGCAGTATTGCCTCAAGCATAGAACATGAAAATAGAATGATTTACAGAAAGGTATCTTCTTGCTAACTGTTAAAACACAATATGCCTCTAGGGATATTGTATGGGTCAGAGAAATGAGTGCTAAAAGATTTGTTCATCTTCTTGCTAAGAAGGCCATGCACAGAAAAGGGCTAGTTATGAATCAAAATCTTATCTAGAAATCTATGAACCATCCACTGATGGGGATTTTTGAATTTTTCAGTAGGTCCTTCACTCGTTAAAACAAACAAGACTGAGGATATTCCATACACATTGGATAAAAATTTAAATAGTCCATACACATAACAGTGGTTCAAACAGGGTGGTCCACCATTCAAGTATATTTTATATCCTTATTACAAAAGCAATTGCATGCTTACTCCTGATATGATAGTCTGGGCACTCCAATATTTTAAGTTAACTTTAAAGGTCATGTCAGTTAATGTTGCCAAGTTTCCAGGTGCAGAACCTACTGATATGATTGAGAACAGGATGTAAATAGAGTAGCTGCTGGCGTGAAGGTGTGGGTTGTGTCACCAGATAAAGATCTCTTCCAGATCTTGTGTCCCTTATTACAACTCTTGGGATTTTTTGTGCGTGGATCTTTGTTTATATCACTTGTCATGGAGTGACAGACAATTCTGCACATTTAAATTTATGGACTCTTGATATGGATATTACCAGTAGAAGAGAGCTAATTATTTGACACGTTATGGAAGCCTTTGGAACTGATTCTGAAGCAGATTTTGGGGGTAAGCTACAATCTAAGGGCCACATAATTCGAGATTTCAAGGCAGCAACAAGGCTAGCAAACAGAGATGGTAAAATTTTATAAAAAAGACAGAACAACATAATTGAGTTTTGGAACAGGGGTTTTCCTGGTGAGATTTGTAAAAAAGAAAACAACAGACGCATGGCTACTGTTCCAAGACTTTTTGGTGGTTGGAGAATCCTAGTATCGGGTACCTCTATAGTATACACTCACTGGGAAGTATGTTCCATGGGAAAATTATTTGGGTATGTTGAAGAGACAGTATGACAGCAATGAGTAGGAGATCCAAATCATAGGGCAGCTAACATACTTTGCGTCAGTAAATAATGGCATTGTTACTTTTTCAAGGAGAAATAGTAACACTCAACAGCTGAGCAAAGAGGAGTTCATTCCATGTATCAGGCACTCATGGAAGACACCAATGCAGACAATCCTAAGAACCACCTTTTGATCTGAGAATGTATTTGGATATATGTGACTCATCCCTCAACTCTGAAACCCTAGTGATATCTAAACATTCAACCCTTGTGCCCCGCATAGCACTCTCAATAGCTAGATCTCTAATATAGTGTTCAATATAAGCAAATTCTAATATAAGCAGTACATAATCATTTTAAGCCCCTGCTCTTTTACATTTTTGGCTTTAATTTATTTGTCCCTGCTCTTTTACATATTGTCCTCCTTTTGCATATATTTTGTGTAATATAAGCAGTGTTCTTTCCAAAAAAATCTTATCAAATATACTTTAATCTTATGTTTTGTTTTATTTAGAGAATGTGCCCTTACCCAGCTTGCATGTATGGATCTTATTATGCCTAATAATTATAGTTCCTACAAAATGTGTGCATGTATTTTATCAAGATTTCAACATTGCATGCACCATGTCTGCTCAAATAATTTCCTAAGTTATATCTTGATTGCAAAGATGCTCAAATAATTTGCAAGATACTTGTAACAACTCTACTTTTGGGATTTTCAAGCAATTAGACAAATGTAGGGCTCTAGTACTCCATGGAGTTTCTTTCAAAATAGGATGCAAACAAAAACTTTCTCATGATACAATGTGATACCTAAAGTGAAAGGAAAGCCTAGAAAGAGAATAATTTTGTAGATATGATGGCATATGTGTTGCAAACTTGAAATTAGTTAGCATTTCAGCTTTTCTTCAGCATCCCTACTGCTTGTGTTCTTCATTTTCTTTTCATTGCCAGATTCTTAGGAGCTGGATTCAAAACAAATGCAATTCGCATTCACACAATCATTTAGATTTTGGATATGGGATAATCTATCCATCATCATGTGTTATAGGTTAAATCATTTACATTTCGGATACTTTGTCCATCATCATAATCAGAGTGAATTCAGAGACGCAGAAACTTTTTGTCAAGAAGAAGAGCGATGGATGGCTCTCTCTTCTTGGAAAAAGTTTCTGCATATCTAGATTCATTATGATATTGATGATGAACTGCCTATGTCTGGTCCAGTAATTACTCAATTGGAACTTCTAAGCAATTTAATTTTCCTATTTGTCCACTAAAATATCATCCAAAGAAAGCTTAGTGCTTACCTTAAACATCTCCTTCTGGTCTTCATTCACTAGCATATGAACAAGCCGTGCCACCAAATTCTGTTCTTCCTTAAAATCTTCCTCAGCAAGCTATTTCAAAGGCAAAAAAAATATCATTAAAGCATATCTTTACTTACCATAAACCCTTATGCAAGTAAACATCAAGTTGGAAATTGGGAGAAAATAAGCAAACAGTGATCAGCATCAGAGATCAAACTTCAAGTCAACCTATCAAATAATTATCTACAACCATCACTATACCATAATATTAGTAGAATGTCATTACATTGAGTACAGTTTGCAAGCGGTCCCTAGTGCAATTAGTTTTGGCAGTGATCAAAGTAAGAAAACAGTGAACACCTCTCCCCAGAGACATTAATGAAGAGCATATGTTAATAAAAGAATCTAATGAACCAAAAATGTAAATAAGAAAGACTAAAAGATTCACCTCATCCACAGACGGTGCTCCAGTTATGTCCTTGATTAACCCTTTAATCAACTCAAATAATGCCTCAACCTGAGAAGAAGTAACCTTTAGGAGCATGCAGTTCTATTTTTCTTTGATTAGTTTAGTAGCATTTCACCATATGCAGCACCATTATATGCTTTTAGTATGCATTTGTAAAAAGAAAACAAACCTTATCTGCGGTTGATATGCATGTGGTGTTCTTCATGATGCTTTGAATAATAACACCTGCCATGACTTTGTTTGTCGCATAGTCAAGATGCTCCATTACTCGAGGATAATTTGTCAGCTTCAGAGCAAACGTAACATCATTATACTTCTCTAATGGTGCACTAAGAAGAGCAACAATTTGCTTTGTTGCTTTGCTCTCTTCAACCTTGCCTTTGCCTGAAAGCTTCTTAACACAGGCTCCCTGAAGAAATGTAAAGAAAAATATGAACTCTTTGGCATTTTAAAAAGGCTATCAATTATAATATACTTTTGTATGCATGTCAGTCAATTATATAATAAACAGGTAACAAATGTCAAATAATGATATAAAAAGAGAAAAAAAATTGACTTCCACATTGCTAAAAAGTGATACAAGACAATACCAGAACATGATCAACATAATCAAGTCGATCAGGATGAACCCGAAGTGTGAATGTAAGCAATGACACATGCAAACTAATAGCTCCAACAAGTGGCATGTCTGGTTGTGCTTCTATAATCTGTCAAATCACAAACTAGATTAAATACTGTCTTCAAAGCATTCATCACACCAAATCTTCTACCAGCATCTGCTTCCAAGAGAGCATACATAATCACTCAACCTTAAAAGAAAACAAAACAGACTTTCTTTGATATGGAAGAACTACATGACCACTTTTAGAAACGAAATGCTTTATGCACACAACTATTCTACAAGTCTGATTGGATGGCTTTGCAAAACTACTGGTATTAAGATTTATGTTGGAAAGGCGAGATGCAATTGCTAGGATTCAAGTAAATGTATGCACAATCAGATTATTCAAAATGCCTTTGCTACATATTTTGCATTCTGACATGTTACAAAGTAGTTTTAGTGGCCAACTTTTACAAAATTAAAACGATTGGGAGAAATAAAAATTGAATTATGCTCTGTGTCAAGAGTTCCCACAAAACCATACAAAGCACATGGAACCATAAAAAATTGTTGTTTTCTTGACCATTAAAACCAGTGTTGCCAAAACGCAGAGTGAAGCAAAAAGCTACTTATAGATGAATCCTAAATTAGCTTAAAAATGCCATCCATTTTATCATTAGATCATCAACCATTTTGTACACAAATAACAACCATCTAGAAGTTGAAAGCCTACAAACTTTTAAACCAGATAGTAAGAAGTAGACTGAGTATGAAATGAAATAGGCCATCATGAACACAGAGTTATAACATGCACATAATGTTTAAAAAAAAATCCATGAGCCTAGTTCAAAAAAAAGATGCTCAAAATTATAAACACTAGATTAAGTTCCAAGACAAGTAAGGAAATGAGAGAAAAAACAACTCTACTATCTAATTTTATTTCCTCTTGCCAAAAGCAACTTATACTCTAACTTCCAATGATCTAAATGAGAAAATAAACAATTCTACTATCGAATTTTCTTTCCTCTTGCCACAAGCAACTTATACTCTAACTTCCAATGATCTAAGCACAGCACCACCACGAGTTGAAGCAGTGGGAATGCTGCAGACAATGGCAGTTTATGCTAATGGCATCTCAATTTAATCAATGCCCTGACCATCAGCAAAAAGATCAGCCTCCAGGTGCTCCAAAACTAGTGCCACATCCTCCAAATTATCCCTCTCTGGATTGTTATCCCAAACCTTAAATGTTTTATCATTCCTCTCCTCCTCACAATGATGGAACAACAAAATCAAATTGTAGCCCACATAACCCAAGCTTTCTGGCCAGTCACATTCAACTTCTTTCTCTTCCATCATACTGTGGATGAAGTTGAAGGTGCTAGAACATCTCTCTACAGAAATAGTGTCAACAAATTTTGAAAACACCTTCACTACCAAACACTGCAACACTGGGTAGGAATCACCATACAAGGTCCACCTTTGGATAGGAACCATCTTATCTCCATTGTCAACTGCATAGATATAACCAAACGGTCCCTGCCCATTGATGCAGTTGCTCATTACACTCAAATTCATCAAGGACCATTTTGTTTAACATAGTCATGTATCCAATATGAACCTTTGGATCAATGTGTGGTATACTTTACTCTCCACCCCACCACCAGGTGCTGGTTGTTCCAAATGCCAACCATGACTGCAATTTTTTTTCTTTCAAAGCTCTTTATACATTTTTCCAACAATTGGGAGCATTGAAAAAACTAAAATAGATGTGAGCAAGCAGCAGCAATAGTATGCCAGGCTGCACATAAGGAAAATATGTAACAGCATCATAAGGTTAATTATCTGAGACTAAGCCAAAGGTTGAATAACACCGAAGGTTCAAAACCCAAGACTATTTGCAACGAACACAAACATTTTTACTGAAACTTAATTGTAATTTTGACCTCCAAGGTTTCAGTCCAGAAGTTTAAGTATAGCCCACAGAGCAAGAGAAACAAAATGGGGTTTCCCTCAAATACTAATGCCAAACTAATTTTATTAATGGTGTCAGCATCATATGGATTCAGTAAGCAAAACCACGAGGATTATCATATGAGCAAGACAATAAATAAAATATATTTAATATATCAAACAGAGATAGAGAGGAAAACCTAGATCGTTTTATCAATGTGCAGAGCCAGACGCAGAGGTATGGAGAGCTTTTGAGTTCAATTTTCAGTAGTTAGAGCACAAAACTTCTTAAAGGTCTCATCAACTCGCCCATGGGTGAAATACACAGACACATGAAATTATGCAGGGGAAGAAATATGAGTCATTCAACTTTTCAACCTAAGACCAAAAATGGAAAGGAAGGTAGGTATCAATCCATTCAAACCCTTTAAGAACACAATTATTCACCTCAGCAAGCTTGTAAAAATAACAAGAGGACTCTTACCTCATCCAATGCGGAGCTTAAAAAGCTGCAACCATTCTTTGTATTCTCCAACAGTGCATGCTTCTCCTTTAAACCTCGACAAACGATGCCCCAATTTAATCCTCAAACCAAGAAGAGGGAATCGAACCAAGACTTTAGAATCAGCAAGCACAAAATGGCATAATTTATACACAGAGGATGAATCCCTTGACCCGAGTTAACCATCAGTCAATCATCGTACTGTTGGTGAGTTTAATGCCCAGAGAGTACGGCAATGGAGATGTCATTTCCACATAACTCTGTCTTCAGTACCAAGAAAAACCCTCACCCAAATCGACAAGAACTCCATGTCTCCAAACCCTCAGGACGAGATTCATTTCAGTGAAGTGGGGCGCTTCAGTCTTCTCGTCACACCTGTGGGAAGCGGTTTCAAAGCTTCAGCAGCAGAATGGTACTTGGATTAGAAAGGCAATAGGTAAACCTCCAGTGTTTAATCCTCAGAAGGAGAAATAAATGTACCTCGACACAAGGAAGTAGTTCACTTCGGCAGAACATATGATATCGTTCTAGTGTCTTCCCTCCATTGAATTAAGAAAAAATAGAATAATATCATTCACAAATGACAAGTGACTCAATTACTCATTACTACATATAGCGATCCTCTGAATATTCATTTGTCTTCTATCTATATGAGTAGTTATACTTAATCCTTTAACAACTAAAAGGAATGTATAGGGGTACAATGAGAAACCATCTCTTAGAACTTGAGAAGGATTGAAAAATTTGGATCCTTAACCATTTATTAATATTGCAAAAGAGGAGGATATTATACAACTCATTATCCATTTTACAATATCTAGAATAAATGCCACTTGGAGTATAAGGAGTATTGGATAAAGCCAATATATTCAATCATAATATTTAGAAATAATAATTTAATGATAGTCACAAGAATATGAGAGGTATTAATCAAGTGCATACCTTCCAAGTATGAGTTGATAGCCTTGCGAATCAATCTTACCTTGGGGAACACAAACTATTTCATAGATATCACCATTGAAATAAGAGGCTTGAGGTGAACAACTATCACCTTTCAAATTATCTTATATATGCAATTGCAAAGTGATAATGGTATGAAATATTTGAATTTAATAGGCCCCAATCCACCTTTGGGATGGATTCTAGGAATATTGAA
>LPNX010557395.1:293414-352845 GCA_001517045.1 Pseudotsuga menziesii
ATAAAAATTTTCACCTAAGCGTTGGATATGCGACGACGCTTTTCATGTTAAATGGTTGACCAATTGAACGCTCCGTCGCTTAAGCGACGCTTACACTAATGATCCGTCACTTAACCGATGGTTATGAGAATAGCCGTCGCTTCACCGACGCTTGTGGCCACATTTACAAAAAAAAAAATGTATCCTTGTGATTTTTGGTAAGTTTAAAAAGAGAAATCCACGCGCCGTTGGATTTTGGATCGAAATGTAGTAGTGCAAGATGAGTTTTCCAAGGAATCAACCTTCTTATTGAATTCTTGATAATTGTGAGCAATACTTACATTTGGCAGTTATCCTTTGATCGTTTCCAAGAGAGGATACAAATAGATGTTGGAGCATATTGAGCTTTGGTTTATCCAATTGGTTATGAGTTTTGAGTCCAAGAAGATCACCACGTTAGGGAGAGAGTAGATCTGTGCCATTTTTAACTATATATATATATATTCCCTGTAATTCTGCAAAATTGTTTGTTTTAATGTATAGTGCCTATTGAAAAGGGATGTTCCTATATTTGTCAGTAATGAAACCTACCAATCCACACTTTCCAGGGTTTCCACTTGATTCCCCATTGCAAAAATAGTTGGTTGATTTGGATCAATACTAGGTGGGTCCAATTTTCTTGCTTGTTTGTTTTTCCTGTCACCTCGGGTCCTTCAATAAATATTTGGATCTATGTAAATTCATTGAGATCAAGGGATACTTGTTTTTAAAAATAGCATTGATAGTTCTCAACCCTTGCATATGAGTAGTATTGATAGTTCTGTTACTACACCATTTCATTTTGTAGAAATCATATGATTTTTAATTCCAATACTGTGACCTTCCCATATGGGTCCTTAATTTGTATTCTTATCTAACCCATATCTAACTGGCAAGCTGAGTTTTCCAAGGAATCAACCTTCTTATTGAATTCTTGATAATTGTGAGCAATACTTACATTTGGCAGTTATCCTTTGATCGTTTCCAAGAGAGGATACAAATAGATGTTGGAGAATATTGAGCTTTGGTTTATCCAATTGGTTATGAGTTTTGAGTCCAAGAAGATCTCCACGTTAGGGAGAGAGTAGATCTGTGCCACTATGTCCAATTCTCACTATGGAACAATTCTCAATTTTTATTTTGCATTTTATGAAAGGCAAATAAGTGCAATTCTCATAAAATCAAAGCATTATAACTTATGCATGGATTAACTGAAAGTTGTTGGCAGATTATTGGGCATTGATAACAGACCCTGGGTAGCCCATGCCAAGAAGAAATCAGAATTTAAGGGCAGTTTAAATGCTGTATAAATGAAATTGAAAAGCGTTGAAGGTAGGTATTGATTGGACACATTTATGAAGGTGTGTAAATGTAGGCTCCTAGTGGCGTTGGGGTGGTTACCACTTCCACATGGAAAATGCAACCAAGAGATAACCAATTACCATATGTAATTTTCTTAACTCTGAAAGATTACATTGTAGAGAACAATCTACCCTTTTCATTAGAATGATAATGAATTGATTCCAATGTTCAAAGCTTGGAATATAGCTGACAAGTTACCATAGAAACAATCAACATACCTTGAGAGATAGAAGGTTGGATTTAAGGCTATGAACTTACAATAGTAAGAAATATATCTCAGTTATCAAGTGTGAAGAGTATCAACTGAAGATACTCAACCCTAAACACAGTCAAACACCCTCAAAAGACCTCAGCATACTTAACACCAATCCTGACCTGTCTTATAGGGCTTAACAAAACCATAGCTCAGTTTGAGGTGAGCTGCAAACAAGTCATGGTCAGAGAGGTGAGGTACATTCACAACCCAATTAAGATGTTTCTTACACAGTCACAACCCAAAAAGAATGGCACCCATGCATGCTCTTAACCAAGCACAAAATCTCACTCGTTTGAATAAATTTGTTTAGAGGACGTTTTCGCATGATTCTTGAAGAGTGTTTTGTAAAATGCAATTGCATGAGGCAAGTCCATTATAAAGGGATTGGAGAAAGAGGAATGGGAAGCCCTTATACATCTATGTGACAAAGGATATTTATGATATGGTCTAGCACATAGTTAACAAAGTCCCTTGCTTGAACATGCCTCCAAACTTATGATACATTATAGAAAAAAAAATTAAGGCCAATTGTATCCATATTACTGAAGGAAAAAGGAATTGAAAAAGGAATTGCATGGATAATCTATGAAATCAAAAATTGCAAAAGTGCCCATTGGCACTAAGGAGACGTGAGCTGTGTATATAGACACCGAAAAATAAGTTTTTTAAGAGCGCATGATAACATCTTTGGGAAACTATAAGAGGAATGCCTATCAACACCTAGGATGGGCACGAGGCATTTTAAAATTTTAGATGGTGTCACAATTCTGATGGGAATGCATGTATGTGATGGAGGGGACTAAGTCAATTGAATCCTTGCAACTCATTGCATATTTGAGTCTAATAACAATCTGCCTTTTAAATTGAACCAGAATACCAAAAGAAGTTTATTAAAGGCTAGATTTCAGAAAGTTATAGGTGTGAGTAGTTAAGTGCTTAAGTGAGAAAGTTATAGGTGTGAGTAGTAGTTAAGTTAGATTTTATTGAAAATATATCATTTTTTTTTTTTTTTCTGTAAATAGTAAGAGGTGCTCAATTTTTAAAATTATAAAAGAATTGAAAGAACAATTTTATTTTTTACATTATTTTTGGTGAAAGGGTTTAGTTAATTTAAACTTGTCAATTGAAATACAATTATTTATTGTACCCTTCATCTTTGAAAGGATCCAAGAATAAAAGCCCTTCCAATTGAAATTAAGACCCACCCTTCAAATTTGATCACTTCTACCAATTCCAAAAGAGGACAAGATTAGGTACATCAAATTGGAAATTAAGAACTCAAGCCAAAACCTTAACAATGAAAAACAGATGGAGGGGTTATCCATACTCTTTTTACAAGTGTTTGTTCACGAGACTACTTGGATAATCCTTTTTCCAAGTTAGCTTGTATTTGAGCAATTTTTGAAGCAATTTCATAGTTCTCGGGTTATGCACAAATTTTAATTAAAAAAAGGTGATCAAATTCAATGAAAAAAACCCATTTCTGAAGTAATTTCAGAGTTCTTAGGCTAAATTTTTATCATTTGAATATCATTTAAACGCAGAAACAATAAATTGAAATTTTTTGGGATGGCCATAGATTGAAACATACCTTGTGCCATTGAAGCTTTGAACATGGTGAGCTTGAGTGAAATGTAATCTTAGAAGGGCATCTATCATATGGTAATGAAAGGGGAAGGTTGTTCTACATTGGCACCCACCAGCGTTCAAATTAGAATCATACTAGATCAAAGGTAAGAATGATAGATCAAAGGAAAGAATGATCAGATCCAGAAAAGAAAACATCATAGATTAGATGGATCTTCAACATGTCAAAGGAATACACATGGATTCACAAAATGGACTGCCACATTGGTGCATTTGTAGTGTTAACCAAGCAAGAGCCGGCCCAGGCTGTTTATTTCAAGGAGACATATTTTATGCCATCAAAACATTACAAATGAAACATTCAAAAGAATACCGAATACCAATGAGTCATTAGAGACCGCTACACTGAAGGAATTGAGATCATTATTCTTTAGTGATTAAATTTCCTAGGATATCACTGCCTAACTTGCCAGAAGATTTTATTAGTTTATTTTTTCTTTTTCTTTTTTATATTGTAATTTGATTTTAATTTTAATTTAGTTTGATTATAGTTTAATTTTAATCTTTCAGTTTTGTTAACTTGATTTTGTTTTAGATTTAGTTTATTTATAGTTTGTTTGTTATTATTGCATATTTCCAAGGAGTGAGATTGAGGATATTTCTCTAATCATTTCATAGATGTGGATATGATGCCCTCATAGAAATCAACTTTTTCAAGTGTTGAAGAAGATGGAGAGATACCGATAGTTTTCGAGTAGAGATTGATCGACTTGTTAAATTTTGGAAAAGGGAAGCACTTTGTCATTGGAAGGAGTTACCTATTCATTTACATATAAAAACCTATGCTGATTATGTTTGGGGGATTGGTTGGTTGGCATTATTTTCGATGTACTCAAGAACTAATCGAGAGGAAGAGACACTGATACACATAAATGTTTTTCTCCTGCAAAGTTGTTGATTTCATGTGTTTATGAATGAGATCGGCTCTCTCTGTCTGCCTTTCTTCAATTATGTTTCAGAACTCTGTAATGTTTTTGTAAATGCTTTCATAGCCAATGGATGGACTTTCACAGATTGTTATGAGCAGTGATTTTGTTAAGTAAAATGTTTTCTTTTGTGCAATTCAATGTTAGTTAAATGGGAATATTTTTCATTCATTTATGTTTGTTATGAAGTGTGACAAAGCCCAAGTTTAGCAAGCTATGGTAAGAATTCTAAACTCTAATCCGATTGAAGAACAGTTGGAGTTTGTCGAGGAGTTTGAGTGAAAGGTTGGGGATTATTCGACTGTCCCAAGTGTCAACCTATAATTTGATGCAAATCTCCTGTATGTGAAGCATTGTTGTTGGGTACCTGGATGAAATCAATTACCTATAGAAACTTCAGAGGTCAAAGACACAAAATATATCCAAGCAAATTGTAGTTCCAATATGGAGGCTTTGGGAATGATATGAAGTAGAAATTGAACCGAGTCCAAAGCACAGAGGAAATCCCCTGCATCCATGATAGTGACTTAGAGGCATGGTGATTAAATTTATGAGTGAGGATTTGAGCCTAGAGGATGTTTAGTGGAAGTCTAGTAAAGAAACCCATACTTCATGAGTTGAAGAACTAGCGTTATTCCTCTTCACAAATGAACTGAGGAGCATTTTAGGTAAAGAGCAAAGAACTCTTGCTGTTCATTGTGATGTTGAGTGGAACACAGAACCTATAATATGCGTTGAAGGGATACAAACCCTAAAGGTTGTTGGGTTGTATTATTACTACAGAGAGAGCATCCAAGTGCATATTGATGGATTGAAACCTTAACTTATAGCTTGATGATGAGAATAATCCATAGTCAGCTAGTGATATGTGGCAGAAAATTTGAGTTGGTAGAGGTTAAGAGAAGGGCAGACTGAATCAAGCTCAAGAGATGGTTTATAAACCCATCTAAAGCCTCCTTTACTAACCTCAGCCCTCAAGCCACCTCTCTCAAGTCACAACCATGGAGTCAAGCTTAAAACTTAGAATCCATGTCCTACCTCTATCACTGGCAGTGTTGTTCACTCAAACAAACCAAAGAAGGCACCAAGAGTGACTTGCTTGTGTATTATTGAAGAGAGGTTTAATTATAGGATTATTTTAGGATTTTGGTCCTATAATCTATTGGCATTTAACGTTTTAGCAGGGGAGTTTGGCACATTAAATCATTAGATAACCTACCAGATTTTGGGTTGAAGCGTTCTCAGCTTAGTAGGAAGCTTGTACAAACTCCCAATGAGGAAACTCCAATAACTGCATTCCCATGCCCCTGAAAATTTGTATTAATGTTCCCAAGATCTTGGTACCATTATGATTATTTTCGATAGGCACATCTTAGACAAGAAATCCTAGAAGTGCAGAAAGAAGCAATGTCTTTCAAGTTGAGCAAGGTAAATGTGTCCCTTGTTAGGTTGGCACTAGAAAGCATGTCTCAAATTGAACAAAGGCCTTGAGAAGGGAAACCTCAAGTGCATGTAAGCCATGGTAATCTCAATCTCCTTCGATTGTAAGTGGAAAGTGGTATCCATGCTATAAAAGGATAACCTAAAATAATCTTCCTTGCTGGGAACCAAAGAAAGGGCAATGCCAAAATTGTAGCTTTGTGTAATATTTTGAAAAATAGCAAGAAAATAGATACAAGCCTTGAGGAAGGAAAACATTAAATACATAGAAATTTTTAATGGGCACATAAAGGAAACATCATGTATCAAGAGTCCTAAAGAGTTTCAAGAAAGAAGTGTACCTCCAATTTAATGAAAAAGATCATATATTGAAATTCCAAATATAACCTGGGAATTCTTTGAACTAATGATGAGGTAATTCTTATGGTTTCTTCTATGTGTTTCTTAAGGCAATAACAAAGGATTCATTCCCGTTATAAATAGTTCAAGCTGAATATTAAAGAAATTATGACATGTTAGAACTCAAATATGTTTTATCCAAGAATGTTTGATGATTCTGATGGGGTACTAGTGTCAGATTTATATACATTGGTACAGTATAGATGACAACAGATATTACACAAGACCTTCTGAGAGATTTTGATCAATATATTTTAGAAGGCCTCAAACATTTGTGTGAATATTCTATTGCACAGGTATTCTTTTATTTCATTGCGGTTTTTCCTTTTTGTTATGATATTGTCCAGCCTTAGCATTGAGATCTGTTTTTTTTGTTTAGGACCTTACTTTAGAGAATTTTGCAAGTATATATGATCTTGCTGAGTCATAACATGCAACTTCTTTTGTTGGGAGAAAGAAAATTGGAACAATTTCAATATTATGTTTCCCTTGTGGTTTGAATTCTGTACTTTGGTGGGGTGTTTTAGAATAATCCCACTTGTTATGCATGCTTTAAAAGGTAAACATATCCCATATGCTTTAAATGACGACGATAATGAACTAGATGACAATGACAATGACAATGATGATGTTTTTGATGATGACGATGATGGAAATGATGATGATGATGATGATCATCACCATATTTGTCATTGTCATCATGATTATCATAATAGTCATCATCATCGGCATAATCATCATCCATGTCATCATAATCACCATTGTCCTTGACATCATCATCATCATGATTATTGACATTTTCATCAGTTATTCATCATTACCTTTGGCATAAGAAATAACATCTACCCAAAATATGTGATTAGTGGAAAAGGGTCATGGAGGACACACACGATTTAAGCATGAAAAATAACAACTTATTTTTTAAGATGATCAACATCATCATTCTCATTGTATTCATCATCATTGTCATTGTCATCATCACCATAATAATCATTCATTTCATTTCCATCATAACCATCGGCAATGTTGTCATTGCCATTATCTTCATCATCATCATCATCATCATCATCATCATAATCGTCATCATCATCATCATTGTCATCGTTCTCCTCATTATCAACAACATTATCATCATCATCATAACCATCCTCAATATCATAATCATTATCCTCATTTTCATCTTCAACATCTGGGTGTAAAACTGAATGCAAAAGTGGATAAAAACATGGATACAAAAAAGGATGCAAACATGGATGCAACAAAAGTATGCGCAAAAGTGGGTGCATAATGGGGTGCACCAAAAATGGATGCAAAAAATGATGCAATCATGGAAGCAAAACATGATGAAAAAATTGGCGCAAAAGTGGATACAACCATGGATGTAAAATTGGATACAAAATTGGATGTGAAAGTGGATGCAACAAAAGTAGATGCAAAAGTAGTCGTAACACCCAACGCAAAACCCGATGCAAAAGTGGATGCAAAAATGGATGCATAAAGGGATGCAATAACTGATGTAAAATTGGATTCAAAAAAAGATGCAAACGTGGATGCACAAGTTGAAGCAAAAGTGGGTGTAAAAGTAAGTGCAAAAATGGGTGTGAATTGGGATGCGACAAAAGTAGATGCAAAAGTGGATGCAATAGTAGATGCAAAAAAAGACGTAAACATGGATGCAAAATGGGATGCAAAATGGGATGCAAAAAGGGATGAAAATGTGGGTGCAAAAGTGGATGCAAAAATGGATGCAAAATTGGATGCAAAAATGGCTGAAACAAAACGAGATGCAAAACTAGACTCAAAACAGGATGTAAAATTTGATGCAAAACTTGGCACATGAAGGGATGCAAAAAAAGTAGCAGAATTGGATGCAAAAGTGGATGTAAAAAAGGATGCAAAAGTGGATGAAAACAAGGGCGTAAAAGTGGAGGCAAACATGGGAGTTAAAGGGGGTGCAACAAAAGTAGATGTACAAACTAGGCGCAAAATTAGGTGCAAAACTAGGCTCAAAACCTGTCACAAAACCTGATGCAAAACCTAGCGCATAACCAGGTGCAAAACCCGGTGCAAATTACGCTGCAATTTGCACCAGATTTAGAAAAAGGATGCAAAAAATGCCTAAAATAGCACCAACCCGTGAAATTGCGCCATTTTGTCCAAAAAATGAAGAAAAATACACTGAAAGATGGTCTAGACGCAAAAAAGGATGCAAAAAGAGACGCTAAATCCAATTTTTGTTGTAGTGTATTCATCAAAGTAAAAGGATGAAAGGGATGTAGACTACCTACCCATGCAAAAAGTAGAAAAACACTATTGATGCTAGTTATTAAGTAGGAAGGAATGCTACTTATGCTCTTAAAGACAAGGATTCTCTTAAAAACTAGAAAGGGAAAACATCTTCCTCGTCGCTTGGCTAAGTGTAAACCTATTATATCTCTATTGAATTATTCTCGGTTCATTATGATATGTGGGATGTGAGACAAAAATTGGAGCTCTATGTTGCATTCAGTTATGATATATCCTAAAACTATAATGTCCCCACCTAATTGAACACCAATATTGATGACCATGCCAAATACATAGGGGATCTAAGTGTTGTGGAAAATAAGTTTCCATGTTAGGAGGGCACACTTGGGCAAGCCAACTTGCCAAGGAGGAAAATTAGAAATTGTTAAACGACAGACAAAAGCCAAGAAAAAGCAGTCAGACACAATAAATGCAACAAATGACCAAAGGAGGGTGTAGTATCAAAAGCAGGAAAGGCAGAAAATCTGTCATAGGGAAAATAAGGAAACAATTGACCAAATGAGGGCGTAGTTTCCTTTTGGAGGTTCAGTCACAAAATCAAGAAAGGAAGAAAATCTTTCATAGGAAAATGTAGGAAACTCTGGGCCTAAGGAGGGAACAATTTTTAAGTTGGATGAATTACATGGATAGGGAAACATCTCACATGACACCTACTTGCCAATTTCTCAAGGAGGGCGCACTACTTGGCTAGGGTTAGGGTTTTAGTAAGGGAAACTTGCTCAGTAGGTGATTGACTTTCCCAACAAGTCACTAGTGGTCTATTTAATGATATTTCGAGATCCATTTCACATTTTGGTTGATGAATGATTTTTTCTATGTGAATTTCAGCTTCATACTGAGTGTTGTGCCACAGTCTTTTATGAGTTGTGCCCGAATTCCTCTTCCTCTCTTCCTCTCTTCTTCCCTTCTCATTGCAGGTTATATTGGAGCTAAGGAGAATACACTCTAACTTGATTCAGGATTGTTAGAGTATTTCATCCTTCCATGAATGTATATCATATTTCACTAACAAGTCTATAAGTTTCCAGTATATGAGGGTTCAAACCTCCATGTACTTAATTGAATTTTTCCTTTAAAATACGTTGTAATGATGCATAGAGTTAAAGAGAGCGTTATAGTTCATTTATGTGATTAATTTAGATTTTATTGTCTGTAATATGATGTATTAAACATCCTATGCAAATTTTATTTCAATCTGATTCAATATGGCTGAGATTTACTCGTTTTAGAACCTAGCCTACATTTGCATTGGAAAATGACTAGTTTTACTGTAACTTTCATATTTCAACTTATAAGACTCCAAATATCACCATTTATGTTCTTATGAGTCACTAAAAGGAATACATAATCCTACCAATTCCAAAGAAGAGAATTTGTGACCCCCTCACACCGTTTGGAAAGGCATGAAGTTGGAACTAGTGAGCTTCCCAGTGAACTAGTATCACCTTACTACTTGAATCACTTCCATTGCCTCTGATCTGTTATAAAAATTAATTAAAATATTATTACTGTCTCATAAACTCATATCAAATCCTTATTTATCTTGTACAAGCCACTGGTTGATTGGATTTGAAAGTCTTCCTAGTTTCACGGTTGGGTGACCTAGAAGTGTGGGAATAGGTTTCAATGGAGCTGATTCTGAAACCTGAATGGTCCCTGATATACATGTGTTAGGGAATATCCTTTATATAACCTAAAAATCATCCTTGGTTTCTTCTATCATCCCACTTCCCTTTCTACCAAGTATCAACAATGTTTCCAGTTTTTTCCTAGTTTCAAGAGTTGTCTAATAAGTGCATTTTTTCATTCAGAATTTTAATTAAATTTATATTAGAGTTGGTATTCTGATATGTATATAATATCAGGGATATTATAGTGGTATCAGATCATGGTCCTCCATACATGATCTTGATATTCCTTATGGGTCCAAAATTTAATTATGATACTAAAAGAAGTAAAGAAGGGAGATTCCACGAAGATATGGATGAGAAGGATGAGTTCAGAAATTTTGTGAGAAATATGTTGAAAATTTTCTAAGACATTTCATCCAATTTCATTCAGTATAGTCAACAGACCAGAGAGTTCCTAGCTAAGAAACTGAGTGCTAAAGATGGAGAAGGGAGCAACATTGGCTCCTAGTGTGAAGAGAAAATGATCATGGGTGGATCTATCTTATTTAAGACACGGACTCAGAATAGGCCTATGGAATATAAATATGAACATAAGTTGCAGCCCTAACCCACCATGCCCAAGTTCATGGAATTCCCAAAGGAAGACCCTGAAGTGTAGACTGAAATAGTTGCTTCATGGGAGGAGAAATTTGCTGCCTATCAAACTTTGAGTGAAGAGTGCAAAAGGGTTCTTCCATTCAGATACTTTTGTGAAAATCGGTATAGAGGGAAGACAAGAGGAGTTCAAAGGATTCCATATCAGAGTTTTGAATTGAGGAATGCCATTGGCAGAATTACCTTACCATACTTTTGTGGAACTTCCAAGTGCACATTGATCTCTTGGATTCAGAAATCAGACACCTATTTCCAACTGAATCATATGGCAGAGAGGGATTCCATCAATTTGGAAGCCTTACATATTGATGGGGAGACCAATGATTGGTGATTTCATAGCATGAAGACCTTGGGTCATGATCAAATAGTTACCTATTAGGAATTCACCCGGAGGTTGACATAAAGTTTTGATTGGAGAGATCTTGACATTTCTTTCGATGAATTGACACACATTAGACAAGTGGGAACTCCTCAATATTACATATCATAATTCCAAAAGGTGGAAATAATGGTCACTGATGTCTCGTAAGCTAGGCTAATCCTTTTGTTTACAAAAGGACTGGATGAACCTTTGAGAGGACTAGTGAAATCTTACCAACCCACAAATCTGCAAGAAGCCGTAAGAAGAACTAGAGACCTGTAAGATGCAATTAGGAGGACCAAGTATCCTCACAATCCCCCCATGCCTATTAAATTGAAGAATCAAATACCTCCACTGAGGAAATTCCCTGCCCCTGGCAATAAATATTACTCCTACAAGGATCGGGATGAACTAAGGAGGAAAAAGCTTTGTTTTTCCTGCTAAGAACCTTGGGTTCCAGGACACAAGCGTGTCAAGGGTAAGGCACACTACATTGAAGTATTATATGAAAGTGATGAGGATATGGTGGAAGAATCTGAAATGGCTGATGGAGAATATGAAACAGCTAAAGAAGAGAAGCAACTCCCTCAAACCAACAACAAAATTGTAGTACTCAATGGAGTACCCCGGTTCCATACATTGAGGTTGAAAGGAGTACTACAGGGACATAGAATTACAATCCTTGTTGATGAGGGTTCCACCCAAAATTTTATTGATGTATCCCTAGTGGAGAAAATAAAGATTCCAACTAAGTCCTTTGAAGGATTCACTGTGGTCATCCAGGGAACCACACCATGGAATTCAATCAGTGGATTCCAAACCTGCAAGTGAATCTAGGAGATGTTAGGATTATTAATCCTCCCTTGTCCAAATTTGGTCATATGTCTAAATCAGGAGTCATGTCTAAATCGGGAGTCCATCCAGTCTATTTATAGTCATTAGCACCATTGGGTCCACTTAGCCTAATTGGGGCACATGTTTCAGTTACTAAAGTGTGGGGAACACTAATTGAGGCTTACTGCCACTGATTGCACTTAATTGCATCAGTTTAGGAGCCTCCTAGACCAATCCCTACAATTTAGAAAGCCACTAGGAGTGCTGAAACCAACCAAGGTCAGTTCAGTTCAGTTGATGACTAGTTAAGCTAAGTTAGGAGTCAGTTACATTTAGTTCCAGTCCTCTACATTTAGTTAGCGCTAGGTTTACTTGACTGCACTCAGGAGGCGTGCATTTCTCACCTACCATAGTCAGTTATCCTTATTCAACACTGAATGTAACACTTGAGTTGTTTTTTAGAGCTTCGATGAACTCCGGTTATGGTTTAGACAAGGTCAGTTAGCTATTGAGTCCTTCGATAGTGATTTAGACAAGGTCTTAGTTACCTACAGTCAAGTAGAGTCTATCAATTCAAATTTCATGTGGCTATTAAAGCCATTGTGCTTCATTGTAATCATTATCCAATTACTTTTTGACTAATGAAATCATTCACAGCTGCAAGCCATTTTTGCACTGTTTCATTCTTCAATTGCTGAGTAAATTGTGTGATCTATTTTGTGAGTTGTGTGTTTGTCCACAGATCTATGTGCTCAATTTAATATGGTATTAGAGCCTCGATGGACAAGACACCTCTCCTCCTCAGATCTCCAGCTGGATCATTTTTTTTATAGCAAATTGATCCTTCTAGTACTGCACCAGAAGCGGAGAATTTACCACTTAATATCCCAAGTTAGGAAATTGTTGATCAAGCTTGCTTGATCAACTACGCTTGGTGTGAAGGAAATTCCAAAAGTGCAGACTGTTGAACTTACTTTGTATTTTTGATTGTGTGACATGTTATCAGCTTTTCTTACAGTATTCGCTACAAGCAGCCTCTTCTTCTCACTGCATTCGCTACAGCAGCTCAGTCCTTCTTACTACATTCAAAATGGCTCATCCAGTAGAGCCTCTCACTCCCTTCAACTATCACCAGTGGAAGGATGACATGGTGGTAATTCTCTACACCAAGCATCTCTTCAGACTCATAGAAGAAATAGAGGAAGATCCAGAATCAGATAAAGACAAAGCTAAGTACATGAATAGGCTTAATGAAGCCCATGGACAGTTGCTCTCCTCAGTCTCTAGAGATCTTCGATTTCATATCCAAGACTTAGAGAATCCCAAGGAGGTTTGGGCAAGATTTCCTCCTTATTTGATAAGCATGATGAGATGAGGATCCATCAGCTAGAAAATGATATGATTACTCTCAATCCATCCAATTTCAAATCTCTGAATGAATTCTTCACAAAGTTCAAGAACCTGATATATCATTTGAAGCAATGCAAAGTGAAAAAGGATGAATATTAGCTCATCCTTGCCATTCTCACAAAGCTCAATGCAGACTACTCAGTCTTTGTATCCACCTTCCAAACAGTAAGGCTCACTACTCCAAATTGGAAGATTCCCACTCTTAATGCCTTCATCCAATATCTTATTTCTGAAAATGATAAATTGATCCAAATGGGGATCATTCGATCTCCAAAAGATCTAGCTCTGGTTGCAAGAGGAGACAAGGTAGCAAATGACAAAGGGAAGCAAAGGGATGAGTCTCCTGTGAAGAAAGAGCATTCAAAACAACCTTCAGGTTCAAAGAGAAGCAAGAAGAATGGCAAAGGTAAGGTCCTCTGCTCTTACTATGGAAGGGGATTTCATTCAGAAAGCTCCTGTATAAGAAGACAAATTGATGAAATGGCTCTTCTTTTGAAGAAACATAACATTTATCTACCTACTAGCACAAGGAAGGATGACTCTGAAGAAGAAGAAGATGAAGAATACCAAAGGAAAGGCCATGCAATGAAGGCTTGCTGCACATCATCACATGTCTTCCTCATTGATTCTGGAGCTTCCAACCATATGGTTGCATCCAGAGAATCATTCTCTTCTTTTCAGTCCTTTGATGGTCCTAGTATTTAGATGGGAAATAACAGTAAAGTCAAAACAAAGGGGAAGGGCTCTGTCAAAATTGAACATGGAAGGTTCAAAGATGTGCTATTTGTTCCCTCCCTAGCTTCAAACCTGTTATCTATCTATCAGATGACCCATACTGGATCTCCAAAGCAAGTGATATTTGGTCCTGACACAGTGGAGATAAAAAATATCTCTACTGGGAGCATCATAGCAAAGGGTACTGCAAATCATGTTTCAAAAGCATATGAGTTATCACATTTCATGCCTCCTTCAGAACCAGTGCACTCTCAGCAGCCACTTGCAAGGGTAGATAAAATCATTGAATCTATTTCTTTTACAACTTCTACTAGTATTGCAGATCCATCTTTATCAGTTTATGACCTTGAGATTTAGGGTGACTCATATCTAGATTCAGTCCCTACTTCCAAACTGGAAGCTAGGAAGATGACTGGAAACTCACCCGACACTCAGAAAGGAAAGACCCTTGCGCTATGTCATGCTACCTTACTTCCTTCAAGGAGATGCAATAGACTCCCTGTACGATGCTATATGGCAAGGGCTCAGTCTCACTACATTCAGAAGAATGGATATGATCATACACCTCTTCATTCAGTAAGAGACAAAGGATACATTCCTCTTTCCTTCCATCATCATTTTTGGAGAAGAAGGAGAAGTCTACATGCCAGGTCCCAGAATACCTATGCACAACACACCATGCATGCTGCTTCACTACCTCATAGAGATGAAGATTGTAGCAACATATTTTCAAGTTTTTCAAACTTGAGACCTGATTCTACCTACTTAGATAGAGGGAGGGCCTTTTTCCCATGTGGTTTTTTCCCTAGCTCCTTGTATTAAGCAGTTACTTTATTTTACTTGATGTAATGGGTGACCTATGGTCTTAGTTACTAGGGCCCACAGATTTTCCAAGTTAGCATTTAGGGGGGGTGTTAGGATTATTAATCCTCCCTTTTCCAAATTTGGTCATATGTCTAAATCAGGAGTCATGTCTAAATTGGGAGTCCATCTAGTCTATTTATAGTCATTAGCACCATTGGGTCCACTTGGCCTAATTGGGTTACATGTTTCAATTACTAAAGTGTGGGGAACACTAATTGAGGCTTACTGCCACTGATTTGACTTAATTGCATCAGTTTAGGAGCCTCCTAGACCAATCCCTACAATTTAGGAATCCATTGGGAGTGCCGAAACCAACCAAGGTAAGTTTAGTTCAGTTGATGACTAGTTAAGCTAAGTTAGGAGTCAGTTACATTCAGTTCTAGTCCTCTACATTCAGTTAGCGCTAGGTTTACTTGACTGCACTCAGGAGGGGTGCATTTCTCACCTACCACAATCAGTCAGCCTTAGTCAACACTGAATGTAACACTTGAGTTGTGTTTTAGAGCTCCGATGAACTTTGGTTATGGTTTAGACAAGGTCAGTTAACTATTGAGGCCTCCGATAGTGATTTAGACAAGGTCTTAGTTACCTACAGTCAAGTAGAGTCTATCAATTCGAATTTCTTCATGTGGATTCAAATTTCATGTGGCTATTAAAGCCATTTTACTTCATTGTACTCATTATCCAATTACTTTTTGATTAATGAAAGCATTCACAGCTGTAAGCCATTTTTGCACTGTTTCATTATTCAATTGTTGAATAAATTGTGTGATCTATTTTGTGAGTTGTGTGTTTGTCCACAGATCTATGTGCTCAATTTAATACTACACAGTGAAATACAACTTTTATGTTGTCAATGTGGTAGACACCAATATGGTGTTGGGATTTTAATGGTTTTACTCCATTGGAGAACACTCCATGAATTACAAAATACCCCAAATAAGTTTCAAAGATGCTGAAGGGAAATCAATAGTTCTGAAGGGTATGAATACTTACCCAAGCCAATTAATTTTTTCCAACAACATGAGATATGTTCTGAGGCATGGAGACATTGGATGGGTCGTTGAATTCCATATTACCACTAAGGGAACTAATTCCAAGGTTTCCTCCTAGCCCAAATACATAAAAATGTTGTTGCACAAGCATAAAGGAGTTTTTGAAAATCTTCCACATGGCAGTCCACCTGATCGTGGTATTGGACATAATTGATATGGAAGCTAGTACAATTCCAATAAAAATCCACCCCTACAAGCATCCAAATAAATTCAAGGATGAGATTGAGAAGGCCATCAAAGAGCTCCTTGAGTTGGGCCTCATTAGCCCAATTTCCAGTCCTTTTGTTTCGTCAGTGGTTATGGTGAAGAAGAAGGTTGGGACACTTAGAATGTGCATAGACTACCGGGGCTTGAACAAAAAAATTATAAAGAACTGATACCAAATTAATTGGATTTATGAGATGATGGATGAACTGCATGGAGAAAAATTCATCTCCAAATAGATCTTCGGTCGGGGTACCACCAAATCAAAATGAGGGAGGAAGACATACAGAAGACAACTTTTTGTTGTCATTTTGGTCATTTTGAGTTTTTGGTCATGCCATTTGGTTTTACTAATGCCCTAAAAACCTTTTAATCATGCATGAATAAGGTGTTCAGTGAGCAGTTTCGTAAGTATGTCCTTGTCTTCTTTGATGATATTTTGATTTATAGCAGTACATGGGAGGATCACCTGCTCCACTTATATGTGGTACTCACTATACTTGCAGATATGTCCTTCTATGCTAAGATGTCCAAGTCTGAGTTTGACATGACCAAATTTCTCTATATTTTCCATGTGATATGCCAAGAAGGGTGTTGCTCAGGAAAATGCACCTTTGTAACCTAGGGTCTCTAGGGTTACCAACTTACTAAGACACTTGCAGAAAATCAACTTATGTAGAAATTGAAATAGGAATAGGAAGGAAGTTTGGCAAACCTGGTTTATGATAGTTGATCCAGGCTTTGTCTTCTCCTCTTTCAGTCTCTTCCAAAGATTCCAGGGCTTCTCCAATTCACCTGCAAAGAACAAATTCTTCCAGCAATATATTGTATATATATATATCAATAGTTAATGAGATGCATATTCATAATAACATAATTGAAACAATTCATAATATATCATATACAAGAATGAAACGATACAAATATTGGAAGAAGAACTTTCTTTATTAATAAACAGAGAATTGTGAGATTACAACCCAGCTTCTGAAATAAGGACTCCTTTGCAAATAGAGGACACTGAGTTCTACTACTCCAAGATTCTGAAGGTATGCCACCAACATAACTTTTCTCTTCTAAGAATGATTCATTAGCACCATCCCAAGACTTCTATTTATACATGTGGAAATAGATAGGTTTAGATGGTTAAGATGGTTGAGACAGTTAAGATAGTTATGATGAGGGGCTTAACTGATCTCTACTAATCATGATTTATATTTTTTAACATTAAATTAAGGTACACGCAAGTATTAATATAGGAAAGGCATGTGTGACATGCTCCTTGGTCAAAGGAAACTTGCGTGTTAAATGCATACGTGGGTTGCAATGTAGATACTCGCGTGTGACATGCGGGTTGCAATGAAAATAGTCGTGTGTACAACCCTAATCACCAAATAAAAATATATGAAGCTGGTCATGAGATTATGCATCAACAGTCATGCAAATATATAGTGTTTTGGCCACTTCAATCCTATTTGTCCTTTTGTGTCCCGACGTATTGGATGTCAGCACTTGGATGGAGAAGTTCCATTTTGGTTGATAAAAAATGGGTCAAGGTGCACCAAGAAAAAATAGAATCCATATTGGGTTGGCCAAGCCCAAGAAACCTCACCAAACTAAGAGGCTTCATTGGCCTTTGCAACCACTATCAAATATTTGTCAGAGGATACTCGAAGTTCACTACACCCTTGACAGATCTGACTAAGAAGGGTGCATCTAGTTGGAATGAGGAGGCTAAATGGGATTTCCAAAATATGAAGGTGGTAATGACCAACTGTCTAGTACTTGCTTTACCAGATTTTTCCAAACCATTTGTGTTAGAATGTGTTGCCTATAGATAAGACATTGGATATGTTCTGATGTAAGAAGGGCACCGTATTGCATTCGAGAGCAGAAAATTGTAGCCACATGAAAGGCTGTAGTCAATCTATGACAAGGAAATGTTTTCCATTATGCATGCATTGGCCAAGTTCTGACAGTATTTGGTGGGAGAAAAATTCATAGTGAAGAATGATCACAACAGTCTTAGACACTTCCTAACCCAAAAATAGCTCAATGACAGGCATAAAAAATGGGTGAGAAAATTCTAGTCATATGACTTTGATATTGAATATAAAAAGGGGAAAATGAATGTTGTGGCTGATGCACTTTCCCATAAGACCACACTCTCTTTGCTGCAGATGATAACTGAGCGGAAGATACAATTAGGCATTGAATATTCCAAGAATTAGTTTTCTTGTGAAGTTTTGGACGGGGTAAGACAAAATGAAGAATATAAGGTACATGATGACCTCATCTACTACAAAAATAGAATCTTCTTAGTGTCCAGATATGCACTAAAGAAAAATATTCTGGAAACTGCACATGATGCACTAGTGGCTGGCCACCCTAGTTTTCTGAAGACATACCGAAAGTGTTGGCTGCTATGGGCAGACCCGGGTTAACTATAATCAACCAACAACACCCATAGATCACTGGCCCTTTTGGAAATAGACCATAAAGCAGCCTGAAGTCTCACCCGAAGTGACTCTAATGGGTTGGCCAAGGACTCAAGTGTCTTGGACCAGGTTCTGTGGCGATCCTACTAGTGGCTCGCAGTTCCCCTAGCTGCGAGGTCTCTTTCTCTGCGCGTCGCGCAATCTCCTGCTCACATCGCGCGATCTCCTCGTCTCGCAGCTCTTCTAGCCATGAGATATTCCTTTACACCGCCGTGCGGTCCTTCTCTATGTCGCGCACTTTCCCAGACTTGCGATATCTCCAACCTTACCGCATCACTGTGCAACGTGCGACACGCAGCTCCTGCCCAACGCTAAGTCCTTAACCCGCGGTATCGTGCACCGCAGCTCCTTGGTCGATGCGGTATCACCTCTCTGTGATATCCTACCTCCGTGGTTTAGCGCACTTAGCGTTGCTCGTGTCGACATGCAAGACTTAACATACACGGCTATTCGATACTGCAATAGTGACTGTTTTACGCAAAGAATAAATGAACCATATACAACATGCTAAAGACTTTAACTTATGTTTATCCTTCTATATTGCTGTGAACTGATTAACACATTCATCCATTAAACTGTAAACAAAGTCCATGAAATGACTGAGAAATGCATAAGTAAACATAACAAATAAACCAGTCACATAACACTTGATTTTAACGTGGTTCACCTCTAGAATGGAAGTTACGTCCACAGAACTGTGTTTTTATTATAGCTCAGGGGAAGGTAAAACACAGTTCTACTGCACCGCATATGCAACTCAAGATCTTCTCTCTTAGATCTCTTTTCTCTCTATATTGCTCTCCTACAATATACTCTTCCCTCTCTGTCGATCCCTGCGGATCGTTACATGCATACTCTATAAGCCAGCTACTGGTTACAGTAAGATTGCTACCACTGATAACAGAACCAGAGCTAGGATTTTACAACAGTCTAATGGTCTGCAAAACACTACTAACAACTAAATGAACCAACTAACTGACCAACCCTTTTACAATACAAAATATATCCCTTTATAGGTAGCTCGAAGGTCTCGCCATTACAACACTATGGGCCTCTCCCAACAGTAACCAAAAACCCTAACTAGTGACAGACGGCCATATCTGTACTTGAGGTAGTCGCTTTCCATCACACCAAAGCTCTCTGCAGTCTTCCATGCTTCTCGGCACTGATCATGGGTACTATGCACCGCTTCGATTTTTTGTCCTTCGTCTTCAATGCTTCATCCTCGTTGCTCCTTCTCCTTTATGAGGGTCGCTTAGCCCTCCTATCTTCCGCCGCTGCCTTCAATGCAGTGGTTGAGCTCTCTCTTCTCGACCGCTCAGGTACCGTTGCCTTTCTTGACTTTTCTATCTTAAAAGTCATGGTTTTCGGCTCTGCTCTCCAGCTGGAAACGTGCTACGGTGTCATAGCTCTGTCTTATCTTCTTTCCGCCAAAACCTATCTCTCTGCTAAACTAGCAGCTTCTTTTGTAGCTGTGGGACCCTGCTCCAACAGTCCCCTAACACTTAGTTGTGGCTTGCCCTCGATCCAATTCCAGCAGGCTTCTCCTGCTGTAGCTTTGCCTTGGCTTCCTGTGAAGCCCTCTGCAACCTATCACGAAGTCCTATGACTTCCTTCTGCATCACTTCGACACGCTCTTGTGCCGAGTCAAGCAAAGCTTGACTAATACTGGCGTCTTCTGTGGCGTCAGTTTCCTCTCTGGTGGTAGTGAACTCCTTCATTTTATGTTCAACCGTATCGACTATCTCTGCGATTTGCTCTTGATATGGTTGAAGTAGGTCATTAATGTACATCTCCTTGGTTCTTAATTGCTGTGCTTCCTGCTGCAAATAGTTCATCTCCTTTGTCTTCCTCATCTTTTGAAGAGCTGCCAAGCCCTTAATTTCTTAGTTCATTGCCGCTGCAGTATTCTCTATCTGCTGAATACTTTGCTGGATTTCTACTTTCTCCAGTGACTCATCTAACTCGGCCCATGTGTTTGTCGCATCGGTTAATACTAACTGTGCCTCGTCGATGCGAGATTGCATATGCGCAAAAGTGAGTCGAAGGGCTTCTACTCGCGCTTTCTGGTCTTCCTGGGAGGTGTCTCGTATGCGAGCCTCAAGCTCAGCGATCTACACCTCGTGATCTACCTTCATCCTGGCCACTTCTTCGTCCATCCTAGTCATGGTTTCTTCCAGAGCCTTTGCTCTATCTGCTACTCTTCTTAGCTTCTACGGAACTGGTAAGGCGAACTCAATGTTACATTGGGGCAGTTCCAATGCAATGCTCTGCAAAACTTGAGAAAGATCTTGCTCTCTTTCCTCATATGTTCATACTTCGTCTGCCTTTTTCTGAACACTGATAGCAAGTGCTGCATTCTATTGCTTCAGCTGCATATTTTGTTTGTAAGTCTTGAGCTCTCTACTCTTGAGCTCTGCGCCTAGCTGTTGCTGGATCATTTGCAACTGGTCAATATGAAACTCTGCAAGGTTAACCTCGATGGATTGTCTAAACTAAACTGGTGGGTCCTTCATTGTGGCAGGGAATCGAATACTCCCTAGTGGAATTAACACAGTATTGAGGAGATCTTTTGCTAAGCTTTCCTGGCGGGACATCGACGGTGCCGAGGTTTCTCCGGTGGTCGTCTTTACAGGTGGAATGTACCTCATGGTAGTCTTCTCTGTAATCATTTTTAATTCTAGAAGTTTCTTTTTGACTACGCTCTGTCTCTTTTCCTGTGACTCCTTCATCGCGTCAAGTGAGTCCTTCAATGTGTCACACGTCCTTGTTGCGATGAGTTCATAGTCATTGTCTGTCAATGCGGTCTTCAGAACTGGCTTTGAGGTTTTCTGTTTTTTCTTCTGCTGTGTCTCTGGTGGCCCTTCTTCTCCAGTATTTGCCGTCTGTGCCTCTGGTGGCACTTGCTATGAAGGTTTCCTCTTTTCCCTTGGTAGTGGTGATTCAGTTGAAGATTGCGTTTGGGTGTCTGTGGTATCTTTGTCCTTGTCCTGGTGTTCTGTCTGTGCAGTGTCTGATGATAGTGGTGCGGTATCTTCATATTCCTGCTTCCATTGGTCGTCGAAGTCTCTTGTTACTGCTTCGACGTCCCGTGCTGTCATCCTAAACGAGCCAGGAGCCCAATCATCCCGCTTAGTCCTTTTCGGTCGCAGATAGATTAAATGGTTGTCTGCCATAAAATTAAGCCGGCTATCATATATGTCCACAGTCTCCGTGTTGAGCCATGGTGTCTCTTGAATGACCTTCATCAATAGCTTATAGTAGTCATGGAATACCATCGTATTGATCATTTTCTTGGCTGGGTGGTTGGTCTCCCATAAGCTGGCATAGCGCACTCCTCTAGGCGCGCCACCTGCTATCTGCAGAAACTGGGTATGGGACGGCTCCTTCCATCCGACAAATGCACAAAGTATAAGCAACCACGAGAAATGGAAAGGGTGGTTGGATTCATCCTGAGCTGCCAAGCAATCTGCTTGTAGCATATTTAATAAGAATAGAGACCAATTGAACTATTCCCCCTCTGTGACCTGTATGGCAAGGTGAATTACGGATCCTATAACTTCCTTTGGTTGAACCTTGGTTAGCAGTCTACCCACGAGTAGACTGGCGATGAATCTAAGTGTCTCATTTGGTATGCTTGAAATGTCATAAGCCCGTCCTCCTCTCTGTAGCTGATACTTAGTTACTAGGGCTTGTGGTAACTTGGAGTCCTTGGTTTTTCCTGCTGTCTGTATGTCAGGGTGTTTACCCATCTTGGACAAGTCGGTGATACGATGTATCAAATCAACGTTCAGGTCGACCTTGTTGCCTAGCCAGAGGTACCCTCTGTGTATGCAAGAGAGTAAAATGCGCACCACGGCGTTAACCTCTGCACCCCGTCCAAAATGAGGTAATCTCAGCAAATTGAGCAGACCTGACCGCTCAAGAATCTGAACATGTGGCAGGGGAACATATTCATCTCTCCCTGTCCTTGGGTTCTTCTCAATCTTTAAATAGCTGTCCGGCTTGAACTAAGGATATGTCTTACCATCTCCCAGGTTGTAATCTACAAATTTAACAATAGCAGCATATCCTACTTGATCTCCATTTTCCTTTACTTGAGAATCAATGGGTTGTATGGGAACAGTATACTTAGCATTCTTAGGAATTCTTGGCTCTGGTGCACCTTCAACTCGTCGTATCATGTAGTCTGTTCTGCTATGAACTTCTTCCTCATGCTCTAAACCGGATTCATCATTGACCCGAGATTGGCTCCTCGACTGTGGTTGCTGTCTGGGTTGTGATGAACTTGGCGGAGCACCCTTTGGTGGCGTTGTCATAGCTCCTGCAAGGCCGTGACGTTGAAATCTTCTCAAATTTTTTTCTATAGGTTCGTCCTCGGACATAACCCACTCAGTGGAAATTGGCGGACGTGCACTGGCTGCAACGTCTGAAAATCACAGCACTCTATAACAAACTTAGCTCTTCACAGGGAGTTCTGAATAATGCACTGTACAGCTCTCGATTTTTCTGCAGATGTAACTGTCCCAATTGAATACTTTGTGTTTTTATTCCCAATATGATAATCCCGGATGCAACGGTCATCTAGACTGAACCTGTCGGTCGTCATCAATGCTTGGACAAGACCACACCCGTCATCCGATCCTTAATAAATGAGGAAATCTGATCGAATTTCCCTCGAAACGTGTGTGCATAGGCGTTGGTCTCGTCGGAGATTTTCCAAATCTGGAAAAATTTATTATACTACTGCCAAATATATGGTAAGATATACCGGTCATTACCTCATTAACTACCTGTCAGATGCTGACTTGATTGGCCCTCTGTCGGTTGCAAAACTGAGTACGTGGCACGGGGAAACATCGCACTGCCGCGATGCGACTCCGCATCACCTGCGTAAAACAATACTACTCGTCTTTTTTTTTTTTTTTTAAAGTGAATCGTTCTGATGCGATTCCTCATACTTAGAATAATACCTGCCGGTGTAGACTAGTTCCCGGTGCGATGCCTCCTTTCAACTACACTGGACATCTGTACCACCATAAACTGGCTAAGCTAGGGCTGAGAGGCGGGGTGGCTATCACTATAGAGCTTAAGCCTACTGCCATTAATCCATGTGAGAATAAGCTCCCCATTCAGCTGGCTGAGCTGAATGGTACCTCCCTCTGTGACTTGCTGTATCTGATATGGCCCCAGCCAATGTGTCTTGAAATTCCCTGGAAACTTAATGAATTTGATGTCATAGAGGAGCACTAGGTCTCCGATCTGGAAAGTCTTATTCTTAATGTGTCTGTCATGCCAAAAATTTTCTCGTTCCTTCTGCACTTTCTGATGGAATCCGTCGATGAATCTGTCTTCTTCTAAGGCAAGCAGCTGTGCTAGCCTTTCCTCCACTGTGTCTGTATCAGTCATCCCGATAATCTAAGCGATTCTTAAACTGGGAAGAATATACTCCATAGGCATAACAGCCTCCTGTCCATACACCAAGCTGAAAGGTGTGTGTCCCGTAAGTTTCTTGCATGTAGTCCTGTACGCCCATAATACAACGTTAACTCTGAGGTCCCAATCATTCCTCTGGCTATTGCAGATCTTAGTAAGAGCATTTTCTAAAATCTTATTAAAGGCCTCCACCGTACCATTAGCCTGGGGGTGGTAGGGAGTGCTCTTATGGTGCTGAATCTGGAATTCTTCTGTCAATGCCTCAATAGTGTTGTTCAAAAAATGCGTGCCTTGATCACTCATCAAAATTACTGGGCATCCAAATCTACTGATGATGTTTTCAAAAAGGAACTGTGCGGCTGTAGCAACATCACAATTTCTTACCGCTTTGGCCTCTGCCCATATGGTGAGGTAGTCTATTCCAGTGATAATATATCTCACACCAGTGCGCTTTCCTGGTGGGTTGATAGGACCCACAAAATCTATAGCCCATTTGTCAAATGCGCGCAACGTGACCTGCGGTCGCAGCGGCATTTCATCACATCGCGAGGGTTTTCCTACCCTTTGGAAGATATTGCAGCATCTGCAAAAGTCCTTGGTGTCCTTATGCAAGGTAGACCACCATAATCCTGCCTCCAGGATTTTCTATGTAGTTGGCTTTCCTGCGAAGTGACCTCCTGCGGTTCCTGAATGTGCCTCTTTGATAATAGTGCCTTTTTCATGCGGCATCACACATCTGCACAGAACTTCATACGGACCTAACTTGTATAGGTGTCCGGCGATAAGGGTGAAGTCTGCTGCTTTAAAAACCAATTTCTTCTTTTGCTGCTTCGTAAACTCATCAGGTGCTACTCCTGTAGCGAGAAATTGAATAATATCGGCATAGTACTCATCTGCGATCTCGATGGAAAACAGTGGCGCATCTAGGAGATTCTCGTCTAGGTTACTTGGCTCTTCTCCTGAGTCTATCCGCCACAGATTATCAGGTCTGGCATTCAGTCTTCCTAGTTTCACGATGATTTCAAAATCATACTCCTGAAAGAGGAGTAACCATCTGCAGATTCTCCCCCCTAACACTGGCTTATTGACCAAATACTTCAAGGTAGAATGGTCAGTGAACATATTAAACAAGGAACCCAACAGGTAGTGCCTGAAATTCTGGAGCGCGTACACCATAGATAGGCCTTCTCTTTCAGTTGTGGTGTAGTTCTTTTCTGCTGTCGAGAGCTTTCTACTGGAGTATGCGATAGGATGGTCAATGTCCCCTTCTCCTGGTTGTGTTAAAACAACCCCTAATGCGATGCCATACGCATCCACATGTACATGAAATGGCTTAGTCCAGTCTGGAAATACTAAGATGGGTGCTGTAACCATCTTTTCTTTAAGTGTGTCTAGACTCTGCTGACATTCCTCATTCCATAGGAATTTTACATCTTTCTTTAGCAATTTCTCCATTGGTGCTGTAATCTTTGCGTAGCCCTTGATGAACTTTCTGTAGTACCCCGTATGACCAAGTACTATCCTCAATTGCTTGAATGAGTTGGGTACTGGGAGGTTTACAATGATGGCAATCTTCACGGGATCTACCATCAAGCCTTGCCTGCAAATAATGTGACCCAACAAAATACCAAATGGTGCGCAAAATATACATTTCTTCAAGTTTAGAGAAATCTGGTACTGCCTACATTTCTCTAACATCAGTCTTAAGTCTCCTATATGCTTGTCGATTAGTCCAAATAGAGTCCAATCATCAAAATATAATTCTAAGAATTTATGGATGTACTCTTTAAATACAGAAACTACTACTCTAGAAAATATAGCTGGTGCATTCTTAAGACCAAAGGGCATTACCGTATACTGGACTGAGCCCATTCTGTTGCAAAGGTGGTATTGGATCAATCTTCTGGATGTATTTTGATCTGATGGTAGCCTGAAAAGCCATCAGTGAAGGAGTAGACCTCCTGTCCTCCCACCTTGTCTAATACCTCATCAGTGAATGGTGTCGGAAATGGATTGTGAAGCGATGCATCGTTGAGCTTGCACAGATCGACACAGATCCTGATGTATCCTTTTGTTTTCTTTTCTTGTACGACCATGGGGCTAACCCATTCGCTTTCTTCTACCGGCTCAATGATGCCTGCTGATAGCATCTTATCGATTTCGTCCTTTACTTTTTCTTTGTAGCGCGGATTCAATCTATATGGGCGTTGCTTAACTGGTCTAGCATCCTCCTTCAATGGTATCCTCATAACTCCCAGGTCTCCAACTATCCCCTTCATCTTTGTGAACTTGGTGGGAAATAGGTCCTGATAGTCATGTAACAAATCTGCAATCTGTCTGACTGTTTCATCGTTCCAATAGTCTCCAATAGAGGCAAACTTAGGTTTTGCGTCTGTGCCAATATTGATCTTTTTAATCTTGATGGGTTCGGTGATTACTGGAATCTCTAACAGTGGTCCCCCAACATCGCGAGTCCCTTCTGACTCTGGAATGTTGGTGTTGCGAGGATCCTCATCCTCATCCTTATCTTCATTGTCTCACTTTGCTGCGAAATTGTAGCACTCTAGCACGGCTTGCAACTGGATGGCCCACTCAGGTTGAGCTTGCACTAAGATGGTACAGTCCTCAAATATCTTGATCTTGATTATGTCTAGGGCTTGAGCAACACTTGGATGTTCTGATTCAAACGCGAAGGTGAGTAGGAAACTGTCTATCATAAGTGACCATGTGGTCGTTCCCTTGCGCAACTCGGTCTCTGTGTACAAGTTCCTTGGAATTGTGTCCAATGTGTGAATGAATCTGTGAACCCATTCATCCTCAGGAATGTCTGACCAGCTCTGTTCACATGGCTGAATGTGTGCCCTGGGATCAGTTTCTCCTGTGTACTTCTACTGGACATACTCTCTGTCGACGAAAAATATGATCGCCATCAGTCTTTTAATATCATCCCATGATGCGATATTCTCTTTATGCGCATACCACCATCTTGCAGGTGTGGCTCGTACTGCAAGGTCCATAGCTGCGTTCCTCTGCTCGTAAGGAATCTATTGCTCAAACTGCTCAAGGAAGTCCTGAATATCTGTCAGACCATGATATGATGGAATCTCAGTGATCTCTGTGCCAATCCATCACAGTGACTTACTCATAAACGCACATCTACGCACTGAGACTTCGTAAAGTCTGTTCTGCCAGTTCTCTAGACCAATATCGGAATCCGATGCGCATGAGCTGTCGCATCGCCAACTAATGTTCCCTTCTGCGGTTGGATTGATGTAGTCGCTCTGGTTCACAGTCATTTGGTAGAGACTATCCATGTTATGTGCCTCCTCCTCTGCTCGGATAGGTTCAATGTATCTAGGACCTTGGTGAGGATCCAATGGCACGATGACCCGGATCTGCGCATCCTCAAAGGTCATTTGTCTTCTCTTTAGGTCAATGAAAGCCTTGCTATCGATCGCCCAATCGATACTTAATAATGCTGGATACGGTCGACTGTCTCCAATGATTTCTATAACCTCAAAGTCCGTAAAACTGTGAACTCCGTTAATGTGAACTAGCACCTGCGACAGTCGACCCAATGGTGATACTCGCTGCTGATTAGCTAATCTCAGGTGGATAGGTGATCTGACTAACTGAGGGCTACCCATCTGTTCCCATGTCTGCTTAGTTAGAACATTCACCTCTGATCCCAGATCTAAGACGACTTCGTCCATTTCAAACTCTCCAATCTGTGCTGTGAGCTTCATCTCTCTTCCGGTCCTTTTATGTCCAGTAATATTATGAACATCACGGTGTGCACTTCCCGAGAGAGAAGGTTGCTGACACTAATCTATGATGCGCTGTAGCTCACCGATAGCTTTTTCATTTCTCACCAGTTTCAAGCAACTGCGAAGGAAGGATTGTACACTTCCTGTCGATTCATCCTCGTCGCATCTTCCCGATGTGGTAGCCCGCGGTATCTGTTTTGGGCTATCGCCACAAGGTGCTTGCTGTGGTACGCCCCTAGATGGTGGTACCTGCGATCCTGATTGCATAGGTTTATCAAAGGAAGCCTTGGCTTCGTGAAATGTCTCTTTATTCTTCTGTAGGTCGAGTGTTGTTTCTTTACTAGGAGCTCTGCGCACCCACTCCTGACTTGTGTTCTTTTCGGTCTCCTGCGATGTCCTACTAGTAGAAACACCGCTACGAGTCACAATATTGACTCTTGGTTCTGGTTCTACTTGCTCAGCAGCAATAAGCTGGATGTTTTGGTGTACTACTGGCTTAGGATCTTCGATCTTAGCTATCAAGGTAGGACACTCCTCTATGGTATGATCATAAGATTTGCAGTAGTTACAAGTAGTAGTGGGGCTCTGGCAGTCCCTAGCATAGTGTCCTACAATTCCGCAGTTATAACAAGTGATTGGTCTGTGACCATGGCCAAAAACCTCTCCTCTGCCGAAGCCTTCTCCTCGTGCAAAGCCTCCTCCATGGCCTCGTCCTCTGAATCCTCCTCCACGGCTACCATAAGTTGGATCAGGCTGTGGTCCTGCTGCTGGACCCTATGTTTCTGCTTGGACTCTGTACACGTCATGTTTTCTATCTAACATGAGATCATAGGCTCGGCAATCCTGTTCATCATGTCCGACAGAGTTGCAGAAGACACAGTATAGGTTCTTAGGTGTCTGTACATACTTCTGAAGCAAAGGGCATTGCTGAGGCGGAATTCCTTATGTTTTGCTTATTTCACACCATGGCCCTTGCGTTTGTGGTAAGGGGTTAGGAGCCCCTAACGCTAAATATTCTGCAAAGACTGGACAGCTGTCTTTGGTATGACCCTGTGCTCTACATCGTAAGCACCATATGTCTTGCATAACCTCTTTTCCTTTCTTAAGTTCGTGTATCTGTAACGTGAGGTTGGCCAATTGGTTTTGTAAATTTGTCATGCCTGCACTGGTTTCTGCTAAAGGTGAAGCTTCTAGCTTCATCGCCATGTCCAACGCGTCATCCCACGTTTGGAGTTTCTACTTCATTAGTGGCAATCTGATGTGAGGGAGTAGCACTGCAATAAACCATTCCTTATGCTGCTCCGGCCTAAACTCAAAGCTTACTTGGTCTATAAGAGCTTTGAATTTCTGGTCAAAGTCCCATACTGATTCTGATGGTAGCTACTTAATATCCTTGAGCTCTGTAATGCACTGAGATTCAGACTTAGGTTTCTTGAACTCTTTAATCATGGTGTTCTTGACCTGGGAAAGTGTCTTGGGTACTGTGGTATACTTTATGTACCATGTTAAATCTCGATCTCTGAGTGTGGTGACCAACTGTACAAGTTTAAGGTTATCTTCGTTGATTGTTTTAATGGTCCACATGGCTTCACATAGAAACCAATGTTGTTCCAGGTCCTCTACTCATGTACCCTTAAAGGTAGGTAGCTTCATATCATCTCCCATTCTATTTCTCTGTGGTAGGTTCTGATTGACTGGATTACTACCACTCGGCGGTGTAGGTGAAGGTGATGTAGTGGTAGTAGGTACTGTCTGTGAGCTATTGGATGGAGTACCTACAGGATTACTTTGAGTCTCGGTCTGTTTCTGTGGGGTATAGGGCTAGTAAGGGATACCCCCCTCTGGTTATTCTGTGGTACTAGGACTCGGTTGCCTAATATTGTCTGAACTATATCCAAATACAGGAGAGCCGAAAGCTACTTTATATTTCTTGCCACTACGTGTTCGTCCAATGTCATCAAAATCACTTTCAAACTCTTGTGACATTACTATCTTTACTTATTCATCTGAAATCATGTCCATTACTCCTTTTTCATGTATCAGCATCTTAATGGACGAGTTTAGAGATTTTAGGTACTTACCACGATATCCTTTGAAGAAGTACCTCTCAGCCTCGCTGAAGCTTTTTCTCTGGTCAACTGCAAATTCTGTGATGAAGCCTCTTAGCACACTCACAAGCCATAAGTCCATTGCTCTTGTAATGGGATTGTTGAGTCTCTGCATGGTCTGAATCAGCTCTGGTGTCTAGACAATGTTTCTTTTCTTCTTGAATATGTTCCTATCTGTCAACTTTGATAACCAGTCGTAAAGCTTGTTTCCATAGGTTGCAAAAAATATCGCGTGTATATCTGAAGCTATATGATTTTGTAACCAGTCCTCTGTGCTCAGTTTAGGGCTCTGATTTTCTTTCTTGGCAAACTCCCTTAAGTTTGAATCCAACCACTGGTGAAACTCTTCTCTAGTGGGATGCCAACAGAACATTAGCACTCAGTTGTTCAAAACCGACAATGGAACCATTTGTTGGTTGCTATGGGCAGACCCGGGTTTACTATAATCAACCAACAACACCCCTAGATCATTGGCCCTTTCGGCAACAGACCGTAAAGCGGCCTGAAGTCTCACCCGAAGTGACTCTAATGGGTTGGCCAAGGACTCAAGTGTCTTGGACCAGGTTCTGTGGCGCTCCTACTAGTGGCTCGCAGTTCCCCTAGCTGCGAGGTCTCTTTCTCTGTGTGTCGCACGATCTCCTGCTCGCGTCACACGATCTCCTTGTCTTGCAGCTCTTCTAGCCGTGAGATATTTCTTTACACCGCTGTGCGGTCCTTCTCTATGTCGTGCACTTTCCGGGACTCACGATATCTCCAACCTTACCGCATCGCCGTGCAACGTGCGACATGCAGCTCCTGCCCAACGCTAAGTCCTTAACCTGCGGTATCGCGCACCGCAGCTCCTCTGCCAATGCAGTATCACCTCTCTGTTATATCCTACCTCCGTGGTTTAGCACACTTAGCGTTTCTCCTGTCAACGTGCAAGACTTAACATACAAGGCTATTCGATACTGCAATAGTGACTGTTTTACGCAAAGCATAAATGAACCATATACAACATGCCAAAGACTTTAACTTATGTTTATCCTTCTATATTGCTGTGAACTGATTAACACATTCATCCGTTAAACTGTAAACAAAGTCCATGAAATGACTGAGAAATGCATAAGTAAACATAACAAATAAACCAGTCACATAACACTTGATTTTAACGTGGTTCACCTCCAGAATGGAAGTTACGTCCACAGAACTGTGTTTTTATTATAGCTCAGGGGAAGGTAAAACACAGTTCTGCTGCACCGCATATGCAGCTCAAGATCTTCTCTCTTAGATCTCTTTTCTCTCTATATTTCTCTCCTACAATATACTCTTCCCTCTCTGTAAATCCCTGCAGATCGTTACATGCATACTCTATAAGCCAGCTACTGGTTATAGTAAGATTGCTACCGCTGATAATAGAACCAGAGCTAGGATTTTACAACAGTCTAATGGTCTGCAAAACACTACTAACAACTGAATGAACCAACTAACTGACCAACCCTTTTACAATACAAAATATATCCCTTTATAGGCAGCCCGAAGGTCTTGCCATTACAACACTGTGGGCCTCTCCCAATAGTAACCCAAAACCCTAACTAGTGACAGACGGCCATATCTGTACTTGAGGTAGCCGCTTTCCGTCACACCACAACTCTCTGCAGTCTTCCATGCTTCCCGGCACTGATCATGGGTACTATGCACCGCTTCGCTTTTCTGTCCTTCGTCTTCAATGCTTTAGCCTCGTTGCTCCTTCTCTTTTATGAGGGTCGCTGAGCCCTCCTGTCTTCCGCCACTGCCTTCAATGTAGTGGTTGAGCTCTCTCTTCTCGGCCACTCAGGTACCGTTGCCTTTCTTGACTTTTCTATCTTAAAAGTCATGGTTTCTGGCTCTGCTCTCCAGCTAGAAACGTGCTACGGCATTGTAGCTCTGTCTTATTTTCTTTCCGCCAAAACTTATCTCTCCGCTAAACTAGCAGCTTCTTCTATTGCTGCGGGACCCTGCTCCAACAGAAAGATAAGAGAGAGATTCACCTGGAAATGTCTCAAAGAAGATGTTCTCATGCATGTGAGGGAATGTTTTGCATGTCAACAGAACAAAGTGGAGCACTTACAGCCTGTTGGACTTCTCCATCCTCTTCCTATTCCAAAAAAAATGGGAGAGTGTCTCCATGTACTTCATTACTGGTATGCCAAAGGTTCAAGGAAAATACATCATTTTTGTGGTGGTTAATAGGTTGAAAATATTTGCACACTTCTTTGCAGTCACCTCCACTATTTGAGCCAGTGAGGCTGCTGCTTTATTTTTCAAGGATGTTTTCATGTAGCATGGATTTCCTAGAACTATAATCAGTGATAGGGATAGCAAGTTTGCTAGTGAATTTTAGCAAGCTCTGTTCAGTATGGTGGTGAAAAACCTGAATATGAGCACAAAATATCAGCCCCAGGAAAATGGAAAAATTGAAAGGGTAAATAAATGGCTTGAAGGGTACCTCCGTAATTACGCCAAGAGACAAAAAAGAGCTTGGGCCACCTGGATCCACTTGGGTGAGTTCTTCTATAATACTACCTTTCATCTTTCCATCAGAATGACCCCATTTATGGCCTTGTATGGGTATGAGGCTCCAAATTTTGTAGATTTAATGTTTGGAGACTGTAGATAACAAAAGGATGAAGATTGGTTATAGGAAAATCGAGACATTATAAGGGAATTAAAAGAGAATTTGCAGATGGAAGAAAACCAACAGAAGGTCAATGCAGATAAGCATTGAATTGAAAGAGTATTCCAAGTAGGAGACTTAGTCTACCTGAGGATGCAACCTCACAGACAATATTCTTTGAAGAAGAAAGGGGCTGAAAAAATTCAGCCAAGATTCTATGGGCCTTACAAGATTCTAAGAAAAATTGGTGAAGTGGCCTATGAGTTGGAACTGTCATCAGGAAGTAAGATCCATAATGTTTTCCATGTATTTTGTTTGAAGAAACCAGTTGGCCAACAAGTAGTGGCATCATAATAAATTCCTCCATTGGATAATGAAGGACATTTGGTCTTAGTACCTGAGAAAGTGTTGCAGATCAAAGAAAGGAAGTTGCGGAACAAAACCATCAAAGATTATCTGATACAGTGGAAGGGGTTACCCAGTGAAGATGCCACTTGGGAGGGTGAACAGATATTGCAGCATCCTGGTTTGCTTCTTCTTGAGTACAAGAAAATTTGGGAGGGGAGGACTATCGTGCCCCCATCTAATTGAAAACCAAAATCGATGACCATTCCAAACACCTAGGGGATCTAAGTGAGATTAATTAATTATCCTAGGGACTTTTGCTAAGTAATTATTATTGAGGCATGTACTTGGTTTTATTTATTATCATTATTAATTATTGTGCAATTAAATATGTGGAAAATAATTTTCCATGTCAGGAGAGAGCACTTGGGAAAGCAACCTTGCAAAGGAGGAAAATTAGAAATTGTTAAAGGATTGAAAAAATCAAGCAGACATGAAAAGGGGAAAGTACCAAAAGCCAAGAAAAAGAAGCCAGACACAAAAGTGGAAACAATTGACCAAAGTAGGGTGCAGTTTCCTTTTGGAGGATCAGTCTCAAAATATGGAAAGTTAGAAAAGTTGTCATAGGGAAAATCATGAAACAATTGACCAAAGGAGGGCGTAGTTTCCTTTTGGAGGTTTAGTCACAAAAGCAAGAAAGGCAGGAAATATGCCATAGGAAAAAAAATGAAACTCTGGGCCTAAGGAGGGCGTAGTTTCTAAGTTGGATGAATTACATGGACATGGAAACATCTCACATGACACCTACTTTCCAATTCCTCAAGGAGGGAGCACCACTTGGCTAGGGTTAGGGTTTTAGCAAGGGAAACTTACTCAACAGGTGATTGACTTTCCCAACAAGTCACCTGATGGTATATTTAATGATTTCGAGCTCTATTTCATATTTTGGTTGATGAATGATATGTGCTATGTGAATTCTAGATTCATACTGAGTGTTGTACCTCAAGGCTTTTGGGAGATGTGCCCTAATTCCTCTTCCTCTCTTCCCCTCTTCTTCCTTTCTCATTGCAGGTTATACTGAGAAACCACTCTGAGTTGATTCAAGCTTGTTAGAATATTTCAATATTCCATGAATGTATATAATATGTCCATAAGTTTCCAGTATCTGAGGGTTCAAACCTTCGTGTCCTTCATTGAATTTTGCCTTAAAATATACTGTAATGATGCATAGAGTTAAAGAGAGAGTTGTAGTTCATTTATGAGAGTAATTTCGATTTTATTGGATGTAATATAATGTCTCAAACATCCTCTACAAATTTTATTTCAATATTTTTCAATATGGCTAAGGTTTACTCGTTTTAAATCAACCTAGCCTAGATTTGCATTGGAAAATGACTAGTTTTACTGTAACTTTCATATTTCGACTTATAAGACTCCAAATATCACCATTTATGTTATTATGAGTCACCAACATGCATATATAAGCCTCCAAATTCCAAAATATAGAATTCGTGACCCCCTCACACTGTTTGGAAAAGCATGAAGTTGGAGTTAGTGAGATTCCTAGTGAACTAGTATCACGTTTAGCACTTACATAATCACTTCCCTTGCCTTTGATATGTTATAAAAATTAATTAAACTATTATTACTGTCTCATAACCTAATATCATATCCTTATTCATATTTCACAATCCCTTGGCTGATTGGATGTGAAATTCTTCCCAGTTTCATGGTTGTGTGACCCAAGAGCCTAGGAGTAGGTTTCAGAAGAGCTGATTCTGAAATGTAAATGGTACCTAAAATACATTTGTAAGGGAATATCATTTCTCTGTCCTAAAACTTCTCCTTTATTTCTTCTATCATCCCTCTTCCCTATCTACCAAGTATCAACAACATTTCCATTTTTTTCCTAGTTTCAAGAGTTGTCTGATAAGTGCAAATTTTCATTCAGAATTTTAATTAAATTTATATCAGAGTTAGTATTCTGATGTGTATATCATATCAGGGATTAAATTTTTTTATTATTATAATTCTACAATCAATATCTAATAATGATACATACTATGTTTCATAATGCAATATGGAAAACTTGTGTGAGGCCAAAGAGAACTTTGAATCAACGAAGGAGCATTACAACTTGCTAAGGGGCATACCGACATTGAGATATTAGCTATCAGATACTTACATGGAAATTTGAACATGTTGTATTTAATTTTTCATGACCTAGTGATAGATTTAGTCATCTAGGTTCCAATGGGGTTGTTCTCTGTAATAGTGAAAGTAGCTGCAACCACTTATTTTTTATAATTTCTAAAGGGCACTGACCCTTCCTGAAACTTGTAGCTTTGAAACAAGTTTTGTAACTTGATCTACTACCTTTGCATATGGATAAAAAAGTATAGGATGTGAATCTAAATATTGACAGTCTCCACTAGTTGTTGTACCTTCATATTTTCAATGGGTTGGTTGGCTTGTGGTTGGGTTTTTGATTCTTGCTTGCCTTAACGTTGAGGATAATAATGACGCTGATGATATTGCTATAACCACAATTCCAAAAAATGAAGCATCCTGGAGTATAAGGAACATATTGATTTCAACATGAAGCTTCATCTAATCCCCAAATAGAATATCAATGGAAACAATATGCAAATTCATCTTGATGTTGGAACGCAAGGTCTTGGTGGTTCATCAAAACTTTGGATGTTTTGGAGATAATTGGTTGTTATACCATAGGTGATTAGTGGATTAGTTGACTAGAGGCTCAAATAGTAAGGTCGAAGAAGTGACTGAATAATCGATTAATCAGATGACTATAAGGTTGAAAATACCATGGTCAACACGACTACAACAATCGACTAAAATTTGGGATGTTGTATATTTTGCGAAAATAGTTAGGACCAACGAACCCTATTTTTTGACCAAATCATCCTTATAGGAATTTAGTTAGATTTGGAGACTATAAAAAGAAAAATATATGAGTTTTTCAACATTGTGATTTGAGATGTCTTTCATACTCACTATGCATTGTGATGTTCTTATCATGATGTGTTATTCTCAAGTTCTATAATTGTGTCTTCAGGAACCACCTTTATTCTTGGAATACTTTTCCTTTTTGTGATTTTATTTTATGTTTTATAGTTCAAGGTTAAGAGGTTCCAAAACATGGTATCATATATGATGGTTTTGACCTAGGATTGGTGTATACAGATTGTGCTAAGTTATATCTAGGGTTGATTGAATTTGAGTGGAATATTTTTCTACTAATACCTATCCTTGAACTTTTAGAATATTTGTTAGATCATAAGGATGAACTCCAAGATATATCCTAATGGACATAACTATGCAATATAGGAAATAGACATGGAGACCTTGTTGAAGAGCAAATTATTATGGTAGTTCATGAATATTTCTATCGCTAACTTGATGGAAGTTAATGCTAAATTTTCCATTGAATTTAAGAAAAATGAAGTTGTATGTGTTATCATGACTTGCATCTCGAGGGAGATTCAATTCCATACAAGTGCGATCGACTATACTTATGCCGTTTGGAACAAGATGAAGGATCTGTTCAATAATATAAATGAAGGTGAAGTAATGCAGATGAAGAAAGAGTTGATCTCTCTAGACCCTCTTTCCTTTGATTAGATTGAGGACTATTTAGATCACATTAAGAGATACAACTAAAATTGGGTGAATGTGGCAAGGATTTTCCAAAGGAGAATGGAAAACTCATTAAACTAGTTCTGATGAATTTGAAGACACCATATGATGTATTCTATTCTTCTTTTCGCTTGAATTGGATATCATGGAAGAAAGATGGTAAAGATTTTTCTTTTGATACTTTCTGTGATTTGTTGGTTAGGGACCAAGAGAAGTTGCTTGAAGATGGGAAGGTTGGAATCAAGCACCAAGATCACTTACTGAAAGGAAATATCAATCCAAAATTTAAAGAATGTGTGGTGGAAATATTAACAACTAGAATGCATCGACCAACCTACAAAAGGGAATAATGAAGAGTCACCATAAACGAAGAAAGATGGTAAGAAGAAGAACCGTCGGTATTATGCAAAGGTGGGACATGTCAAGAAGAACTATTGGAAGAATATTTAAGGATTTACAAGGAAATGTTGAGCACTTAGAGGATAGTGCATCGACCAATTTACCTCCTAAAAATATACCTTCTATATCATCACTTCTTAGGAATTACATTCCCGCACCACTCAGACCGAATGGAGTCGACTTTGTATGTCCTCATCATATGGAAAAAGACGCCTCTATATTTTATTCCTTGAGTGTCGGTTCTCCTAAAGAGAATATTTATTCCATCAATGAATAATCTATCACTGTTGCTAGAAATAGTGATGTTGAATATTAGCATGGGCGCATAAAAAATGTGTATCATATACCAAGTTTGAGTGAAAACTTGCTGTCGGTTTCTCAACTGACAAAGACTAAGAAAACTATTGAGTTTTGGTCAAATCGATTTATCATAAAGGATATAAGGCTTGGGGGGGATTCTACTTAAAGGGTTATAAAGTCCAAATATGAACTTTATAAGCTCTCTGAATCTCTCATGGATATTTTCTAGATAATTGGATTGATTGCACTCATCACTCATAACGCCGAAAGAATTTGAACTTTGCATGGATTCCTTGACCATATGAACTTTCAAAGTTTGAAGATGATGGTGACTCACAACATGGTTAGTGGTCGTCCAAAGGTTTTTCCACCTAATGGAGTTTGTAAAGGATGTATGCTTGGAAAGAATCATCAGGAACACTTTGATTTAGGCAAAGCATGGCATACATAGAACCTACTAGAGGTTGTTCATAATTATCTTTGTTTCATGAACAAACCTTCTTTAGCGGTTGCAAAGTATATGTTGACCTTATTGATGATTTCTCTAAATTTACATGAGTATATTTCCTAAAGAATAAGATTCAAGTCTTTGAAAAATTCAAGGAATTTAGAGAATTGGTTGGAAAGCAGTGTGGATGACCCATTAAATCATTGAGATCAGACTTGGAGGTGAATATGTGAGATGATAGTTTGAAGAATATATATTGAAAAATGGTATTTATTGGTAGATATATTTCCCTCACACCCATCAAAAGAATGGCGTAACAGAGAGGAAGAATCAGACATTGGTAGAAATGGCCAGGTGTCTATTGTAGACCAAATATCTCTCAACAAATATTTGGGAAGAAGTTGTTTACTGCTGAAATTATCTCCTAAGCCTTGTACTGACTCAATTTGTCATTGACATGAATCTATTCAAGAAATGGAATGGAAGGAATACATCTCTTGAACACCTTAGAAATTTTGGATGTGTTGCTTGGGTGAATGTTAGTGATGATTGCAGAAAGTAATTGGATATAAAGATCCACATTTGCATCATGATGGGATACTTTGAATATTCAAAAGCCTATAGACTGTTTGATCCTATCAAACAAAATTTTATCTTAAGAATAAGTATGATCTTTGATGAAAATACTTAATTTAATAAGCTATTGAATTTCTCCTCTAGTATATTAAAAAGTAACCTGTTTGATATTCTTGAAAAGATTGGATTGATTATATCCATCTATCAAGTTTTGACTAGATTGATGAATTATACTCCCAAGTCAATTGGTAGTCAGTCTATTGTGACTATCAAAGTTGTCAATATGACTTCCTCAACTTGCATGAATAATGATGGCCAAACTAAATCACCAACAAATTGATTACCTTGGTGGGATGTTAAGACAATTGAAGTTGTTGGATCAAATGCCGGAAAAACTATCATTGGTGAGAAGAATCATAGCTAGAAAATCTATAGCAGTGTTTCTATAATGGCATGTGTTCTCGACACATGTGATCCTGAAATGTATGTTGATGCCTGAAGAAAACTACTATGACTACTGAAATTGATTCCTTGAAGAAGAATTAGACATGGGAACTTATCCCTCAACCATAGGGAAATAATGTCGTGTAGTCTAGATGGGTCTGTAAGACCAAATTTACCTCCAATAGTGTTTTTTAATGCCATAAATCTCACTTGGAATCTGAGTTATTTTCTCAACAAGAAGGAATTGACTACACTAAAACCTTTGCTCTTGTCGCTATTATGAATTTTTTTTGATTGATACTTTCCCTTCCTAGTCAGTTTGGATGGTATATTTATGAACCAGATATTAGTGATTTTCTTCATGGATATTTGAGTGAATAAATATATATGGAGCATCCTCCTAGCTTTGTGACATATTCCGTCCTTGTTTGTTGACCGAAGAAGTCATTATATGGTTTGAACATGCACCTTATGCTTGGTATGAGAATATTCACCATTTCTTTGTTAATCTTGGCTTCAAACGTTGTGAATTTGATCACACTATTTATGCACTACATGTTCATGGTGATAATTTAATTATGGCATTGTATGTTGATATTTTAGTCATATCTAGAAATAATGTCAATTTGATTTTGGGTTTGAAGAAACAAATTACAGATACCTTTGAAATGAATGACCTTAATCTCTTGTATATTTTTAGAATTCAAATTTTGCAAATGGATGATGACATTTTTATTTCTCAACCTAAATATGCCTTAGATATATTTTAACTAATCAATATGGATGGATTTAAGTTGCGTTCTACACATTATCAGATCTATTTAAACAAATCAATAAGGATGACTATAATTTGTTGTAACACCCCGGTTTTGACCCTGTTGCATTAAATGTACATGATGTATATATTGTAAATGATCATGGTGCGGAGCTAAAGGCCAAGGCTCCACCATTGATTGGTTATGCTATGTTTCGGATTTAAATTGTCACCGATGGTATATCGGGGCATGCGGCATACATATTGAGTTTTGTCATCATGTAAATTATGCATTTTTAATTAAATAACCTGACCAGCTATGTTCGCGGCAACTAAATTGAGAAGGGGCATGATTTTCACAAGGATAAGGGTGGGGGAATGTCAAACCTTGGCCAATGAGGGAAAAAGCAATGTTTCATCTTTCCTTGTTTTATCCAACCACCAAAATTAATAACTGTTGCTGTTAGTTGAGGCATTTATTGTTTTGGGAGTGGGGATGGCAGGATTGCCAGTCCTTTCCCACCCACACACTCCACCAGCAATGAACCTTACGTTGGGAGAAAGGAAGTGAACACTCCATCATTCGACTCTCTTTTTCCATGATAGTGCTGAGACACTCATGCACCCTCCACTACACAGGCCTCATGATTTTCTGTTCATCCATGCGTAGAGGTAGAGCTGTTCATCCTCACGCAAGGAATTCTTGTTCTCTCTCACGTACAGGACTTTTCCGGTTTTACCCACGTCGTTTTTCCTCTACGGATTTGTGGATGGTGTGGCTGTATCCTTTCCTCACAGGATGAGTTGTGCGTTCTGCATTATTGTTACTCACACAGCAAGCTAGGAGCAGTTCAGTCACTATCACCCACGATTTTCCTGTGGAGAGCCATTTACACTCAGGGACTGTGTAATTCTTTTCCACTTGCTTAGTTATCCAGGATGGACTGCTGTCTTTCCTCATGTTGTGATTGTGTTTGTTGTTGCGTTTGGGACTGTTGCTTCCCCATGTCATGAGCTGTGTTTGCTGTTGCGCTTTGGGGATGCTGTAGGTTGTTTGGAGTCATTTTGGCCACGATAGGGCCAAGAACGACTCAAGAGTCGTTTTCCCTATTTAAGCTGTGACAACTGATTGATTGCATGTGTGCAATGGTTAGTCTTCGGACTGTGTTGGGAGCAGGGATGGGGGATTGGTTTGCTTGATAAACCTGGTGTGTTTGGAAACCACACAGATAGAGCTAGAGGGATGGATTTCTTCTCCACAACCCCTAAATAACACTGGAAGGGAATGCAGGGCCTGAGGGACTGTGTAGCAGAGAAGGGACTGATTCCTTGTGTTGGGTGTGTGTGGGTGTCTTAGAAATCAGGCTAGTTCTGGTGTAGGTGTTCCTAGCTCTACAATGGGCTCACCAGCTTAGCATTTATCCTTTCCCAACTCCTTGATGGCCTGATAAACCCAACTGTGTTGGCTTGGCCGTTTTTTGTGTATCCTTGGCTATGTGTAAGCCTGCTTGTTCCCTTATTCCTTGGAGAATCATGCCCATCTTGGGGGTGGTAGCATTGCTGAGAGATTAAGGAGCACGCTGGCCTATGGTTGGGTGGAACGTTGCAACGACGTAGCTGGTTGCGGAACGAGTTCTTTATAAGATAAGTAATCTTGTTTATTTTACTTCTGCAATCATATTTTCTGTTAATGAATGTGATGAACATGTTGAATGAATGCTTGCATGAATGTATGTTGCTTCCATTGTGTATGATAAATAATTGCATCTGTGTATGTACCGCTTCAATGCATCCCGTTATCAGCATTCTGTTTCAGCATTTCAGCATTTTTATGAGTTCACACGTTCATGGGGCTGGTAGCCCGGATGGTTAGCGCCATGGTTGCGTCCTCTTCACTGGTTGGAGGGACGGGGATGTGACATTTGTGTTCTACACCTTATCAATTAGAAGTGAATTTGTTGAAATACTACGACTCTCCACAAGTCGACACCACTCTTTATTGATTGTTGATTGGTATCTTGATTTATTAGCTCATAGTTGGTTGGATATCTCCTTTTCTATTAGTGTGTCTTCCTGGTTCATGAAGGTTCCTTTAGAAAGTCACTGGATGGATACAAAGTGATTTTTTCACTGCATTAAGGGAACTTATTAGTATGGTATTAAGTATTATCATAGCACAAAAAACTTATCTGGGTACAATGATTCTAACTGCGATAGTTAAATTGACGACTGAAAGTACTTCCGACTAAATGTTTTGACTAAGTTCTGAACCCTTGGCCTAGGCATGTAAGGAAAAAAATGTAGTCTCCCTCCTGAATACAGAAGCTAAGTATCACGGCATTGCTAATGCAAGTACAAAGGTAGTTTGGATTCGAAAACTTCTTGACAAGCTTGGGTTTCTTGTTCAAGCCTCCATTGTTATTTACTGTGATAATCAGGGTGTTATTCAAGTTGATGATAATCCTGTTACCCACAAAAAAATGAAGAATTTGAACTACATTTTCATTATTTGATACAGTTGGCACAAGAGAATGGTGTCTCACTTCTTTATTGTAGAATATATGATCAGGTTGTTGATATATTTACATAACCTTTACCAGAATCTAAGTTTGTGAAACTTCGGGTTATGTTGAAATTCTGAAGGATGTATTTATGTGGGGTGTACAAAGCAAGTAATATCACCTCTTGAATATCCAAAGCATTGTGTTGATGGGCAGGTTTTGGAACCTAAGGTCTTGGTGGTTCATAACACTGATGGATCTTATGTATACAATCAATCATTAGACGATAGGAAACTAGTGAAGTGATTGTCTAGAGGTTCGATTAGGAAGGTCAGTGAAGCAACTCAATAATCGATTGATAAAACACATTTATATTTATAAATACTATGGTTGGTGCCACTACAATAAATGACTAAAATTTTGGACATTGTGTATTTTGCAAAAACGATTAGGACCAACAACCCCTTTTTGTGGACCATATCCTCCTTACTTCTAGGAAGTTGGTTCGATCTAGAGAATATAAAAGGAAACCCTATGGGTATTCAAACATAGATATTTGAGATGTATTTCATACTCGTTATGCATTATGAATTTCTAATCATGATGCATTGTGCTTAAGTGCTATAACAATGTATTTGGACACTACCTTTCTTCTTGGAATATTGTTCCCTTCTGTGATTTTATTTTATGTTCTATAGTTCAAGCTTGAGATGTTCCCCGACAACATATTCAAGTCTATTGGTAGAATAGAGTATTTAAAATATATTCATGGATATCAAGAAATCAATCACTATAGAAGGAAATTAGAAAATCTACCATTATTGGGAATGTTAGAATAATCAACCCATAGTTAGCTACCTTAGACATTAATTAATCCATTTTTGTCTTATTTGCCTAGTTTCCAATATTCCACTCTATGCAAGTTGTCTTCCACATGTCCTATAATTCAAACTTGCTAAAACTGAGTCATGGAGCACTTGGGAAACCTTTTGGAATCCATATTTAGCATATCTACTTTATTCCAGATCCTCCCTAGTGCATATCTACTTTTTCTGCTAAGTTGCCTGCTTTATTGAGATTTGTGGCAAAAGGGAAAGTAAGACTAGGTGTAGTTGACTTGTTTTTTTCCCTCATCCTCCTCCTTTATTTTATCCTAATAAAAGAATGTATGAGTTGTCTTTCCATCACTTATTAGCTTTCCTACTTGAATTTTCCAATTCGTGAGCCTCTAGGTAGATTTGGAAACTGCTTTATGCACCTATGGGGGATTTGACTAGATTTAGTAAGCCTAATTTTTGACTATTTCGAATGTCATCCTTAGCATTCAAATATCTCATGTAATTATATATTGCAGAAGCCTATGACTTCATATGGTTGGCTATTTTACACTTATTCAATACAGATTAGTGTTATGCTCCAATTTCAGTCTCCTTTGTGTGTAAATTTGCATGTTTGATTAGCAATTTTGTGAGTGCAATTGTTCTATCACTTGGGTTCAATTTCCACATGGTATCAGAGCCTTTTTAGATCGATTTATCTCCTTCCATATTGCTATTTCAGGTTCGACATATTGACTGGGAGCAAATTCTGCTGGTTGAAGGGCACAGTTCACAGCTATGGATCAATCTCATAATATCATCTTGACTCCATTTAATTTCTTTGAATGGAAAGAAGAGATGGAGATACTGTTGAAAGATAAGGGTCTCTATAGGGTGACTATGGAAACTGAGGCAGATCCCAATGTAGCTGCAGAGAAAATTAAATGGCACAATAGGAGGGATGAGGCCTATGGTCTTCTGTGTACGAGCATATCCAGAGACCTCCTCTTCCATCTTGATGGATTGAAATCACCTAATGAAGTGTGGGATAAGCTTGTAGATATTTTTGGTAAGACAGATGAGATGAGAGGACATCAAATCGAGAATGAATTAATCTCTTTGTGTCTCAGCAGCTTCGAATCCCTGCAACTCTACTTTTCCAAGTTTAAAGCCCTTGTTTTGCAACTAAAAGAGTGTGGAATTAAAAAGAAGGAAGAGCAACTAGTTTTGGCCATACTCTCAAAGCTTGGACCTATCTATTCAGTGTTTGTTTCGACCTTTCATGCCACCAAGTTGACAGCTCGAGCCTGGAAGATGCCTAAGCTTGCAGAGTTCATGGAATCTCTCACATAAGAACACGATAAACTGGTGATGATGGGCACCATCAAACCTTCCAAAGACCAAGATTTGGTTGCTGGAGATTCGAGGGTGGATTCAAAAGGCAATAAGAAAGCTAAGAAGCCACCTGAGCAAAAGAGAGACAATAACAAGTCTCAAGAGGAGCCCCAAGGCTCCAAGAAGAAATTCCAAAAGAAGAAGAACAAAGGAGAAATGAGCAAGTGCGCATACTGCAGTAAGGGCTATCATCCTAAAAGCTCCCGCATGAAGAAGCAAATTGACATGTTGACCCAACTCCTGGAGAAGAATAACATCTCCCTTCCTGATTGCTCAAAGAAGAGGGAAGGAGGATCAAATTCAGAGGACAGAGAGAGAGTACATGCATTGGTTGTTGGCACATCACGCTCACCTAGCTTCATCATAGACTCTGGAGCTTCAAGACATATGGTTTCAACCAAGGAGGCATTCTCCTCTCTTAACATGTCGAAAGGTCCACCAATAGTGCTAGGAGATGACTCTCTCACTAACAGTTTGGGCAAAGGAAGGATTGATCTTGACCATGGTAAGTTCAGTAATGTATTCTATGTTCCAGGTCTTGCCTCTAACCTATTTTCAGTGTATCATATGACCCACACAGGGTCTCCAAAAAAGTTCATATTCTCCCCTGATGATGTTGAGATCATAGAGATCTCGAATGGTAAATTCATTGCAAAAGGAGTTGTAGATCACACTTCGAAGGTATACATGTTTTCACATTTTCTACCCTACTCAAACCCCTCTACTCTTATGATTCATGCTAATGAGGCAAGAAAGCTTGGGAATGAAATATTTGGCCATCTTAACTATAAGTATCTTTCTGATCTAAGTGAAAAAGAAATGGTCATAGGGTTACCGAAGATTAAATTTTCCAAGGGAGTCTGTCAAGGTTGTATCATAGGAAAACACCCAGAGCATAGATTTGAGAGAGCTAGTCATGAGAGAACCTCTGCACCTCTTGAGTTGATCCACAGTGATGTTGCTGGTCCATTTCCTCATATGTCAATGAGTCAAGAAAAATATGCATTGAACTTCATAGATTACTTTTCCAGGTATTGTTGGGTTTACTTCCTGAAGCATAAGTCTGAAGTTTTTGGCCTCTTCAAAGTCTTTAAGGCTTTGGTTGAAAACCAGTCTGGGAGGAGACTCAAGATCCTCAGATCTGACAATGGTGGTGAGTATGTCAAGTCTAAGTTCATTCAATATTGTGAATATGTAGGTATTTATATGCAGCATTCAATCCCTTACACACCACAACAAAATGGTGTTGCTGAGAGAAAGAACAAATCATTGAAAAAGATGGTAACCTGTATGATGGAGGCTAAGACTTTGCCACCAAAGTTTTGGGCCGAGGCTATAAATTGTGCATCCTATATCCAGAATAGGGTGCCTCATAAATAGGTTGATGGTATTACTCCTTTCGAATCTTGGAGTGGGTACAAGCCAGATGTGACCCATTTTAGGATTTTTGGCTCAAAGGCTTGGGCTAGAATTCCAACAGAAAAGAGGAAGGCTTTGCAGCCCCAAAGCCAATAGTGTCTATTTGTTGGGTACTCTGAATCTTCAATTGGGTAAAATTTGATCAACTTGAGCAAAAACAAATCCTTCATTGAAAGGAGTGTTCAGTTCCAAGAAGAGCCTTTAGCAGCAGTTGAAGTTGGAGAGTCTTCTTCACCACCAGAACCATTGAATGTAATTGAAGAGACAAATGAGTTTGATGATTCTGATATGTCTGATAATGATGATTTAATTGTAGATATTGAAAGTCCCACAAGACCAAAATGGGCAACAAATACCATTCATGCAGCTGGGGAACTAGATGGAAATCCTAGTGATCCTAGGAGGACTAGATCTCAGTTTGAGAGTGCCTTGTGTATGAAAGACCCTTTGTTTGCAGAGAAGTACTATTTGATGGTTGAATAATACCCATAGACATATGAATATGTAGCACATGATCCAAGATGGCAAACAGACATGAAAGAATAATTCATCTCACTCCAGAAGAACAACACTTGGGAACTGGTTGATCTTCCCCTAGGGAGGAAGCTAGTTCAATGTAAGTGGATTTTCAAAACTAAGTTTGCTGCTGATGGTTCACCTTTGAAATATAAGGAAATATTGGTAGCCAATAGCTACTCAAAGGTACATGGTATTGACTACAATGAGACCTTTGCACCAATGGCAAAGATGGACTCCATTAGGCTAGCCTTAGCCATTGCAGATTCGAAGCAGTGGGAGGTACATCACATGGATGTGAAGTGTCCTTTCCTGAATGGAGATCTTACTGAAGATATTTACATGAAGCAACCTCAAGGGTTTGTTACTAATCCATATTTTGTGTGCAGGCTAAAGAAATCATGGTATGGGCTTAAGCAAGCCCCCAGGGCTTGGTATGCCAAGATTGATGGCTTTCTGTTGTCATAGAGTTTTGTTCGATGCAAGTCTGATCCTAATGTTTATTTGAAGCTGATTCATGGTTCTTTAATTATTATTGTCTTGTATGTGGATGACCTTCTGATTACAGGAAGTTCAAAGAAAGAAATTTCCTCCTTGAAGGATGCAATGAACCATGCATTTTCTATGACTAATTTGGGGTTGTTGAGCCAATTCTTGGGTCTTGAAATTGCTCTTGAAATTGCTCAATCTCAACATGGAATAAAAGTACATCAGTCCAAGTATGCTTTATATTTGCTGAACAAGTTCAACATGAAATATTGCAAGCCAAGCAAGACTCCCTTCCTTTTAGGAGTTAAGCTTGAAGAAGTAGGTTTTTCTCCTATGGTAAATAATACACTGTATAGGCAATTGATTGGGTGTTTGTTGTACCTTACACACACTCAAACTGATATTTCTTATGCAGTAAGTGTGGCCTCAAGATACATGGATCAGCCTCATAAGATCCATTAGAGAGCAGCCAAAAGGATCCTTAACTTTGTTCAGGGAACAAGAACTCATGTGATCTTCTACAAAGCTAAATCTGATCTTGATTTGATTGTGTTTACTGACAGTGATTGGGGAGGTGACAACACAGATCGAAAGTCAACATTAGGATATGTGTTCATGCTTGCTGAAGGACCATTGGTCAAGTAAGAAATAGAGTGCCATAGCACTCTCATCTACAAAAGCAGAGTACAGAGGAGTTGTAAATGCAGCAACTCAATGTTTATGGTTGTAGGGGATACTTGGTGAGTGTGGCTTCGAATCAGAGTTTTCAACTATTATCTATTGTGATAATTAGAGCACCATTCAAATTTGCAATGATCTAGTTTAGAGACAGAGAACCAAACACATTGAGATCCTTATGCACTACATCAAACAACTTGTGCATGATGGCGCCATTCACCTACTCTTCTATGCATCTTCAGAACAAGTAGCAGACATCTTCACCAAAGTTTTTTGTGAGAAGACATTAAACAATCTCAAATCACTATTGGGGATTGTTTATCATGCTGTGAAGCATGATTGATGACAAGATTTTCAAATTTTTTTTACTGTCCATGTTTAAGTGAGGATTTTCCCACTGGGTTTTTGACTCTTTCCTTGGTTAAATGGACATGCAGTATGTAAAGGGTGACTAAGCCTTGTTGCTAGGCCCTATAGTTTTCTGATATTTACTCATACAGTCAGGATTAAGGGGGGGTGTTAGAATAACCAACCCATATTTATCTACCTTTGACATTAATTAATCCATTTTTGTCTTATTTGCCTAGTTTCCAATATTCCACTCTATGCAAGTTGTCTTCCACATGTCCTAGAAGTCAAAATTGCTAAAAATGAGTCATGGAGCACTTGGGAAACCTCTTGGAACCCATATTTAGCATATCTTCTTTATTCCAGATCCTCCCTAGTGCATATCTACTTTTTCTGCTAAGTTGCCTGCTTTATTGAGATTTATGGCAAAAGGGAAAATAAGACTAGGTGTAGTTGACTTGTTTTTTTCCCTCATCATCCTCCTTTCTTTTCTCCTAATAAAAGCATGTATGAGTTGTCTTTCCATCACTTATTATCTTTCCTACTTGACTTTGCCAATTCGTGAGCCTCTAGGTAGATTTGGAAACTGCTTTATGCACCTATGCAGGATTTGACTAGATTTAGTAAGCCTACTTTTTGACTATTTTGAATGACATCCTTATGCATTCGAATCTCTCATGAAATTATATATTGCAGCAGCCTATGACTTCATATGGTTGGGTATTGTACACTTATTCAATACAGATTAGTGTTATGCTCCAATTTCAGTCTCCTTTGTGTGTAAATTTGCATGTTTAATTAGCAATTTTGTGAGTGCAATTGTTCTATCACTTGGGTTCAATTTCCACGGTCTCGATGTAAGGTGCCATCAAGACAATAGAAAATAAATGTTGTTGGTTTTGAAATGTCATATCTATTGGATTTTATCTTATTACTGAGAGTGGGGGTGAATCAATAAATGCGCAAATATGTATATTATTTAACCATGCCTAATTTTTCACCAAATAATTTTTTTCAGCAGAAACAACAACAACCACAACATCATACAGATATATGAAAATAAATGTATATTTATAAATATATGTGTAGAATTACACCAGTGGGAGATTAAATTTCCAAACATGATCACCCACTCATTTAAGGTGTTGACATGATCCCCAATTACAATCTGCAGGATGTTGGCTCCGATCTATAACAATTTCAATCTGTGTGAGGACCAACTCTTGAATGTTAGGCACCAAACTAAACAAATATCAGTCTGACTACGAAAATTGTGACTTGTGGCTTCAAGCTCTGACTTGTGAAAAAATGCGCTCTTTGGTTGTGGAAGCACCAAATTCTATTTTTTCTCCAGCATCGAGTGGAAGGAGGCTACGACCCCCCAATTTTTATCTGCACCAATGGAAAGGATGCTTCAACACCTTGATTATATTCTCCAGCACCAATTAGAAGGAGGATGCAACCCCCTGCTCCTTTCACTGTCTGACCTCCCTGATATGAAGTATGTTTGGATTGAAAAAATTGCAATTACAGAAATATCTTATCTTCACAATCCACAATTTTTGTAACCTCTTCAATCTGTGTATGAACATGCAATTTCCCAAAATACAATGTGCAAAATTTACTGCATCAGAATCCTTTCAACTGATCTACATCTACGTATTAATAGTATTTCTAGCTCAGTCACACTTGTTGTTCTACGGTTTGTGTCTTAATATGGGTATCTACTTCATTTTCACACTTTTTCACTGTTTATAACTGAATGAGTTATGCACTCTAGCATCGCTGCATAAAGATACTCTTTGTGATCAAGGAGCCATTGATACCCCAAATAAATTCCAAATATTTTGAAACAATTATCTTAGATATTCATTCTTCAAAAGCTTACTTCACCTCATCCATATCTAGTTTATTTATATCCTTCTTGGCAAGATATATTTGCACTTGGTGAAGTTCCTTGACTTTAGATAATGCCCCACTTGATTGCATTTTCAACAACTTAGGATCTGTGTCGGTGTGCCACTTTCTGCAATTCATCTTTTTGTAGTGTATGACACACATATGCCAATGTCCTTGTGGGACTTTTACACACATAGGTTCATTACTTACATTTTCTAAACAAATATTTGTACAACATACCATTTTATTTGTGGGACTTTTACACTCAAGTTTTTTTCTTTTTATTCATAAGTCACACAAATGGTATTTGCACTATGAGCCATTTCCAATGTTCTTCTTTAAATATGATTATATGCGCATTTGTGACCAAGGTAGGACTTACATATATTGTTTGAGACACTTCTACTTAAACATATAGAAACCAAACATATAAGAATATAAATGCAACACTTATCATTACTAGGAATTATATCATGTAGTAGTACATGAATTTCATATTTGACATTAATGCCAATACACTATTCAACAATCTCCACCTTTTTCATTGATGTCAACAAATATAGGATCCCCCTACCACTACTAGACTCTTCCTATCATTTCCCCCCCTATCATTTGTATCTCTCTTTCTCTTTCATATTCTCTCCCCCTTTGACATTAATGGAAAAGGGACCTTCTTCTTTACTCACTCCCCCTGGATTGACGCACATTTCTTATTATACATATTGACAATGTGATTGAATTGAAGTTTCGACGTCTTGCAGCCTTTTCTTTGTGATAGTGGTTTCTTCTTTAAACTGGTTTTCTTCAGCCATAATGTCTTCTTATGTTTGTTCATCATAAAATAGCTTTAGTCTCTCCAAGTATTCTCCTGTATTTTTCTTAATTTCCATCTATAAATACAAGAACATTTTAAGAAAACCTCATGTCGGTGATTACACCATTGAAGATGACAAAGGAGTGTTTTGACACACACAAATATTTATGAGAAGAAGGCCCCTACTTAAAAGAGGGCTTTGAAGAACAAGTTGCACAACATGAATATGGAAAGAGATGAGACTGTAGATTCCTTCACAAATATTTCACAGGTGAAGGATCAACTTGAAAGCATCAGTGTGGTGTTAGGATATTTAGACACTTAGGAGTTAGTTAAGATCAACTTGTGTAATATATCCATTAGGTAAAAGTGTGTTTCTTTAGTATGCATTTGTAAATATTCTAATTCGACAGTCATGATATGTTCTATACATAGAGTGATCCGACAGTTCAACTTCTCTTAGATCATACCTACCATTGATCTGTGGCTTAACACCCGATTGGTCTATGATCTCTATTTAAAGAGCATAGAGGGTCCTTGGCTAGTTGATCAATTATGAGAAGCTCATGTAAATTTCTTTATTTTGCATAATAAATTGCTCCAAATAGCTATTTGCCTGGGGCCGTGGACTGTTTCCCTCTCGAGGGTTTTAACCACATGACAAACATTGGTGTATTGATCTGTGATTTGTTTGTTGAAGCAGTTTTTCTTGGTGTTTGGTCCTTTGGGAGTGTTAGAATAATCAACCCATAGTTTACCCACTTAGACATTAATTCATTTATTTTTGTCTTATTTGCCTAGTTCATGTGTCCCACCTTGTGCAAGTTGCTAATTTCCTATCCATAGAGGTCAAACTTGCCATATATGACTCATGTAGCACTTGGGAAAGCTTTAGGAATCAAATATGATTTATTCCTGGCCTCCTAGGTGCCTATCTGCTTTTTCTGCTTTATTGCCTGCTTTTTCAGTGTTTTAAGGCACATGGGAAAGCTAGACTAGGTGAGGTGAACTTGTTTTTTGTCCTACACATACTCCTCTATTTTCTCCATGAAAAAGCATGTATGAGCTGCCATTACACCACTATTTATCTTTCCTATGCCTTTTTTCCAATTCGTGAGCTCCATGACAGATTTGGGATCCAACTTTTACACCTATGGGGGATTTGCTTATTTTTGGTAAGCCTGCTTTATGCTAGATTTGGATGATTCCTCATGCATTCGATTTCTTCATGTATTCTATTTATTTAGAAACCTATGATATTACAGGGTTGGCTATTGTACACTCAGTTAATATAATTTTGTGTTACAGCTCCATATTCAGTCTCCATTGTTAGCAATTTTGCATGATCAATTGATAATTGTTGTGGGTAAAATTAATCTACTACTGGCCTGAATTTCTACATGGTATAAGAGCCATTGTAGGTTTTTACTCTCCTTCAAAAATTATTTTGTAGGTTCGACATCAAGACTGGGAGCCTTCTACTGACAGCCGGGATAGATTTTCTAAAGCTATGGATTCACAGAAAACTATCTTGACTCCCTTCAACTATTTTGAATGGAAAGCGGAGATGGAGATCTTGTTGAGAGAAAAAGGCCTCTATAGGGTGACTATGGCTACAGAAGCAGAGCCCAAAGCTGCCGCAGAGAAGATCAAATGGCATAATCGGAGAGATGAGGCCTATGGCCTCCTATGTCTCAGTATTTCCCGAGACCTCCTTTTCCATCTCGATGGATTAACTTCACTGGATCAAGTATGGGAGAAGCTTTCTGATATTTTTGGAAAGACAGATGAGATGAGGGGAAATCAGATCGAAAATGAGCTGATTTCTCTGAGTCCCAGTAGCTTTGAATCCCTGCAGCTATATTTCTCCAAGTTCAAAGCACTAGTTTTGTAGCTGAAGTAGTGTGGTATCAAAAAGAAAGATGATCAGCTCGTATTGGCCATCCTCTCAAAGCTAGGACCTGACTACTCAGTCTTTTTTTCGACCTTCTATGCCACAAAACTCACAGCTCGAACCTGGAAGATGCCTAGCCTTGCAGATTTCATGGAATCTCTCACACAAGAACAAGACAAGCTGGTGATCATGGGCACCATCAAACCATCCAAAGACCAAGCACTGGTTGCTGGAGATTCAAGGGTGGATTCAAAAAGTAAAAAGAAAGCTAAAAATCCACCTGAGCAAAAGAGAGACAAGAAACAGTCTCCAGAGGATCAACAAGGTCCCAAGAAAAATACCCAGAAGAAGAAAAACAAAGGTGAAATGAACAAGTGCTCATACTGTTCGAAGGGCAATCACACTGAAAGCTCTTGTATGAAAAAGTAGATTGATATGCTGACCCAACTCCTGGAGAAGAATGGCATCTCCCTTCCAGAAAGCTCAAAGAAAAGAGAAGGAGGATCAAGTTCAGATGACAGAGAGAGAGTTCATGCATTGGTTGCTGGCACATTAAGCTCACCCAGTTTTATCATTGATTCTGGAGCTTCAAGACAAATGGTTTCGACTAAGGAGGCTTTATCCTCACTGGAAAAGTCGAAAGGACCATCTATTGTACTGGGAGATGACTCTCTCACTGAAATTTTGGGCAAAGGGAGGATTGATCTTGATCATGGTCAGTTCAACAATGTGCTGTATGTGCTTGGCCTCGCCTCCAACCTTCTATCAGTGTATCAGATGACTCACATTGGGTCTCCTAAGAAAGTCATATTCTCCCCTGATGAAGTTGAGATCACAGAAATCTCAAGTGGTAGAGTCATTGCAAAAGGAGTTGTAAATCATGCTCAAAAGGTATACATGTTCTCACACTTCCTACCTTACTCAAACCCCTCTGCTCTTCTTATCCATGCTAATGAATCCAGCAAGCTATGGAATGAAAGATTTGGCCATCTAAATTACAAGTATCTATCTGATCTTAGTGAGAAAGAAATGGTCATAGGGCTTCCCAAGATAAAATTTTCCAAAGGAGTCTGCCAAGGTTGTATCCTAGAAAAACACCCAGAGCACAAATTTGAGAAAGCTAGTCATGAGAGAACCTCTGCACCCCTCGAGCTGATTCACAGTGATGTTCCTGGCCCATTCCCTCATATGTCCATGAGTCAGGACAAATATGCATTGAACTTTATTGATGATTTTTCCAGGTATTGTTGGGTTCACTTCATGAAACACAAGTCTGAAGTTTTTGGCCTATTCAAAGTCTTTAAGGCTTTGGTTGAAAACCAGTGTGGAAGGAAACTCAAGGTCCTCAGATCTGACAATGGTGGTGAGTATGTCAAGTTTGAATTTATTAACTATTGTGCAGATGCAGGTATTCAGATGCAGCATTCTATCCCCTACACACCATAGCAAAATGGTGTTGCTGAGAGGAAGAACAGATCACTGAAGGAGATGGCAACATGCATGATGGAGGCCAAAAATTTGCCACCAAAGTACCGGGCCGAAGCTATCAACTGTGCAGCCTATATCCAGAATAGGGTGCCTCACAAACAACTTGATGGCATGACTCCCTTCGAAGCATGGAGTGGGCACAAGCCAGATGTGACCCATTTCAGGATTTTTGGCTCAAAGGCTTGGGCTAGGATTCCAACAGAGAAGAGGAAGGCTTTGCAGCCCCAAAGCCAAGAGTGTCTTTTTGTTGGATACTCTGAAGATTCAAAAGGGTACAAGTTGATAAATTTGAGCACAAACAAATCCTTCATTGAAAGGTGTGTTCAGTTTGAAGAAGAACCCCTTGCAGCAGTGGAAGTTGGTGAAGCCTCTTCACCACCTGAACCTCAAGAAGTAAGTAAAGAGTTTGTTGAACATGCTGATTCTGATTTTTCTAATGGAGATGATTTTATTGCAGACCCAAACAATCCCACAAGGCCTAAATGGGCAGCTAAGACACTACATGCAGCAGGAGAGCTACCTGGGGACCCCAATTACCCAAGGAGGACTAGATCACAATTTTAGAGTGGTCTATGCATGAAGGACCCTATGTTTGCTGAAAAATGCATTTTGATGGTGGATTATGATCCTCAAACATATGAAGAAGTAGCAGGAGATCCAAGATGGCAAGCTGCCATGAAGGAGGAGTTCAGCTCACTCCAGAAGAGCAACACATGGGAGCTAGTGGATCTTCCTCCAAGAAGAAAGTTAGTCCAGTGTAAGTGGGTCTATAAGACCAAGTTTGCTGCTAATGGTTCACCACTGAAGTACAAGGATATATTGGTAGCTAAATGCTACTCATAGGTTCATGGCATCGATTACAATGATACATTTTCCCCAGTGGCAAAGATGGATTCCATCAGGCTAGCTCTAGCCATTGCAGCCTCAAGGCAATGGTAGGTACATCATATGGATGTAAAATGTGCCTTCCTGAATGGAGATCTCACTGAGGAGATATATATGCAGCATCCTCAAGGTTTTTCTACTAACCCTTCTCTTGTGTGCAGGTTGAGAAAGTCATTGTATGGGCTAAAGCAAGCCCCCAGGGCTTGGTATGCCAAGATAGATAGCTTCTTGCTATCTCTGAATTTTGTTCGGTGCAAATCAGATCCAAATGTCTATTTGAAGTCTGTAAATGGTTCATTAATGATCATTTTTTAATATGTTGATGACCTCCTTATTACAGGAATCTCACAGGCTGAGATTGCTTCCTTAAAAGGAGCTATGAACCAAGCCTTCTCCATGACAGATTTGGGGCTCTTAAGTCAATTTCTGGGGCTTGAGATTGCTCAAACCAAAGTTGGAATAAAGGTGCACCAGTCCAAGTATGCCTTGGATTTTCTTATCAAATTCGGAATGCAAGACTGCAAAGCAAGCAAAACTCCTTTCCTTTCAGGAGTGAAGCTGGAGGAAGATGATTCTCCACCGATGGTAAACAATACACTGTATAGACAATTGATTGGATGTTTATTGTATTTGACACATACTCGACCTGATCTTTGTTATGCAGTAAGTGTGGCTTCTAGATACATGGATCAGCCTCATGAGATCCATTGGAAAGCAGCCAAAAGGATCCTTAACTTTGTTCAGGGAACAAGGACACATGGGATATTCTATAAAGCAAAATCTGATCTTGATTTGATTGGATTTACTGACAGTGATTGGGCAGGTGATAGCATAGATAGAAAGTCCACTTTAGGGTATGTGTTCATGCTTGCAGAAGGCCCAATCAGCTGGTCAAGCAAGAAACAGAGTGCCATTGCACTCTCATCTACAGAAGCTGAGTACAGAGGAGTTGTTAATGCAGCAACTCAGTGTTTATGGTTGTAGGGTTTACTTGGAGAGTGTGGTTTCAAAACTGAGCACTCAACTACCATATACTGTGATAACCAGAGTACCATTTGAATCTGCAAAGATCCAGTTCAGAAGCAGAGAACCAGACACATTGAGATTCACATGCACTACATCAGAGAGCTTGTGCATGATGGCACCATTCACCTACTCTTCTGTTCATCTTCAAAACAAGTAGCTGATATCTTCACCAAATCATTTTGTGAGAAGACCTTCAGCAATCTCAAATCACTGCTGGGGATTGCTGATCATGTTGTAAAGGCATGAGTGGAGACAAGATTCTACAATTTTGTTTTACAATCCATGTTTAAGGGAGGATTTTCCCAAGTTGGTTTTGCCTTTTTCCTTGGTTGTATGGACTTGCAGTATGTAAAAGGGTGACTAAGCCTTGCTGCTAGGCCCTATATTTTTGATTTATTACTCATAAATTCAGGCTTAAGGGGGGGTTTTAGAATAATCAACCCATAGTTTATCCACTTAGACATTAATTCATTTATTTTTGTCTTATTTTCCTAGTTCATGTGTCCCACCTTGTGCAAGTTGCTAATTGCCTATCCATAGAGGTCAAACTTGCCATATCTGACTCATGTAGCGCTTGGGAAAGCCTTAGTGTCGGGCACCCTAAATGCAGATAAGTTATTATCAACACACAGAGCTTACGAAATTCATTGTCAACCCGAGGAAGTCTTTTGTTTCAAAGGGTAAGTGCACAATATATGCTAAACACCAAATCATTGTAGTGAATACTGTTCTTAAACAACTATGTTCATCCCTCAAACTTTGTGTGATCCCACCAATCTTCTAACTCTACAATTTCAACCTTGTCCTTCTATGCATCAACCAGAAATGAAATCAACAATTACTGACAGAAAGGAAATCCTATTCACAGCCCAAATTAAAGGAATTGCCTATTGATCTAATCACACTCGGAATCTGTAACCATAAATTAATTGTAATCTAGAAATTCAATTGCGACAGATCAAGCTCGGCTATTCTAAGAATTGAATTGCAGAAATAAATATCAACAATTATAACAATCCAAGAATTACACAGGGTTCATGGGATGTCAACCTGAAACCATGAGATGAACAGAGTTGTGTACAGCTATTGGATAAATTGCATAAAGATTATCTACTTAGTCGACTGTTACAGTTATTGATCTTAGGAAAATGCAATGCTGTAAATCACACACACTACTGCTGCACACACAGAAAATATGATTAACGAAAGATCACACAACCACAAATTAAAAGATCCTACCTTAACTCAACAATCTCTGCGGAAGGCGGGCCCAACCTTCACACAGAGACGCTGGATGAACAATGTATAGCTCCCCTAAACCAGCAGTAACTCTTTGTATTAAAAAGGAAGGATTATTACAGATTGCTCCCGCTGTTAATACACCGAATGAATTAACTATTTTCCAACCCCCCTAGGTCGAGACAGCCTTCTGCATTTATACATACAAGCGATAACATCCAATCCTATTACAAAGGGCAGCCATGAAGATCTCTGATCTTCAGGCGCCCTGAATAACACCGGTTGTTACAAGATGTGGCATGATACAATTATAGAAAGTGCGAGAAGACTGTTGACTGGCCCAGAAGTGGCGATCTTCTCAGATCGCCATAATATTCGAGCAGCTACACTGGAAATCCCTCGATCATAGCACATTTTGTTATGGCTACTCTGACCGGCTCTTGTCTGGAATGTCACGTGCCTCAATCGACGATGGACATGTTGAGGATCCCTTTTGTGTCACGACCATCCCTCGTCCCTCAACTTGTTCAGCGTTATCCCCCTGCATTCTGCTCATCTCACATTATCTTCATAGATCACACATATTAGCACAATTTCGAGAGATAAATAGCCTTAATTGTCACAAGAATAAGCATTAATAAGGTAAAACAATAATCAGTCTTACCTTGACAATTTAGGGAATAAAGTGAAGAAAGTCAGTCTGATTGGCATGCTAAGCAGTGTAAAACAAGGGAAGAAAGGTGATTAAAGGTGGTTAAAAAGGGACCAAATTTGGACTCAACATCTCCCCCCAACTACCCTGTTGCATGTCCTCATGCAACACCCTGCTTCACTCAGAATCTGAATCCTGCATTGAGCTCTGTTCGTGGAGAGAAGAAAAATTGTAGGGAAACTCAGGTTTCTTATCTGCCTTCAGAAAACCTTTGTGAATAACCCAGAACTGCCAACATTTCCGCTCCTCTGCCTAGTCATGGAAAAATCCATGTTGTATGGTTCTGCTGGTCACCAAATAAGAGGAAATTTGAACTTTAAACCCAGCCAGTTGACTCCATATTCCTTCATACACCCTACATAACCCTTGACTCTTGAGAGTGCATGTTTAAAATTTTTAAAGCAGTAGGGGTCCCTCTTTCTCAGTGTAGAGGAGGCAGCCTGCCATCTGTGCCTGCTGCCATCTAATGCAACCTGCTGCTGCCTAGAAATAGATTTGGTACATGTGGAGATTACCTCCTCCTGCAGTTTCATGATGTGTTTCTCCTGGGAAGGAATGGAAAGAAAACTTTTATACTGAGCCAAGAGAATGCCAGGATTCTGGGGTTCACTACGGATCCATAAATTAGTATGGCCTTCATTGTGGGAAAAGGTCTGAAAAGACCTTTCCCACTGAACATGATTGTTCACAAAAGAGGCAAAGGATTGTAGCTGAACATCCCCTGCAAATGGAACAGGATTTGAGTGCCGATCCATAGGGCATGCCATCTCGTGCAGGTACAGTTCACATAGCAAGTTCTGCTCTTCAAAGTTGCTCCCAAGGAATGTCTCCAAAAAAATTTCTGAGGTTACAATTTCGAATAACCTCCCCTCCTGTACAGCTTTTAATTTGAACCAGACAAACTGCTCGAAGAGAAACACTGGATAAGAGGAAGAGGGCTTCCTAGTGCCTATGAGTTCTCGGGATAGGTCATACATTTGGTCCTTATCCTTCTGCATGGATGAGAATTTCTTCAATTTCTTTATCTCCTGCTGCATCTCCTCTACCTGAACTCTGTGGCCCATACGTTCTTCAGCCCCCTGCTCTTCCAACGCTCTAATAATTCTCTTATGCTCATCCAACGCAATTGTCTTTTTCTGGTTTTCTTCCACCTGACTTCTCCATTTAATTACTTCCATCCTCAGGGCTGAAACTTCTACTGTGAGATCTGAAATCTCCTTTTTATAATGTTCTTCCTGCTCTGAATCCAAATCAATAAAATTTTTCAAAGGGAGGAGTATTGTCTCTTGTGAGACAGTGTCTTCCAGCACTTCTTCTATGAGAGTTGCTGGTTCTCGTGTGGCAGCAACATCCCCTGGATTTTCTTCCATAACTGTGATTGGTGCTTGTTGAGACACTGGTTCTTGTGTAACAGTGTCTTCTCCCTGATCCATCTGCATCTCTGAGATTGATTCTTGTGTTGCTGGTTCTTGTGTGACAGCAACACCCCCTGGGTTATTTTCTACAGCTATATCCAAGGCTTGTTGAGACACTGGTTCTTGTGTAACAGTGTCTCCTCCCTGATCATCCTGCATTTATGAATCTGATTCTTGTGTTGCTGGTTCTTGTGTGACAGCAACATCTTCCAAACTCTCCTCAGCATCCACCTCCATTGCTTTTAAGGACACTGGTTCTTGTGTGGCAATGTCTTCCTCCTGTGATTCTGAATCCACTGGTTGTGTTGCTGGTTCTTGTGTAACAGCAACATCTTCGTTCCCCTGCTTCTGAGATTGGATATCTTCCCCATCATACAGCTCTTCCTCAAGGACCTCAGTGTCACCTGAGGCTATTGTCTGTTCAT
>LPNX010557395.1:359876-388589 GCA_001517045.1 Pseudotsuga menziesii
TTACATTATTCCTGATATTTCTCCAGGAACACCTGCTTCATTGCATCCCAATTAGTAACGGTCCCTCTCCCAAGGCTCATGAACCAGCGTAATGCATTGTCCTTAAGGGTAGCAAGAAAAAGTTTTAGTTTTTGGGCATCGGTGATATAATCGTAACTGCGACAAAGAATATCGAATTCGAAAAGGAATTCGTCTGGGTCTTCTGCCGCCTTTCCATGGAAATGAGGTAACACCGATGGTGAGATATTCTTCATAGGAGCTGCCCATCTGGTTGTTGAATAGGAAATTGAATGTAGCCACTGTTCCCTCTGGCAGGGAGCGATTCTCATGATGATAGTTTTCTCCCATCACTTCTTCCTCATCGGCCCCGTGTCTGTTACTCATCTCTTCTTCTGTTTTCTCCTCTTTGTCTCCTCCTGTGTTCTTTTCTTCGTTCTTCTCTTGTTCCTCGTTCTTTTCTTCGTTATCCTCTTGTTCCTCGTTCTTTTCTTCGTTTTTCCACTGTCCCAGGAGCTTCTGGTGGTACTGATCCCACTCTTCCTTAGTTACTCTCCTCCCGTTAATGTGATAATTCGGACCTCTACTAGCAGGTCCCGTTGTAACAGCTGTGTCTTTGTCTACAGGGGTAGCTGAGGACGTCGCAGCTACTCGTGTCTTCTCCACCGTGGATCCCGATGCTAGCACCCCAGGATCAGCGGGGTTTCTTCTGTTAGGAGTTTCTTGAAGACGAGCTCCAGTGGATGAATCAGTTTTGTCAACAAGGTCATCAATGAACGTCCTTCTGCCCAATGGTACTCCTCGACCTCAACCCGACCCACCTACATCGTTAGTATCTTGTGGGGTTTTGGGAGTTGGGAATTGATCGCGTTTTACCCTTCTAGTATTCATACAACCCAAATCATTTCATCAGAAAGAATAAAAAGAGACTGACTAAAGATAATTATCAAATGCAACTACTGATAGTGTTTAATTACCCTTCCCTGGCAACGGCGCCAAAATGTCGAGCACCCTAAATGCAGATAAGTTATTATCAACACACAGAGCTTACGAAATTCATTGTCAACCCGAGGAAGTCTTTTGTTTCAAAGGGTAAGTGCACAATATATGCTAAACACCAAATCATTGTAGTGAATACTGTTCTTAAACAACTATGTTCATCCCTCAAACTTTGTGTGATCCCACCAATCTTCTAACTCTACAATTTAAACCTTGTCCTTCTATGCATCAACCAGAAATGAAATCAACAATTACTGGCAGAAAGGAAATCCTATTCACAGCCCAAATTAAAGGAATTTCCTATTTATCTAATCACACTCGGAATCTGTAACCATAAATTAATTGTAATCTAGAAATTCAATTGCGACAGATCAAGCTCGACTATTCTAAGAATTGAATTGCAGAAATAAAGATCAACAATTATAACAATCCAATAATTACACAGGGTTCGTGGGATGTCAACCTGAAACCATGAGATGAACAGAGTTGTGTACAGCTATTGAATAAATTGCATAAAGATTATATACTTAGTCGACTATTACAGTTATTGATCTTAGGAAAATGCAATGCTGTAAATCACACACACTACTGCTGCACACACAGAAAATATGATTAACGAAACATCACACAACCACAAATTAAAAGATCCTACCTTAACTCAGCAATCTCTGCGGAAGGCAGGCCCAGCCTTCACACAGAGACGCTGGATGAACAATGTACATCTCCCTTAAACCAGTAGTAACTCTTTGTATTAAAAAGGAAGGATTATTACAGATTGCTCCCGCTGTTAATACACCGAATGAATTAACTATTTTCCAACCCCCCTGGGTCGAGACAGCCTTCTGCATTTATACATACAAGCGATAACATCCAATCCTATTACAAAGGGCAGCCATGAAGATCTCTGATCTTCAGGCGCCCTGAATAACACCAGTTGTTACAAGACATGGCATGATACAATTATAGAAAGTGCGAGAAGACTGTTGACTGGCCCAGAAGTGGCGATCTTCTCAGATCGCCATAATATTCGAGCAGCTACATTGGAAATCCCTCAATCATAGCACATTCTGTTATGGCTACTCTGACCGGCTCTTGTCTGGAATGTCATGTGCCTCAATCGACGATGGACAGGTTGAGGATCCCTTTTGTGTCACGACCATCCCTCGTCCCTCGACTTGTTCAGCGTTATCCCCCTGCATTCTGCTCATCTCACATTATCTTCATAGATCACACATATTAGCACAATTTCGAGAGATAAATAGCCTTAATTGTCACAAGAATAAGCATTAATAAGGTAAAACAATAATCAGTCTTACCTTGACAATTTAGGGAATAAAGTGAAGAAAGTCAGTCTGATTGGCATGCTAAGCAGTGTAAAACAAGGGAAGAAAGGTGATTAAAGGTGGTTAAAAAGGGACCAAATTTGGACTCAACACTTAGGAATAAGATCTGCTTTATTCCTGGCGTCCTAGGTGCCTATCTGCTTTTTCTGCTTTATTGCCTGCTTTTTCAGTGTTTTAAGGCACGTGGGAAAGCTAGACTAGGTGAGGTGAACTTGTTTTTTGTCCTACACATCCTCCTCTCTTTTCTCCATGCAAAAGCATGTATGAGCTTCCATTCCACCACTCTTTAGCTTGCCTATGCCTTTTTGCCAATTCGTGAGCTCCATGACAGATTTGGGATCCAGCTTTTACACCTATGGGGGATTTGCTTATTTTTGGTAAGCCTGCTTTATGCTAGATTTGGATGCTTCCTCATGCATTCAATTTCTTCATGTATTCTATTTATTTAGAAGCCTATGATATTACAGGGTTGGCTATTGTAGACTCAGTTAATATAATTTTGTGTTACAACTCCATATTCAGTCTCCATTGTTAGCAATTTTGCATGATCAATTGATAATTGTTGTGGATAAAATTAATATACTGCTGGCCTGAATTTCTATAGGGAGTACCCTATGTACCCTAACATGGTATCAGAGCTTTTATGAAGAGTCGCTTTCGATTTTGATCAAGATCTGGAACCGGTGTTGCCGAAACTTTGAAAGAGTTTCTGGTTGTATATTTTTTGTGCATTTGTGGCCTATGGGAGCCATTCCATTGCGTCCGGAGTGCCATTTTCATCGGGAAATAGTTTTCGTTTCACCGAAAACTGTTTCTGTTTGCTCCAGAAACACCCATTTCGACAAATTTGAAGGTATAATGTTACAGTGACGGATTTGTTTTTTTTAAATCTCTCATATTTTATCAGTTTATTATTAGATATTTTTTGTTTTAGTCTCGGACTGTTGTCTTCCCTAACTACGTATTCTCTTTGCCGTGCACCTTGTGCGATCGCAGAGAATCAGAAATAGTAAGGGAAAGTTTTTTTCTTGTCTTCTCGGCTACGTATGCTCTTTGCCGTGCACCTTGTGCGATCACGACAAATCAGAAACAACGAGAAAACTTGAAAACGTAAACTTTTCGGGTAAGCTAACCAAGATCTAACCCCATTGTGTGGAATTTTTTTTTTTTGTGATTTGTAGGAAAAGAAAGCAAGCACGGAAAACGAGAGAGAAGAGTAAAAAAAAAAAAGAAAAGAAAAGCCCCCTTCCTCTTTCCATAGTTTTACGTACCTTTTAAACTTAGCTCACTTGGTCCAAAGTTGCTTTACACCTTGATAAGTCTTGATTTCAAGTCTTATCAAGCTACTTTTTAATGCATGCAATTTCTATTTTCAAGTTACTTTATTGTAAAAGTGCATCTCACATAAATAAAATAAAATAAAAGTGAGTCACTTAAATCTTTTAATTTATTGCCACACTATTTAAAAGTCACATTATTGTAAAAGTGAACATCAGTTATTCTACAAAAGTGATTCATCTCAAAGCAACTTTATTGTAAAAGTGATTGTCAAAGGTTGATTTTGGGAAGAGGGGGTTTCCTTTTTTTAGTTGTTCAAGTTAATATCTGCCACATCACTATTGGGGACATCTTCAACATTTTCTTTGATCAAGCATAACTTCATTATCCAGAATCCGTTTTAAGTGCCGTTTTTTTTTTAAACCGCATATTTTTTCGAGCTCTTTGGATTCAGACAGTTAGTTTCTGTTCTTTCAGCCATTATTTTACAGTATGGCCACCCCTTGTGATATTATACTTACAAGTTCTAACTATTTCTCATGGAAATCTCGTATGGAGGATGTTCTACGAAGTAGGGGGATTTTCAGGATAACCTCAAAGAAAGAAATAGAACCCACTGATGATGATAAGAAAATTAAATGGGAAAATAGATGTGATGAAGCTCATGGATTGATTAGGATGTCAATCTCTACTGATTTGTGATTCCACATATCTGGAATTGATGAACCTGATAAAGCTTGAGAAAAGTTGGAATCTGTGTTTGGTAAACACAATGAAATTCGGGGTCATCAACTTGAGAATGAGTTGCTTTCCTTGAATCCAAATGATTTTTTTTTCATTCAAGACTATTTATCTAAGTATAAAACTCTTAGACTATTATGTGCAGAATGCAAGATTAAGAAAGAAGACAAACAATGTATTTATCATATTCTTTCCAAACTTGGACCTGCATATTCTGTTTTTGTATCTACATTCTACTCCATGAAAGAATCATTGACTGCAGCCAGCTATCAAGAGCCTAGTCTTGAATCCTTTTGTGATTCCTTAATTATAGAGCAAGATAAGCTCATTCATCTCGGAATAATTAACAATGCAGATACATCCGGGAAAGCCTTATTATCCCAACAGAAAGAAAAGTCCAAGCCTCCCAAGAAACAGAATTTTCACAATAATAAACAAAACAACAAGGGTCCCAAACCCTCTCAGTCAGCTCCTCCCTTAAAAAATGATAAAGGATCCAAGAAAAAAGGAAAGAAGACTGAGCGTCATTGCAATTTTTGTGGGAAGGATAATCATGATGAATCTAAGTGTTTTAAGAAAATGGCAGCCTTGGAAGCAACAATGAAGAAGCACCACATCAGCCTAGATTCGTCTTCAGAATCTACCTCTCATGGACATGCACTTTGTGCTTCTGGTTACTCTTATAGTACATCTTTTTCTTCTACTTCAAATGAATGGCTCATTGATTCTGGAGCGTCTTATCATATGGCTAAGGATAAAGCCATATTTTCTACTATGCATGAATGTAACACCAAACAAATATTTGTTGGTGATGATAGATCTCTAAGTGTTGTAGGATCTAGAACAGTTCCAGTAGAAAATGGTCATTTCAGTGATGTACTATGTGTTCCAAAAATTTCTTGCAATTTGTTATTAGTCTATCAAATTACTCATTTAGGTCATGAAGGTAAAACTGTGATGTTTACACCTCACCAAGTTATAATCAAGGATTTTAAAAATCCTCAAAATATCCTTGCTATTGAAATTGTTGATGATATTACCAGGTTGTACAAATTTAACAACTTTGGGTCATCACCTTTTCCCTCAGTTTTTGTTGCTCATAGTGATAACTTGAGCAAACTTTGGCATGAGCGATTTGGTCACTTAAATTATCGCTCATTGCAACAACTATGTAAAGAAAATATGGTGACTGGTCTTCTACTAGTATCTTGCAAGGATGGTGTTTGTTCTGGTTGTGTACTCGGAAAACATCATTGAGACAGTTTTGACAAACGTGCCTCTTGGCATGCCTCGGTTCCCTTGGAGCTTGTGCATAGTGACTTGTGTGGCCCTCTTCCATCTGCTTCCTTTTCTGGTTTAAAATATTTCTTAACTTTCATTGATGACTACTCCAGATGCACTTGGGTTTACTTCCTAAAACTTAAGAGTGAATTATTTAACATGTTCTTGGCCTACAAGGCCCTTGTTGAAAAACAATCTGGTCATCAAATTATTAAGTTAAGATTTGACATTGGAGGAGAGTATGTTAACAACAAGTTCACTACTTTTTGCACTGAACAAGGAATCCAACAACATCACACTGTTCCATATACACCACAACAAAATGGTGCAGCTGAACGAAAGAACCACACTTTAAAAGAAATGGCTAATTGCATGATCCAATCTAAGGGACTAAGTCTTCAATATTGGGCTGAGGCCATAAATTGTGCAAATTACATAGTTAATTGCACACCCACTAAAGTTTTACAAGGTATAACACTGGAAGAAGCATGGAGTAAAATTAAACCAGATGTAAGTCACTTTCGTGTGTTTGGTTGTGAAGCATGGGCTCACATTCTGGATGAAAAATGGAAAGCATTGCAGCCTAAAAGTGAAAAGTGCATATTTGTTGAATATTCTGAAGATGTAAAAGGTTATAGACTTCTTCAACCCCATTCACATGATATAATCATTAGAAGAGATGTTAAATTTGATGAAAATCTCTTGGCCTGCGAGCCTAACTTGGCGGGTGTGCCATCTTTGGCCTGCGAGCTTGATTCGACGATTGTGACTTCTTCTTCTTCTTCTTCTTCCAACTTCCTTGACAGGTTTCCAACTCCAGTTTCTGATGATGACAGTGAGGATAAAAATCCACCTCCGCCTGCTCATGTTCCTCCAATTGCACCAGCACCAATACTTCCTCGATGGGTCTGTTCAACTAGTGAAGCAGCTGGTGATCTTGCAGGTAATCCTCGAGATCAACGTCGAACCCATTCTCAGTTTCAGCAAGCCTCTTCTCTTTTGGCTCAAGTTTCTGAGAATCATGATCCAAAAACTTTTACAAAAGCTTTAGGAAATCCAGATTGGGATGCAGCTATGGACGAAGAATATCGTTCCTTAATGGCAAACGATACTTGGGATCTTGTTCCTCTTCCAAAAGGAAGAAAACTTTTCAGATGTAAATGGGTCTACAGAACTAAGTATGCATCAGATGGAAGTGTTGAAAGACGTAAGGCAAGGTTAGTTGCCAAAGGTTTTTCCCAAGTTGAAGGGATTGACTACAATGAAACCTTTGCTCCTATAGCAAAAATGAACTCCATCCGCCTTGTTCTTTCCCTTGCAATCTTACATAACTGGGAATTCCATCAAATAGATGTCAAGTATTCCTTCTTACATGGTGATTTACATGAGGAAATTTACATGGAACAACCTCCTGGATATGTTCAGAATAACTATAGCCTTGTTTGTCTCCTTAAGAAATCCTTATATGGCCTTAAGCAAGCTCCTAGAGCTTGGTATGGCAAAATGGATAGCTTTCTCCTTGACACTGTTTTTTCTAGATGCCATTCTGACACCAATGTCTATACCAAGAAAGTAGGAAACCATGTCATCATAATTTTTCTTTATGTTGATGATCTTATCCTTACTGGTAGTGACCCTAACCTCATAACCCATGTGAAATCCAGTCTTAAGCAAAATTTTGAAATGTCAGACTTAGGACATTTGCATTATTTTCTTGGTCTCCAAGTCTTGCAAACCAAAGAAGAAATCTTTCTTTCCCAGTCTAAGTATGCTTGTGACCTTCTTCGTCGCTTCCACATGGAAGATTGTAAACCAGCCCCTTCTCCCTTCCAGTCTGGAGTCAAACTTTTTGCCACTTATACTTCCCCTGAAGTAGATGCCACCTTGTATTGTCAGCTTGTTGGTAGTCTTTTATACTTGACTCATTCCCATCCTGACATTTCCTTTGCCGTTGGTCATGTTGCCCGTTATATGCAAACTCCTCATGAAAGTCACTGGAAAGTAGCAAAAAGAATACTTCGATATATTCGAGGTACAATTCAGTTTGGGATTCATTACAGTACAGGGGGGAAACCTTTGTTGGTTGGTTTCACTGATTCAGATTGGGCTAGCGATCCTGATGATCGAAAGTCTACTACAGGCTATGTTTTCAGTCTGGGATTTAGACCTGTCACTTGGGATTGTAAGAAACAACAAGCTCTTTCTCTTTCTTCAGTAGAAGCAGAATATCGAGCCACAGTTACTGCCAATCAGGAAGCTTTATGGCTTCGGTAGATCCTTTCAGAGTTTGGATTCGAGCAGCAGCAGCCTACTCCACTTTGGTACGACAATCAAAGTGCCATCAAGCTTGCCAAAGATCCAATTCTACATCAGCACAACAAACACATTGAGCTACACATGCACTTCATCAGAAATATTGTTCATGATAGTGTTATTGAATTTCTCTATTGCCCTATAGATGATCAAGTTGCAGACATCTTCACCAAGTCTCTTACAGAAGCAAAGTTTTCTAAACTTCGGTCTATGTTAGGAGTTCAGGAATGTGTCCTTAAGGGGGATAGGCTCTAATGCCTCCTTCCTTCTCCTAATAGTGTCACTTTTGTAAATCCTTCAATCCTATCCCAATTTGTTCTTAAGTGGGGATGTTAGGATATTTAAACACTTAGGAGTTAGTTAAGATCAACTTGTGTAATATATCCGTTAGGTAAAAGTGTGTTTCTTTAGTATGCATTTGTAAATATTCTAATCCGACAGTCACGATATGTTCTAGACATAGAGTGATCCGACGGTTCAACTTCTCTTGGATCATACCTACCATTGATCTGTGGCTTAACACCCGATTGGTCTATGATCTCTATTTAAAGAGCATAGAGGGTCCTTGGCTAGTTGATTGATTATGAGAAGCTCATGTAACTTTCTTTCTTTTACATAATAAATTGCTCCAAGTAGCTATTTTCCTGGGGCCGTGGACTGTTTCCCTTTCGAGGGTTTTAACCACGTGACAAACATTGGTGTATTGATATGTGATTTGTTTGTGTGAAGCGGTTTTTCTTGGTGTTTGGTCCTTTGGGAGTACCCTGTGTACCCTAACATGTGGAGATGGATGAGGATGAACTTCTTCAAACTGCCATCGATGGAATCCCCTCCTTGTGAGAGACCTTTCTTGTTGTGGTAAATGGAAGAGAATAGCAACCCAAGTTTGAATGTCTTTGGCATGATTGCATCCAAGAAGAAGGGTACATCTAGAACAAAGTTGTGAGCACTAAGGTGGAGAATATTTCCCTCATGAAAAGAACCAAGAAAGGGAGGAATCCATTCACACACAAGAAGTTCTTTCATGCAAAGAAGAAAGATATTCATAATTTTTTTGAGAAATAAAAGATTCTATGCTATTATTTTCAAAATCTGGGACACTTTGCATGGGATTGTCGTGCGAGGGAAAGAAAAGAAGGGATATTTCATGCTTCCACCACCATAGAAGAAACTTCCAAAGAAGATGCACCCGAAGAGAAAGAGATAAGGAGGGGGTATTACCTCCTCTTTGCTTTGTCCAGATCTCTCATCATAGGAGAAGATACGGATCCACATCCAATTTCCAGTTGAGTTTGGGAGATGAGCTACATGTAGAGGAAATTATTTATGTCCCTATATTGAAGAAAAAACTACTCCCTATTTATGTCCTTGAATATAAATGCTTCCGAGTCATATTCATGAAGAATCAATAATACTTATGGTTGAAGAACCATAACATTGATACCACTATTATTAGTGGAGTTCGAGAAGGAGGGTTTTACAGGGTCCCACGAAATATTATTTCATCCATGACACATCATACTATCATCCCATGTGATCTTTGGCATAGGGGGGTTGGTCACCTCCACTTGAGATCACAACCTGGTTTATAGAGAATGGTGAAAGGTATGCCTAGTTTGATTTTGTGCACGATATTGTTTGTTGGGGTTGTGCTTTAGGAAATAATGTTAAAAATAAGTTTACTAGAAGCCATACTATATCTAAAGGCATATTATATTTAGTGCACTTATATGTGTGTGGACCCATGTCTTACCCATCCCTCAATGGTCATATTTACTATGTTTAATTCATCGATGATTTCTCTTGAAAGGCCTGTATTTACTTCATGAAAGCCAAAAGTGAAACCTTTAGTAAATTCCAAGAATATAAATCCTTAGTTTAGAATCATACAAGTAGGCATATTCGTTCCCTAAGGTCTTATAATGGTGGAGGATTTGAATCAAATGATTTTAATGAGTTTTGTAGTTATGTGATGATATGTAGACAATTAACAGTTACTTACAACCCACAACAGAATGCGGTTACAGAGAGAAAGAACATAATTGTTTGTGAGGATGAAAAATCCATGTTACAATATCATGATATATCTTCTTATTTGTGGGAAGAATCCACTAGTACAACTGTGTACATACAGAACATAAGTCCACATAGATTTCTTGATGAGAAAACACCTAAATAGGTGTTCACTGGTGAGAAACCAGACATATCACATCTTCATATTTTTGGATGTCCTGTTTATATTCACATACCAAAAGAAAAGAGAACCAATATGGAACCTTCTGGTAAGAAGGGAACTTTTGTGGGCTACAGTTAGACCTCTAAGGCATTCAAAATATCTGTACCTGGTGAGAGAGATGTTGAGGTTAGTTGAGATGTGACTTTCCATGAGGAGGAACCATTCTAGTGCTCAAAAGAGATTGAATGTGATCTAGAGACAGAGGAGGTTGAGGCTCCTATATTAGAGGATCATGATGATGATTCTTCCCCTTTTGTTGTTCATAGGGAGAATCCAGCAGAGCATGCAAAGCTACCTATCATTGATGAAAAATTTGAATTGGTTGATGAACCTACTATAAAGAGGGGGTCAACATGGTGCCAAGATGTATTGAGAGATGCTGAGAAGCATGGAGCACCAATAGGAAATTCTAGAGAGAAAAGAAACCTGATAGGTAGTCATGATATGTTGCATTGATGAGCAACATCAATGACTCAAATCCTTCATCATATCAAGAGGCTGTAGAGCAACAAGTGTGGAAATATGCTATGGCAGAGGAATATCATTCTATTTTGAAGAATGATGTTTGGGATATTGTTCCTAGACCTTAGAGGAAGTTAGTTGTAAATTCCATATGGATCATACAATATAAAGCATGTTGCAAATGAAAGTGTGGAAAAGTAGAAATATAGGCTTGTTTCCTATGGATTTTCTCAGAAAGAGGGCATTGATTATGAGGATTTTGCTCCAATTTCTAGGTATACCACCATTAGATCTATTATTTCACTTGCATCAGTATTGGGATGGAAGCTTCACCAGATGGATGTGAAGAATTCCTTCCTCAATGGTGAGGTTGAGTAAGAGGTGTACATTGAGAAACTTGATGGTTTTGTGATGCATGGGAAGGAGTCCCATGTGTGTAAGTTGAAGAAATCCATGTATGGGTTAAAACAAGCTCCTCAATCTTAATATGCCAGAATAGACAGTTATGTTAAGAAACCGAGTTTCTTGAAGAGTGATGCAAATTCAAACTTGTACTTCAAAGTAGTGGAGAACCAACCTCTAATATTAGTCCTATATGTGGATGATTTTTTCCTCTCTAGAGAGGAAAGAATGATTACTGAGTGTTAGAGGGATCTTACATCAGAGTTTGAGATGAACGACTTAGGTCTTATGCACTACTTTCTAGGCCTTTATATTTGGTAGAGAAATGATGAGATATTTCTATCTCAAGGGAAGTACACCGTGGACATCTTGTGCATACTTGGAATGGTGGGTTGTAAATCCATAAATACTCCAATGGATTCCAATTTGAGGAAAATCCATGAGACTGAGATTGGATAAGATCCAATGGACCCCACATTATACAAATAGTTGATTGGATAATTGATGTACGTGATACATTTGAGGCCATAAATTTTCTATGCAATTAGCTGAGTCAGTTCATGACTGATCCTAGACACATACACTAATGGTAGGTAAGCATATTTTGAGATACCTTTGCGGTACAGTTTCTTATGGACTCAGGTATTCCTCCAGTGGAGAAGTGTTATTGCTTGGAGATATTGATTCTGATTAGGGTGGGAAAATTATTTATTAGAAGAGCACTTTTGTAAATTGTTTAAGCTTGGTTCTATTATGATTTCATGGTCTAGAATAAAGTTGGGTTTTGTTTCCCAGAGCACCACAGAGGCTGAGTACGTTGATGCTAGTACTACTTGCAGAGAAGCAATGTCACTGAGAAAGCTACTTGGAGGATTGTTTGATGAAATATAGAGCCTACAGTGATTAGGTGTGACAACCAAAGTTGTATAAAGTTTTCTGAAAATATTATGTTTCAATACAAGTCGAAACACATAGAAATGAAGTATCACTTCATTCGATATATGGTCCAAAAAGGTATTGTAAAACTTCGGTACATAGCTACTGATGATAATATTTCAAATGTGATGAAAAAGAATCTATCTGTGATGAAGTTCAGACACTTTCGAGATAAGCTTGGTATGGCAGAGAATGTCCCCCTCGGTGAGAGGGAGTGTTAAATGTACAACATCAGGATTCATTATCTAGGATACTTGTGCTATATCAAGTCTGGTACTTGTGTGGTATCAAGTTCATAAACTTATGTTGTATCAGGTTAAGGGACTTGTGTTGTATCAATTCAAGAACTTATGTTGTATTAAGTTAAGGAATCTTGTGTTGTAAATGTGTTTTATCAAGTCCTATCTATGAAATATTCCTATACTATGATCTTGTGTTGTATCAAGATCAATATCTTGTGTTGTATCAAGGTCGGGATATTGTGCTGTATCAAGGTCAGAATCTTATGTTATACCAATATTGGAGTCTTGTGTTGTGTCAAGCCTAATCATGTGTTGTATCAAGATTATAGACTTGTGTAGTATCAAATTCTAGACTTGTGTTGTATCAAGTCATGTGGATATTCTATGTGATGTATTGCTGGTCATGGTCACTAGGTGCTATAAGTCTCCTCTAAGGATTAGATACCCCTAGAGTGAATTACTTTACCATATGACTATTTGACCTGGGGTAATACATATGATCATTAGTATGGAACAATTCTTATGAGTATGATATGATAAAGATGATTAATTAATTAAACACATATGGACCATGCAAAATTTAATTGATGATAAATGAGATGAGCATAGAGATAGAGTAAGGATTCAAATTTCCCATGTGATACCTCCCGTGAACTAAAATTGCAAAGACATCAGTTAAGTTTCATTTGTGGAAAAACAAGGTGTAGTTAATTAAGGAATATACTCCTTGATTTATGCAAAGTGGTTATTTGTGGATGCACTGATTGTGAAGCACTAAAGAAATTCAATTAAAATCCAAACTCACGGTCAAGCAGTTAATTTTATTGAGTTCAGTTCAATTAGTTCACATTCAGTTAGAGAAAATTAACACTCACTGGATTAATGGAGTGTGCATATCTTTAGTACGAGACAAAATTTCAAGGTGGCAACTCGGAACCAAGTCAAGAAAGGCACAAAAGGTTAATGTGTGAATAGTGCCCACAGTGCCCATAATGGTCATAGTGCCTAAAGATATGAAAACTTTCACTACCTATCATTGTATGACTGAATACACTTGTTATTAAAGTGTTATGCACTTGGAAAGGCTGATACAATTTTCTGAGTGATCTCTATTCTCTAGTGCTGCTTTGGTATCTGTTATCAGGCAATCCGCAAGTGTTGTAAAATCATTTTCTACAATTATCTATCATACTAAAAGGATTGTTGGGTATTTCATCCTTCAAATTTGGAGGTTTCTTAGGGTACATATTGTGTCTTATGGATTGAATGATTTTTGTTTGAACTGTTTATGAGGTCTACACGCAGTTGATTTGTTTATCAAAATTTTTAAAGTTCAAGTATATTTATTTGTTTCTCAAACATTGACATCAAGATGGAGGGAAACAATGAGGGGACTATTGAGCGACCACTTAAGCCTGTCGATAGGAGGTTAAATGGATAATCAAACAAAAACCATATCCATTGCTCCACCATTGTTGAAAATCGCGTGCATTTCAAGTTTCAGTGTGATAAAAGAGGAGTGACCATGACAAGAGAACTCTTCAATACCCAAATCCGTAAGTGCCTCTCTGGATAGTGTCATTATAGAGAGACTAGTGAACCTCATTGTACAAAACTTTGGATCCATGAATGATACTTTTCTCGATATTCAACATGACATCATAGACCTGGATGAAGACACGTGGATCCATCTGCATGAGTTGGAGCATAGAGTCTAAATTATAATCGAATTGTGTGTTGTATTACTGAGCACTTTAACCTTCGTTCACCGCTCCTCGTGGTGGTTGTGGAGCTAGATGTGGTAGACATGGCCCATGAGTTGACTATGGGGGTTGAGAAAGGTGTTCACATTTATGAAGAAAATTCCACTAGAGAAACTGATGAGGAGACCACGATGACACACTCTGAAGCCAACAAGTGTGATGCCACAGAAAGCAGCCACTAGGACGACATCAAGGAAGAATCACCAATGCATCGACGATGTCTGGATGTTGATGACTCCAAACATCCTAAGCTGCGGGGCCATTCTATTTTTTCTCTGTATGGTATGGGTTAACTTTTGATGATTTTGTAGAATCTCAGTTTGTATTGGGTTCTCAGTATTCATTTAGACTGTATATGGTGTCACTTATAAGCTCTCTTGTAGATCTTAGGGAAATTATTTTCACAAAACTTATCTATTGTACTTTGCTTATAAGGTTGGGAGATTCTCCATGTGGTATGACGACGTCGATACGTTGAAACATAGACTTTATTTTGAACATGTGTATAACCACTCCAACCATTGTCACTATGTATAAATGCCAATTCAATATGAATTTAAATTGACTAACCTTTCCATTCAATATCTATTCTTCTTGATGGGCTGTTACACGTGATTTTTATGTTTTGATTGAATTCTAGTTGAAACCAAGTTTTTCAACATACTGGTGCCATTGTCATTCTCCATTTGGTCTGGTTGGTAGTAGGAGTGGATGGGGACCAGTTCGAACCTAAAAAAATCATGAGGTTAAGGGAATCCTACAAGAAAGATTAACAATTTTTGTGCATTGACAAATAATTTATGCAAGAAGAGAAATGAGACCTTGGCATTTTCTTAACTATCAGGTCTTTGGATTCTTTGAGATCATCGTGTAAATTTTTTAGTGTCCATAGAATTTCAATTACTTAGTTCCTATGTTGATATCATCAAATATTTTTTTTTTAATATGGATGCATTGTTGACATATTTTGCATATAAAAGATTAATTATTTATGATCTAAAATGTCAAGTTCACTACAAGGAAAATACCCTGTAGTGGAGGTTATAGCAAATGTTTTTAGTGTTCGAATATTGGTGGGAATTTTCCAAAAAATATCCACTACAACCTCACTTACTAGTAGCAGATGTTTTGTAGGATGTTGTTATGAAAATTTGTTATAACTAAATAAAATGCAATGTGTTTTATATACGAACGTATCGATGCATTACTTATTAAATCAACACCAATTCATAATAAATCAATGTTGCAATGAGGCATTATTAAATTTCAAAGAACCAGTGATTTATTACTTACATGCATCGTCCCTAGATGGGGTGGCATCTAGATGGACCATGAACATAAATGCAGACAAGACTGCAGGGGATCAAGTGGCATTGCAAGCGATAATGGAACATTCAATGTGCATCCCTCTCAAGAGCATATGGGTACTAGATAACCTGAAGAATTAAATGTGCATTCAATATGGAGGTAAACAATGAGGGGACTATTTAGTGACCACTTAATCCCATCTTTAGGAGGCGAAATGGAAAATTTACCACAGACTACAACCATTGCTCCACCATTGTCAAGATTCATGTGCACATCAAGTTTCTATGTGATAAGAGAGGAGTGACCATGACAAGAGAACATCACTGCACCCAAATGTGTAAGGGCCTCTCTAGCCAATGTCATGGTAGAGAGACTAGTGAACCTGGCACTATTCGACACCTTGGATCCATGATTGATACTTTGCTCGATATTCAACATGAAATAATAAACCTGGATGAAGATACATAGAGCCATTTGCACAAGTTGGAGCATAGATTCGAAATTGTAAGTGTTTGGCAGGGTATTTTTAAAGGATTCTAATTTTATACTTAGTATCATATTCTAGGTGATTCTTTTGTATTGAAAGAACATGTTTATAGTTAGGTAGGTGGATATTAAATATGAAACACAAAATCAACACTGAAATGTGTAAATTTTGGTTAATAGTATGATAAAAAAAAATATTTTATCTAGATATAGGCGATATTAGACACTAAAAATGACCAAATAGCGAATTTATTTTTTGAAAAAAACCCCAAAAATAGCCAATTGGTGAAATTTTGCCACTAAAATTTACCCTGATAGGTGTGTTGATATTGGTTATCTTTTCAACCTTCATTCACCACTCCTAGTGGTGGTTGTGGAGCAAGAGGTGGAAAGAATAGCTCATGATCCAACTATAGGGGATGAGCAAGGTGTTCACATTTATATAGAAAATTTCATTAGTGAAACTGATGAGGATACCACGATGACACACTCTGAAGCCAATAAGTGTGTTGCCACAGAAATCAACTACCAAGAGGAAATCAAGGAAGAATCACCAATGCACCGATGACATATGGATGCTGATGACTCCAAGCCTCCTTAACTGTGAGGCAAGACTATTTTTTTTGGGGTATGGCATGGGTTAACTTTTGATGATTTTGCAGAATCTCAGTTTGTATTGGGTTCTTAGTGTTTGTTGTTAATTTTTCCATGGTTATACAAGATCTAAAACATTTATCATCATAACATCATAACCATATGCAAAAGGATCACCGAAATAAAGAAAAGCACAACCACACAAAAGAACACATATATTTATCCTAGGAAACCCTCACGGGAGAGAAAAATCAACAAAACTTCCTTGATATAGACTTCAACCAAGTACAGTGTAAGAACAAAAGAATAAGACTCATAATACCCCATGAATAATACTGGAATGCTTCCTCTTTTCTATATGGACTGCTCCTTCTCTCTCTAGCGCAACTGATTGAGTGTTCTACTTGTGTACAAATGTGGGAGGTGCCTCCCCTATTTATACTGATCAATGGAGAGGCCTAATGAATCAATTGGGATGAGCTCTCCTCCTAATTAGGGATGAATTACCTTGGGAGACTAAAAAATACATTTTAATAATACTTTTGTGGGTACTATTTACCTAAATTACAACAAAGGTTTTACCTCAAGACTTTACATGACCAATTACAACAATGACATCCCTAATTGGAGGAACAACATCTCCGGAAGGGGTAATAAAAATAATAATACAAAATATAATATATTTCGTAGTTACATTTATTTAACACTCCCTCTTAATAAGGTATTTTATAATACAATAATACATTTTCACAACTCACTGGTGAATCTATATGTCATAGGATTTTTTCACAACTACATCAACATTATCATAATCTGTGGAACATCACCATTACAGAGAATCACATCTCATCGCATAATTATGAGTATCATATTTCGTCGCGTCATCACGAGCATCATATATTGTCGCATCATCATGAGCATCACATCTCATCGCATCATCATGTAGCATCACATCTCTTCGCATAATCACGAGAATTGCATCTTGTCGCATCATCATGAGCATCACATCTCGTCAAATTATCACGAGCATCACATCTCATCGTATCATCACAAGCATCACATCTCATCACAAGTACCCTTATCTAAACATTACCTGCAAAACACAACATCACAACCTAATGCGAAATCACCCACATAATCAAAAGATGTTGGATTGTCTGCAAATGAATGCAAGACCACAACGTGCACAAATGAATGCAAGAACACAAGGTATGCAAATTAATGCAGGACCACAATGTCCACAAATTAATGCCGGACCACAACATCTAAAAATGAATTCCAGACCACAACGTCCACAAAATCTAGACGACAATTTCCACAAATGAATGCTGAACCACAACGTCTGCAAATGAATGCTAGAACACAACATCCACAAATGAATGCTGGACCACAATGCCCACAACTGAATTCCGAACCAAAACATTTGCAAATGAATGCTAGAACACAATGTTCAAAAATGAATTCCAGAGAAAAACATCTGCAAATGAATTCCAGACCACAACGTACGCAAATTAATGCAGGACCATATCTTGTTGGGATCTTCCTATTTGAAGATATGACCAAAATTCCTGGGATATTCCTTGTGAGGATTCCACCAACCATGTTGGCATCTACCCTTAGTGATATGGCCAGTCATACTAGGATCCACCCTTGGTGATTTCACTAACCATATTGGGATCTTCCCATGAAGATATGACCATGCTTTCTTTATAGTGACCAGACCACTGGGGATCGTTATTCTTTTATTGTACATCCACAACTTGTTATTCTGTAGGAACATAATGGATATTTACAGTTCCTCTCTGCACCATATACTAGAATTTATGAATCACTGGGTTCTCTGCAACTCTGGTTGTCACAATAAATATCAGTTGCATCTATATTGACATCAAACAATCTTTCCATATTTCTTCGCTACAGGTTGAATAATGTTGCAATGTACTCATCCTCGACTGTACTGAGGGAAACACTGGTTTTCTTTCTGCTAAGCCATGAGATCATACCCGATCTCAAACTGAAACATCATCCTGAGGTGCTTTTTCTAGCACTTCCTCTTTGCATATACAATGAGTTCCCCCTCTCCTGTAAGGTCATCGACATACACTAGTATTCTGCATTAAACCTTAAAGTAAAGGTTGAAGCCCACTTTACTCTTGGTGAAGACTAAGTTCATCAGGAAGTTCTCCATCCTTTCCTACCATGTTGAACTCAGAGATATTCTACAGTCACTCCCTCTTAAGCAGAGCATCATCCTCCCTTTGCATTTTTTACTCTATGTATTGAAACATTATGTACTCGAGTGACAGGTAGCATCCTTTGCTACTGATATTCTATGTATTTATTTCAGGTCACTATATACCGAGATACTCTATATTGAACTTTGATGAAAATTTCCTCTTGCACCAATCTCTGAGCTTGTAGTCTTCTTATAGGATTCCTTCAACCTTGTAGCAAAGGTTAATATCTTCATCACTCTAGGTGATCTTCAAGCTCCTCATGTAACAAGATGTGCTTATCCATGGGTGCCTTCTAAGCTCATACATATCCTTTAGTGCACATGTGGTTCTATATTGGATATACACTTCTACTTTACTAGAGAAGTGTGTCTGGTCATTGGAGTATGTCAGGCCACAATCTACTCCTTCTTTTTGAGAGAAACCATGAGCCTTTATTTGTATCCCTCGATGCTACCATATGATGCATACTTGATCTTGTAGATCCACATGGAATAAATTATGGACTTCCATTCAAGTTTCAGAAACATCATTCCTCATGATCATCGGTAGTGTTCTTCCATTTTCCTTTGGATAACTCTTGCATCAATGATGTCACTAAACAATGCCACATTACTAGAGTGTATCTGAGGCCTCTTACTTTTGTTGGGAGTGTTGTCATACTTTTATTCATATTGAATTATCTCTCGTGCCCAAGATGGTCTTCATCTCTCGAGGTGGATCTACTGCTCTCTTTAGTTCATATCATGATTATTATATTCTTTTAAAACTCTTTCTTCCACCATGGTGTCTCTGACCCTGGGACCTTCAGGTTCATCTTCATGTATGTTTATTGGACTGAATCTTCTAACTGAACTGTCATCACTTGTTCTTCAAAACAAGTCTCATCCTTATTTTTTTGTAGGAGATTATACACGATATTTCCTACAAGTCAAATACATCAGTTGCATGGTTAGAAACATTTCATAGGACATATTCATAATGAAACAATCTTATGCATACAGATATAGTCATGCAATTGTTTTAGCTAATACAACATTCATCCTATCTCGTATACACACAAAAAATTTCTAAATGCCTCCATCTCTACCATAACATTATTGAGATTGTGCACTAATCCCAATATGTCAACAAAGAGGTTTCATTCTAGATAAGTAGCAATGGAATGTTGTATATCACCATAGGCCACTTACCCATCACATGCATATTAGTAGTATATTGTTCATTAATGCAAACATTCTTCCATGCATAATACATTTCCTTGAACATAGATATGTACACAACTAAAAAATGTTATTTAAGCAACTAGATATATAGGAAATTCCAACTCAAATACTTTTCTTTGTTTGTTTGGTTGACTCCTTCTTTATCCTTATGTCCTTGTAAGAATAACTAAAGCCTTCTACTTCATCATCTAATTCTGGGAACCTGTGTTCTGGTTTTGAGTGTCACTAACTGCATTCCTTCTTATCCAAATACTGAAATGGATAAGAGTATGATCTTTGTCTTCATAAGTAGAATTCATATTCCTCATCACTTGAGGAATATTCTTTTTCTTCTAAGAAACTTTTATTAGTTGGTTCATGATATTCAATAGTGTGAGCATGATGTCTTTTCTTATTTGACTTCTTTTTGAAGGAGCCTCTATTTCTGGGACAATATCTAGAGTAATGTCCCTTCTCATCACAAGTGTAGCATCGAATTTTTGGAAGGATCTCTTCTAAATTTCGTTGTCTTCTATTGTGATGATGGTCCTCCTACTTCTATGATTTCTTTTGGAGTGAACTGTGAGAGATTTATTTTCAGTTGCTCCCATATTCTCCTCTCTTGTTATGAGCCGAGCTTCTTCTTGTGTGCATTCTTCCCATAGTTTGCTGAAAGAGGTCAAATTCCCTTTTGCACATATTCCTTAAATGAATGAATCCCATGATCTTGGCAGGCCATTTACGGTGGTCATAACAATCTCTCCTTCTTCCACATTTTTTTCGACTGCTTCAAGTTGTTCCTTGATTTGAGCAACCCTTGTGAAGTGATATTGCATGGTCCCTGAGATCTGTATCTTCACATTCTTCAACTGGTTCCTCAATGTCATCTTCCTGTTGATATTAGTTTCTTTGTATAAGTTGGTGATTGTATCAAACATATCCTTGTGAGTCTACAAGGATGACACATTTGAGATCCAATGGATATGTAAATAATCCTCTTAGCTTTGACTAAGTCCTTCTTGTGCTATGCCTTCATCTCCCTCTGGGTTTACATCTTCTTCTTTGTCATAGATCTCCAAGTCATACTTATTCAGGTATGAGAAGCACTCTATACTTCCATTCTCATAGGTTCTTGGTTCCTTCAGTATTGTTCTCAATCTTGACACTATTTGTCATCATGATCAAAATGAGAAACTTAAATGGAAATAGAGAGGATAGTACTTACCAATGAGATTTCTTTAACTTGGTGCTTGCTTGAAATATTTTATGGAAGGATGCTTTTGGTGGATCTAGGGTTTGACAGAGAAACCTTGATTTTTCAACTTAGGTATCTTTCACATCTGATTGTATAGAAAGATGCACCTCCTCAAGGCGAGCCGAGAAGCATACTTATTTTCCAAAAACTGTGGACATAACTGCAAAATATTTGATGGCCTAGTTTTCCTCGACAGTAGTGTTAGGTCAAAAATTGAAGATCCATATGATGGGAAAATTATTCCATATACATATGCGCCCTCGTAAGGAAAGTTTTATATTCCTCCTTTTTCAACTGATCGGTGGAGGGAAGTTCCTGGAAGAGGAAGTCCTAGTTTTTTCCAATTTCTTCTACAAAAATTCTTGATATTGTTTCTGCTATATATCCAAATTTCCTTCTCCTTCAGGTCTGAAAATTCATCCTGAGATATCTTAATCTGTATTATTTCCAATCCCATAGGTTAGAGAAGAGTTGGATTCACCAAGTGGGACTTATGCGAATTTACCCAAGGTGACCTGTTTGAGGATTGTTCAGCATAGTGAACTTGTACAAACTTTCACGTGTCATTGTTTCAACTTCAGGGTATGAAACTCGTAAAAAAGAAAATAGAGTCCATTCCCTATTTATGGAATCTTGCTAAATTTGATTTGGACCTTCCTATCCCGAGATATAGAAATCCTATTCCCTAGGTCTAATGTTTGAGACTAGATTCTGGAGGAGGCAGGAACCCTAATTTGGAGTAACCATATCTTCTAAAGCATAGTGAACCCGTGGCTAAAATTCATACCAAAGGTTCAACAAGATTTAATATTCTTCTTGTCAAAGTTTTAGCTTCTGATCCTTTTCCAATATCAAGTTATAATGAAAGTCCCAAGATGACTAGATTTTGTCTTCTAAGGTTTTCAAGCATGAAACCCTAATCTCCAGTAGTTGCAGTTGCAACAATATTTCGGTTGTAGAAATACTTCTTTTAGGGTGGCTTTGATATCATGTTAAGTTTTCAATGGTAATACAAGATCTAAAGCATTTATCATCATAACATCATAACCATATGCAAAAGGATCACTGAAAGAAAGACAAGCACAACCATAAAAAAGAACACAGAGATTTATCCTGGGAAACCCTCATGTGGGAGAAAACCCAACAAAAATTCCTTGATATAGACTTCAACCAAGTACAGTGTAAGACCCAAATAATAAGAATCATAAGACCCTAAAAATAATGCTGGAATTCTTCCTCTCTCCCAGATGGACTGCTCCTTCTCTCTCTAGTGCAACTGCTTGAGTGTTCTGCTTTGTGTCCAAATGAGGCAGGTGCCTCCCATATTTATACTGATCAATGGAGAGGCCTAATAATGCAGCTGGGCCAAACTATCCTCCCAATTAGGGCCGAATTAGCTTGGGAGACTCAAAGATAAATCTGACCCGACATACAACAGAGGTTTTACGTCAAAACTTTACATGACCAATTATATCAATGACATCCCTAATCAGAGGAACAACATCTCCTGAAGGGGTAGTAACAATAATAATACAAAATAGAATATCTTCCGTAGTTACATTTCTTTAAAATTTGTTTGGAATATATATGGCATCACTTAGTAGCTCTCTTGTATATCTTACAGAAATTGTTTTCACAGAACTTCTCTATTATATTTTGCTTTTAAGCAGGCTTGGGTGATTCTCCATATGGGAGGTCGACCACCAGTGGAAAAATTCCTTTATACTATGAAACACTTCGACGTATATTTTGACAGATATTTGGGTGTTTGAGAGGCTAAGAGAAGGGATGTCTTGTATTTTTGTATATTTTCTGCAATATTAATGTAAGAACTTAATTAAAAAAAACTTACATGAACCAATTCTATAAAACTAAATATCGCACCAGTGTGTTAGAAACAATACAAGCACTTATAAGAGCATATGTGATTTTACAACATTAAGCACCAGTGATTTATATAAATAATGAGGCAATGTTTTTATAGTAATGAAATCCACAGTGTAGAACTAGGTAAATAACGATCTGGAATGGTAACTTTGGACATGGCAATAATAGTCCACTGGTGTTGACTTATTTATGACAACACCTTGATGTGTCCTATACAATGCAGTAGTGCATATTTATAATAATTTTTTTTTTTGAGTCTTAGAGGCGTTTTCCTTTTTTAGAATAATCAACCCATAGTTTACCACCTTAGACATTAATTTAATTATTTTTGTCTTATTTTCCTAGTTCATGTGTCCCACCTTATGCAAGTTGTCATTTACCTATACAGAGTGGTCAAATTTTCCTTATTTGACTCATGTAGCGCTTGGGAAACCTCAAGGAATCAATTCTACTTTATTCCTGGCCTCCTAGGCGCCCTTCTACTTTTTCTGCTTTATTGCCTGCTTTTTCAGTGTTTTAAGGCAATAGGGAAAGTTTGACTAGGTGAGGTGAACTAGTTTTTTGTCCTCTTCATCCTCCACTCTTTTCTCCTTGTAAAAGCATGTATTAGTTGTCATTACATCACTCTTTAGCTTGCCTAAGCCTTTTTTCTAATTCGTGAGCTCCATGATTGATTTGGGATCAACTTTTTGCACCTATGGGGGATTTGCTTATTTTTAGTAAGCCTGCTTTATGCTAGATTCGAATTGCTCCTCATGCATTCAAATCCCTGATGTATTTTATTTATTCAAAAACCTATTATGTTACAGGGTTGGCTATTGTACACTGAGTTAATACAGTTTAGTGTTCATCTCCAATTTCAGTCTCTTTTGTGAGTGATTTTGCATGATCAATTGTTAATTGTTGTGAGTAAAATTAATCTATCACTGGGTTCAATTTCCACATGGTATCAAAGCCATTGTATATCGATTTCTATCCTTCAAAATTGTTTTGCAGGTTCGACATCAGTGACTGGGAGCCTTCTACTGATAGCCGGGACAGATTTTCTAAGCTATGGATCAATCACATAAAACTATCTTGACTCCCTTCAATTTATTTGAATGGAAAGCAGAGATGGAGATACTGTTGAGAGTGAAAGGCCTCTACAGGGTGACTATGGCAACAGAAGCAGAGCCCAATGCAGCTGCAGAGAAGATAAAATGGCACAACAGGAGGGATGAGGCCTATGATCTCCCGTGTCTGAGTATTTCCAGAGACCTCCTTTTCCATATTGATGGATTGAAATCACCGAATGAAGTATGGGAGAATCTTGCTGATATTTTTGGAAAGACAGATGAGATGAGGGGACATCAAATCGAAAATGAGCTGATTTATTTGAGTCTAAATATCTTTGAATCCCTGCAGCTATATTTATCCAAGTTCAAAGCACTTGTTTTGTAGTTGAAACAGTGTGGGATCAAAAATAAGGATGATCAGCTCATCCTGGCCATTCTCTCGAAGCTAGGCCCTGACTATTCAGTGTTTGTTTCGACCTTCTATGCCACAAAACTGACAGCTCGAACCTAGAAGATGCCTAGCCTTCCAGATTTCATGGAATCTCTCACACAAGAACACGATAAGCTAGTGATGATGGGCACCATCAAACCATCCAAAGATCAAGCTCTGATTGCTGGAGATTCAAAGGTGGATTCAAAAAGCAAAAAGAAAGCTAAAAAGATACCTAAGCAAAAGAGAGACAAGAAACAGTCTCCGGAGGAGCCACAAGGTTCCAAGAAGAACTACTAGAAGAAGAAAAACAAAGGTGAAATGAACAAGTGCGCATACTATAATAAGGGCAATCACACTGAAAGCTCTTGTATGAAGAAGCAAATAGATATGCCAACCCAACTCCTGGAGAAGAATGGCATCTCCCTTCCAGAAATCTCAAAGAAGAGAGAAGGAGGATCAAGTTTAGATGACAGAGAGAGAGTTCATGCATTGGTTGTTGGCACATCAAGCTCACCCAGTTTTATCATCGATTCTGGAGCTTCAAGACACATGGTTTCGACCAAGGATGCCTTCTCCTCACTTGACATGTCGAAAGGACCACCTATAGTATTGGGAGATGACTCTCTCACTGAAAGTTTGGGAAAAGGGAGGATTGATCTTGATCATGGTCAGTTCAACAATGTGTTGTATGTGCCTGGTGTTGCCTCCAACCTCTTGTTAGTGTACCAGATGACCCACACTGGGTCTCCTAAGAAAGTCATATTCTCCCCTGATGAAGTTGAGATCATAGAGATCTCAAGTGGTAGAGTCATTGCAAAAGGAGTTGCAAATCATGCTTAAAAGGTATACATGTTCTCACACTTCCTACCCTACTCAAACCCCTCTGCTCTTCTGATTCATGCTAATGAAGCCAGCAAACTTTGGCATGAAAGATTTGGCCACCTAAATTACAAGTATCTTTCTGATCTTAGTGAAAAAGAGATGGTCATAGGGTTGCCCAAGATAAAATTTTCCAAAGGAGTCTGCCAAGGTTGTATCCTAGGAAAACACCCAGAGCATAAATTTGAGAGAGCTAGTCATGAGAGAACCTCTGCACCCCTCGAGCTGATCCATAGTGATGTTGCTGGCCCATTCCCTCATATGTCCATGAGTCAGGACAAATATGCATTGAATTTCATTGATGAATTCTCCAGGTATTGCTGGGTTCACTTCCTGAAACACAAGTCTGAAGTTTTTGGCCTATTCAAAGTCTTTAAGGCTTTGGTTGAGAACCAGTCTGGAAGGAAACTCAAGGCCCTCAGATCTGACAATGGTGGTGAGTATGTCAAGTCTAAGTTTATTAATTATTGTGCAGATGTAGGTATTCATATGCAACATTCTATCCCTTACACACCACAAAAAAATGGTGTTGCTGAGAGGAAGAACAGATCACTGAAGGAGATGGTAACATGCATGATGGAGGGCCAAAACTTTGCCACCAAAGTACTGGGCCGAAGCTATCAACTGTGCAGCCTATATTTAGAATAGGGTGCCTCATAAACAACTTGATGGTATGACTCCCTTCGAAGCATGGAGTGGGCACAAGCCAGATGTGACCCATTTCAGGATTTTTGGCTCAAAGGCCTGGGCTAGAATTCCAACAGAGAATAGGAAGGCTTTGCAACCCCAAAGCCAAGAGTGTATTTTTGTTGGATACTCTAAAGATTCAAAAGGGTACAAACTGATAAATTTGAGCACAAACAAAGCCTTCATCGAAAGGTGTGTTCAGTTTGAAGAAGAACCCCTTGCAGCAGTGGAAGTTGGAGAAGCCTCTTCTCCACCTGAACCTCAGGAAGTAAGTAAAGAGTTTGTTGAACATGTTGATTCTGATTTGTCTGATGGAGATGAGTTTATTGCAGACCCTACTATCCCTACAAGGCCAAAATGGGAATCCAAGACACTACATGCAGCAGGAGAGCTAGTTGGGGGTCCCAATGACCCAAGGAGGACTAGATCTCAGTTTGAGAGTGGTTTGTGCATGAAGGATCCTATGTTTGCTGAAAAATGATATTTGATGGTGGAGTCTGATACTCAAACATATGAAGAAGTAGCAGGAGATCCAAGATGGCGAAAAACCATGAAGGAGGAGTTCAAATCACTTCAGAAGAGAAACACATGGGAGCTAGTGGATCTTCCCCCAAGGAGAAAGTTAGTCCAATGTAAGTGGGTCTATAAGACCAAATTTGCTGCTGATGGTTCACCACTGAAGTAAAAGGCCAGATTGGTATCCAAGGGCTACTCACAGGTTCATGGCATAGATTACAATGAGACCTTTGCCCCAGTGGCAAATATGGATTCCACCAGGCTAGCCTTAGCCATTGCAGCCTCAAGGCAATGGGAGGTACATCACATGGATGTAAAATGTGCCTTCGTGAATGGATATCTCACTGAAGAGATATATATGCAGCAGCCTCAAGGTTTTGCTACTAACCCTTCTCTTGTGTGCAGGTTGAGAAAGTCATTGTATGGGCTAAAGCAAGCCCCCATGGCTTAACACATATCTCATTAAATTTGTAATTATTTAGTGGATCTAGAATTTAGAACTTCCGCTAGATTGAGTTCTTTCAAAATGAGGAAAGTCATAGACTTTGAATCCTTACATAATGCCTAGTAATATTATTTATAGTTTGTATTTAATGTTAAGTTGATTAAATTATTTTATGACATAATACCAACAATGTATTTGTTACTACAACAATTAGAAATATTGCCGTAGTAATTATTTGTGTCTTTCTTGAGTATGTTGTTTTATTTTTGGAAGTTCGCACCACTTATAATCAATACAGGAATTTTTTTTATGACTTTAAAGTCTAAGTTTTAACCTTGTAATGATTAAAATAAATTATGAATTCAAATAGCAACATAATTTATTATTATTGTTGTTGGTAGTGGTAGTGGTAGTGTATTAAAAACTAAGTTGATGAATGTTTACTTTATGAATTATAGATTAACGTGAGAAATTTCTTACCTATAAATTTATTTAATGATATTGATGTTAGTAAAGCTTCCCTTATTTATTAATATTATTTATTTTAACAATCAAAATTAATTATGAACTAGAATAGCATTAGTGCAGTAGAGTTTGATTTTTTTAATATACAAGAGGAAAGGGGGAAAACCAACTTAACTAATTATTGCAAGTGTTCATTATTTATTGATGAAGTATTTGAACAATGTGTTTAATTGAAAAGAGCATATTTTTATTGAAAATATAGATATCTTACAATATTTATATTATCAATAAGATTTAAATCATGTCTTAATTTATGTTAGGGCACGGAGGAATCGAACCACCATCGTCCTACTTGGAATGCATGTGCTCTTCTATTAAGCTAGCACCATTTACAACATGAGGGGAGAGGGACTGTGTTAACACCTAGATTACACATTTCTAATCCTCTGTGACAAAGCAAAATGATGTTTTATTCAGAGAGGAAGTCTAGAAGATGTTTTAAAGTTCATTATTGAATATGATTATGCACATTTGATATAGTGACATGTTGAGTTTATGTAAAAAACAAATTGAAAAGTTAAAAATTGAATGGTGTTATCTAATTCACATAAAGTACCATCACATGAATTAACATAGAAGTTGAACCAAAATTTTCATATTAGTAAATAATATAAAATTCCTCAAAAAAAGGCTTGAAGATAATATTTGATATACAACAAACATTTAAAAGTGTTTCTTCTTGTATATACTAACTAGTTCAAAGAAAAAATTACATTCATAAATCATCTCCACATATTCTCCTTATATTCAGTCAAGCAAATCAATTACAATTTGTACACCACATTTATTTATTGTGGTCTTCCTGCAATCTTCTTTCTTTTGCATCCATGCAAAAACCATGGTATTAACTGGAATAGATCCAAGTCATGTGTCATCAAGGTTTGGTACCCAATATTGTTCTAAAATTTTTCTTTGTATTTCCATGAACTAGGCTTCCATCAATCAACCTTTACATGAAGAGTCTCACTTTCATCATTCTGGAAAATATATGAGGTGGTTTTTTCCATCCAAGTCGTCTCTCCTTCATCCTTAGTTCATGATCTAACTACCAACACCTTTACTTTCTCAAATTCAATCATAGGATTGAATCTTCGCTTTAGCTTGTTGCACATGGGTCCAACATATACTAGTTCATCCATCACATTATCAAATTCTCCATCCATAATACTTATATTACATGCAGTGCATTATGATCAGCATTAAATCTCACA
>LPNX010557395.1:388848-403402 GCA_001517045.1 Pseudotsuga menziesii
AGTGTACACTCCACCAATCATCAGGGGAACAAAATGAAAAGCTCAAAGTAGTATTGAAGAGAGTGAGCAAAAGCTAATAATAAAGAAGGAAAGGCTTTTGTACATGCATTAATAAATATAATTATGCACATTTGATATAGTGAGATGTTGTGTTGATCTAAAATACAAATTGAAAAGTTAAAATTTGAATGGTATTATCTAATTCGCATAAAGTATCATCACATAAATTAACATTGAACTCAAAGTGAAAGTTCATATATGCAGTAAATAATATAAAAAATTTCAAAAAGTAGCTTGAAGAGTATTTATTATAGTACAAACATTGAAAAATGTTTCTTCATGTATACTAAAAGTCATTCAAAAAGCAAAATTACATTCATGTATCATCTCCACCTAATCTCCTTATATCCGCTCAAGCAAATCAAGTACAACTTGTACACCACATTTATTTATCTTTGTCTTCTTGCAATCTTCTTTCTTTGGCATCCATGCCCAAACTATGGTATTAATTGGAATATATCAAAGTTCTGTGTCATTAGGATTTGGTACCCAATATTGTTCTAAAAATTTTCCCTTGTATTTCCCTGAGCTAGGTTGCCACCAATCAATCTTTACATGAAGGGTTTCGCTGTCATCATCCTGGAAGATATCTAAGGTGGCTTCTGGCATACAAATCATCTCTCCTTCATCCTCATTTCCTAATCTAACAAGCAACATCTTTCCTTTCTCAACATCAATTCTAGGATCGAATGTTTGCTTTGGCTTGTTGCACTTGTGTCCAACATATACTGGTTCATCTATCACATTATCAAAATCCCCATCCATAATACTTGATATTGCATGGAGTGCATTACCATCAACGTTAACATTGTGCCTCATCTTTGGCCAAAAATCATCAGAAGAAGAATCACTTTCATCCAAGGGTGTATGGTCATTGTAGATTCCATCTAATGCATCAAGAACTCTTTTCCAATAATCTAGTTTTTCATTCCATTCCTCTGTAACAATTGGTGAATTCTCATTGCCAATAGTCTCTTTCCACATTTTTATGTATAATGTTATTCCTTCCTTTAGTTTTTTTAAATATGCATCATTGTCTTTGGGACGTAATAAAGATGGCTTCCCTGTGGGAAATATAGTTCGGCCTTCATTATCTATATTCCACAACTCCACTGGTTCTGACCACTCAATGTCTCTAATGGATTATTTATACCTCATAACTGGAACATCATTGAGTACAAGGAATTGGAAGTACTAGACATTAAGATGTCCAACTAGTGCATTTTCCCCCTCCTTGATGTACCCATTAAGAAAACTTTTGAAGTCATACACTTTGTCAATAAGTTTAGGTGGAAACACCCTTTTTTCTTCTATTGTGCGATATGTATCCATCATCTCAGGTAAAGAATATATATCTTTACTTTTCAAGTTGGAAGACATTCTTCCGTAGGTTCCATATATGTCTTCATGGGTGTGCCCCACAAGCAAGAACCCAACCTCAATAGTGATGAAGACACCAAGTGCAGTTAATAGTGATAGAAACATGAAAACATAACGATTCTTATTATCACTAGCTGCATTGTCCAACTGTAACAACAAATGTGGAGGAAGAGGTTTAAAATCAAGATTTTGATTTGTTGAGATTCCATTTAAAGACAGGAAAGCATCCTTATATACTCTACATTTTGAGTAAATAGATTTTTGAAGTAATGCATTTGAAAGTGTGTTTCTTGAACTTCCACTCTCATAAAGCAAATCACCATACATATCAAGGTGTGGGTCTTCAAGGTCCCTTAAGCACTTTGCAAGAGATGTAATGGTAAATTGTGATCCCATGTGTACAAATGGTAGGGAAAAATGACAAAAACCTCCTGTGCTATGCCCATGTGTTAGCATACCTGTCAATGACAAACCCAAGTTTGTTCCTACAACAGATTTTGATTTGACATGTAATCTTGGGATTGAAGCCTTTGTTTTGTCCATTTTATCATGGATAATGCTCAAGTATTCCTTTGGATACCTCTCTGACATAATTATGTGGGCATAGTAGCAATATATTCCACACATAACAATCTTGTTATGTTTCTTCAGTCTAGCTCGCGCCTTTTCTTCCAGCTCTTTTGTAGTTGTTGTCTTCATCTATGCTTTCAACACGATACATTCACTACATTTATTGAAGTTAGTGTTCTTTGAGAATGCCACATTTGGAAAATTAGTATTCCAAATCTTGCTCATTGTTGGTTGTGATATTGATGGAAAATTTAGCTCTTGAAGAGCCTCGTTGATCTCTTTTAACAAAGAACTTTGGGTGTATGTTGATGGCAGCAATCTTAAAGGAGCAGATGTTCCATCTTCTTCAACTTGTCGTGTTTGGTTCGGTGAAAAGTCTGAATTATCCATTACAATTTTGTCCAATATTTCTATGGCTGCCACAGTATGTGCACATGGTTTGCATTTGTTGGTGTTACCATGAATTCCTTTCACATGTCCTTGTTGGTAATTATAGAAGGTGCTTTGAGGAATATTATGTATCTTGTACCATGCTTTCTTACAAATAATATCTCCATTAAACCTCATGTCCTTTACTTTCCTAATAGTAGGAGGTAGGCCATGGCCATGGCTCTTTGACAGGATTGTGTTGGAAAGGAGTGAATTCAAGACAAATTCCCTAATGTCATTTTTTTTAAAGAGTTTCATACCCCTTCTAGCAGTTGCAATGGCTTTCCTATCCACATGTTGAAGACAATCTTGTTTGCAACATTCATCCATTGCCAAAAGTCGTATTTCTTTCTCTTCATCTCTTTGTATTTGAAAGTTTCCAACTTTTTTTGTAGCCACAACTCGTTTAATATTTTTATATGGCCTCGTTGCGTGCATAGCAATTGAGTCTGGATATTTTTCATTATAAAGATCATCATCCCATGTGTTTAAGGGACTTGTGTCCTCTATAAGATCCCATACCGCCATTTCCTTGGGTGCCTCCCTGAAATTTTCATTCACCCTTAAAATCTCACCTTCATTGTCCACCAACTTATTTATTGGCCATCTAACCAAACAATGTATAGACTTGTCCCCAATCCTACATCTTTCACAATTTCTATCTATGTCTTCCACAAAAACATCGAATTCCTTTTCACCTAACATTTCACCCTCAACCATGTCATCCTCACGGACATTAACTATGATCCCTTTGGCAATGCGCATGCTTGTTCCTGTGCATTCATGTGTAAGAGAAACCTTTTTACATGTGAATGTAAGCCTATCTTGGGGAGTATTTACTGGATGATCATGACAATGAGGTTCCAAATCTGATTTTGGCTAAATCTCATATGATCCCAATGCACCCCCTAGTGTATTCTCAAATCATGTTGGATGTGGCAAAAGAGCATCATGTTTTAACACTTTCTCAATCTTAACCACTATGGATCCCTTTTTCACCATCCTGCCATGCACCTTATGACCAATCTCTGTATTGAATATGGAGCCTTCACCCACCTTCAATCCACATTGCAAAAGATCTACCTTGTCTCCAATAGAAAATGCAGAAGAGACATTTGCACCTACACAGCAAATTAAACAAACTCAGTATTTGCTCAAAAAAAACAAGCAATGTACTATAAAAAACACTTAACATGTGCTTCAAGATTTTAATTTACCTTTGTTATGCCTCAAATATATGATCTTCCATGGATGTAAGTCCCCTTCATCAACATCTTCCACAATCAAATGTGGTTCAATGACATCAATTATCAAAACCATAACATATCCTACATTAAGCCTTTGTCCACCATAATGAGTTGTAGTCTCTGTAGATTCAACATTTCCTAGTCCAACAACTTGACCATTAATTAGGAGGTCAACATAGTCTCCTCTTGTCAAAATTATATTTTCCATTGTAACTCCTCCCAATTTCTGTAACACACTTGAATTGTAGTTTGTAATTAAGGTTAAGCCATATGAAGTGTATGTTAAAAAAAGTAATATAGTTGCAATAATTCAAAACAATAGGGTAGCCCTTTTGTATGCCACGAAACATTGTTCCCCTACATCTTGTGCATGCTTGCAAAAATGAATTTACATATAAATTACACAAAATATATATGAAGAGATAACAATAAGAGATCCAAAAATTATTAGAGAATGATAGATATCAACTCCAATAAAACCACCAAATTCCTATTTGACTTTGGACATGGGACTTATATTATTGATGTATGTGTATGAATGTGCTGGAAATATAGCTAGAGTTAGCTTTCATTCTTAAAATGTTGCACGTTGAATGAAAATTAATGTGTATTAGTTTTAATAATGTAGTTTTTCATCTAACAAAATCACATTGTCATTAATCAAATTACACCATGATGGAAATCTAGCTGCGTTAGTTTTCATAATGTAGTTTTTTATCTAACAAAATCACATTGTCATCAATCACATTACACCATGATAAAAATCTAGCTGTGTTAGTTTTCATAATGTAGTTTTTCATTTAACAAAATCACACTATCATCAATCACATTACACCATGATGAAAATTTAGCTGGAGTTAGCTTTCCTTCTAACAACATGGCATGATGAGTGAAAGCAAATGTGTGTTAGTTCATTGCACTCTGATGAAAAGCTAGCTGGAGTTAGCTTTTGTTCTTAAAATATTGCACGGTTGAGTGAAAGTTAATGTGTGTTAGTTTTCAAAATGTAGCTTTCTATCTAAAACAATCACATTGTCATCAAATACATAACATGATGATGGAAATCTAGCTATAATTAGCTTTTCTTTTAACAATGTGTTAGCTTTAATTCTTAAAGCATTGTACGGTGAATGAAAGCCTAATGTGCATTAGCTCATTGTACCAAGATGAAAATCTAGTTAGTGTTAGTTTTTGTTTTTAAAACATTGCATGGTGAGTGAAAGTTAATGTGTGTTAGAATTCATAAGGTAATTTTCTATCTAAAAGAGTTACATTGTCATCAAATACATAACACCATGACGAAAATCTAGCTGAATTTAGCTTTAGTCCTTAAATTATTCCACGATGATTGAAATATAATGTGTTAGCTTTCATAATGTAGTTTCCATCTAACACAACCAGGTTGTCATCAATCACAATGCACCATGATAGAAATCTAGTTGTTGTTAGCTTTCATAAGTTAGTTTTCCATCTAACACAACCACATTGTCATCAAATACATTACACCATGATGGAAATCTAGTTGAAGTTAGGTTTGCTCCTAACAACATAGCCGGATTAGTTTTCTATCTAACATAATCACATTGTCACATTGCACTGTGATGAAAATCTAGCTGGAGTTAGCTTTCGACCTTAAATCGTTGCACGATGAGTGAAATACAATGTGTGTTTGCTTTTATAATGTAGTTTTCCATTTAACACAGCCAAATTGTCATCAATCAAAATGCACTATGTTGAAAATCTTGCTAGAGTTAGCTTTTGGTCTTAAAACGTTGCACGGTGAGTACTAGCTAATGTGCGTAAACTTTCATAAGGTAGTTTTTCATATAACACAGCCACATTGTCATCAAACACATTACATCATGATGCAAATATACCTAAAATTAGCTTTCCTTCTAACAACATGGCACAATGAGTGAAAGCTAATGTGTGTTAGCTTCCATAAGGTAGTTTTTCATCTAACACAACCACATCATCATCGATCTCATTGCTCAATGATGGAATTATAGATGGAGTTACCTTTCGTCCTTAAATCATTGCATGATGAGTGAAACGCAATTTGTGTTAGATTTTATAATGTAGTTTTTCATCTAGCACAATCACATTGTCATCAATCATAATGCATCACGATTAAAATGTAGCTAGAGTTTGCTTTCATTTTTAACACATTGCACGGTGAGTAAAACAAATGTATGTTAAATTGCATTAAATAGTTTTTCATCTAACCCAACCACATTGTCATCAAATACATTACACCATGATGGAAATCTAGCTAGAGTTAGCTTTTCTTTTAACAACATGACATGATGAGTGAAAGCTAATATGTGTTATCTTTCACAAGGTAGTTTTTCATGTAACACAACCACATTGTCATCAAACACATTGCACCGTGTTGAAAATCTGGCTGGAGTTAATTTTCATCCTTAAATCATTGCACAATGAGAGAAATCTAATGTGTGTTAGCATTCATAATGTAGTTTTCCATTTAGCACAATTACATCGTCATCAATCACAATGCATCAAGATGTAAATCTAGCTAGAGTTAGTTTTCCTTCTTAAAACATTGCACAGTGAGTAAACTAATGTATGTTAGCTTTCATAAAGTAGTTTTCCATATAGCACAGCCACATTGTTATCACATACAATACATCATGATGAAAATCTAGCTAGAGCTAGTTTTCGTTCTAACAACATAGCACTATAAGGGAAAGCTTATGTGTGTTAGCTCATTACACCATGATGGAAATCTAATTGGAATTAGATTTTTTTTAACATGGCACGATGAGTTATAGCTAATGTGTATTAGCTTTCATAAGGTAGTTTTCCATGTAATACAACCCCATTGTCATCAATCACATTGCGTTGTGTTGGAAATCTAGTTGAAGTTAGCTTTCATCCTTAAATCGTTGCACGGTAAGTGAAATCTAATGTGTGTAAGCTTTCATAGTGTAGTTTTCTATCTAACAAAGTCACATTGTCATAAATCAAAATGCACCATGATAAAAATATAGCAGGGATTAGATTTTGTTGTTAAAACATTACACCGTAAGTAAAGGCTAATGTTTGTTAGCTTCCATAAGGTAGTTTTTAATCTAACACTGCCACATTGTCTCATTACACTGTGATGGAAATATTGCTAGAGTTATCTTTCAACCTTAAATCGTTGCACCATGAGTGAAATCTAATATATGCTACATTTCATAATGTATTTTTTCATTTAGCACAACCACATTGTCATCAATCAAAATGCACCATTTTGGAAATCTAGCTAGAGTTAGTTTTCATTCTTAAAACGTTGCACGGTGAGTAATAGCTAATGTGTATTAGCTTTTGTAAAGTAGTTTTCTATCTAACATAGCCACATTGTCATCAAATACATTACACCATGATGCAAATCTAGCTGGAGTTAGCTTTCCTTCTAACATGGCATGGTGAGTGAAAGATACTAGTATGTTAGCTTTCATAAAGTAGTTTTCCATCTAACACAACACATCGTCATTGATCACATTGCACTGTGATGGAAATCTAGCTGAAGTTAGCTTTCGTCCTTAAATCATTGCATAGTGAGTGAAATCTAATGTGTTAGCTTTCATAATGTAGTTTTTCATCTAACACAACCACATTATCATCAATCACAATGCACTATGATGAAAATCTAGCTAGAGTTAGCTTTCATTTTTCAAACATTGCATGGTCAATAAAACTAACATATGTTAGCTTTCATAAGGTAGTTTTTCATCTAACACAGCCACATTCTTATCAAATACATTACACCATGATGGGAATCTAGTTGGAGTTAGCTTTCCTTCTAAGAACATGGCACTATAAGGAAAAGCTTATGTGTGTTAGCTCATTACACCATGATGGAAATCTAGCTGGAGTTAGCTTTCCTTTAAACAACATGGCACAATGAGTGAAAGCTAATGTGTGTTAGCTTTCATAAGGTAGTTTTCCATGTAACACAACCACATTGTCATCAATCACATTGCACCGTGTTGGAATTGTAGCTAGAGTTAGCTTTCATCCTTAAATCGTTGCACGGTGAGTGAAATCTAATGTGTGTAAGTTTTCATAGTGTATTTTGTCATCTAGCACAACCACATTATCATCAATCACAATGCACCATGATGGAAATCTAGCTGGAGTTAGCTTTCGTTCTTAAAACATTGCATGGTGAGTAAAGCTAATGTCTATTAGCCTTCATAATGTAGTTTTTCATCTAACACAACCATATTGTCATCAAATACATTACACCATGATGAAAATCTAGTTGGAGTTAGCTTTCCTTCTAACAACATGGCACTATAAATGAAAGCTTATGTGTGTTAGCTTATTACACCATGATGAAAATCTAGTTGGAGTTAGTTTTATTTTAACAACATGGCACGATAAATGAAAGCTAATGTGTATTAGCTTTCATAAGGTAGTTTTCCATCTAACACAACCACATTGTCACATTGCACCATGATGAAAATCTAGCTGGAGTTAGCTTTCAACATTAAATCTTTACACGGTGAGTGAAATCTAATGTGTGTTAACTTTCATAATGTAGTTTTCTATATAACACAACCACACAGTCTTTAATCAAAATGCACCATTTTGGAAATCTAGCTAGAGTTAGCTTTCGTTCTTAAAACATTGCATGGTATGTAATAACTAATGTGTGTTAGCTTTTGTAAGTTAGTTTTCTATCTAACACAGCCACAATGTCATCAAATACATTACACCATGATGCAAATCTAGCTGGAGTTATCTTTTCTTATAACAACATGGCAGAATGAGTAAAAGATAATGTGTGTTAGCTTTCATAACGTAGTTTTCCATCTAACACAACACATCGTCATTGATCACATTGCACCGTGATGGAAATCAAGCTGGAGTTAGCTTTCGTCCTTAAATCATTGCACGGTGAGTGAAATCTAATGTGTGTTGGATTTTATAATGTAGCTTTTCATCTAGCACAACCACATTGTCATCAATCACAATACACAATGATGGAAATCTAGCTAGAGTTAGTTTTTGTTCTTAAAACATTGTAGGGTCAGTAAAGCTAATGTATGTTAGCTTTTATAAGGTAGTTTTCCATCTAACACAGCCACATTGTTATCAAATACATTACACCATGATAAAAATCTCGCTGGAGTTAGATTTCATTCCTTTCTAGGAGAGTACATTGTGTCATCTACTATTACAGCCCAGTTGGATATGATTGCCTTCCTCATTGTGGTGGTAAGAGGAAATTCAATGATGTAAAGGATTACTCTTTGTGCATTATATTGACTTATAAAGCTAAGCCTTTTGAAACAACAACAAAAAAGTATTTACTAGTTTCATCCAACCTCCCCTCCAAGCATATAGGACATTTCCAAATTGAAATATTCATCTCTATGAGAAGAATTAGAAAATCTGATAGTTATCTTTATAATTTTATTTCCTAAAGTCACATATACTGAACAAAAGGAGACCCAAGCTCCAAAAATTCTCATAAACTTCCATATTGTGCAACTTTATTAAGTTAAATTCCATAGATATATGGAGCAAACGCTTTGTTGGATTCCACTTGTGTAATGATTCAAGGATTCAACTTGACTGAAGGATCCAAATGCTATTACAACAATTGCTTCACAATCTACCATGCAAACCTATCCAAACCTGCCATGAGTGCCCCACATAGGTTGAACAATACTCCAAAGAAGGCATGAATGGTCACACAGGTAAATCACCCCCTATAGGGCTTTCGTTTCATACACATGAATCCCTAACACACATCAAACCTGGATTTTTTAAGGATTTTATGACTATTGTTTATACTTTTGTCACCTTTTCTAATGCAAAAGGCTATATCAAATTTTTATATTGTTATTCTAGGGCACACAATGCACTCAAAACCCCTCCAAATAGTTTGTAAATGAGAATTGAGTACTCTTACCAGCCCTGCTCATGCAAAAAATTGGAGCTTTAACCATCAAAATTGGACTAGAACTTACCAAATCTAGTTTAATGTTGTTATTCATCACCTTTTAAGATTGAAACATGCCCAAAAATGTATTTCAACCCTTAGATTCATCCCATATTCAAAGGTTATGTCTTGTTACTGCTAATTTATAGTCGAAAATGATCCCCACAAGACAATTGTGAAATCTTTCCTAAAGGCTTCCTGGCCAACTCAGCAATAACCCCCAAGTAAGTATCTTCAACTTTGTCCAATAAATATGCCGCCTTCTCAGCACTACAAGTTATGGTTTCTTGCAGAGCTAAACTCGAACTCAGACTATATATATATGTGTAACTTTTCATTTCAAAGGGTTATCCTGAGCACTCATTACCCGCGTAAAAACTTATATAAAACCCAAAGAATCCATGTTTTTTTTGTGGGGGAGGACGTACATATTTCGAAACCTTCTCGTTTTAGGGTTATAGGCCAGGAAGGAGAGGTTGCAGAACAAAAAGAAAGTTTCCCTCTGATGGGTAGGAATGTCCTTGGAAACTTTCCCCCACTTCCATAGCTGACTAGTAAGGCTCTGGATCCATAGCTACTCACTTGGCTACTTGGATTGGCTTATATCCTTGGTTACTCAGCTTGGTTACCACCCTATACTCCCTAAATGAAAACAACCCGTTTAACCCGTTTGCAGCTTATTCCAAAATATCAAATTTTCAACATCTTGGTGCTTCAAGATATCAAATTTTTGTGTTTTCTTCTTTGAGAAAGCACCATTTTACTTCATTGCCTCCTATTCACCCTCCTTAAGTGTCTTTCTCTCTTTCATGAAAATGAACAGATAAAGCATAATGAATCTGCTAACTGCCAACTTTTTTTTACCATCCACCAGTTGATAAAACCCTAATCTTTGGCACTTATAAATCATCTTCTTGCACTTCTTGTCAGCAATTAAAATTTGATTATTACTGAAGGAAAACATTGAACTGTGGGCTATGCTTCTTTATCCAACTAACAGAAAATAATTTTTTCTGTGAACCAGGGAGATCGTCATAAATAACAACCTCTTACCTCTCATCTGAACTTTCCCATTTCTCAACTCTGCATTTTCTCCACCACTCGAATACATAATTAGAGTTGGATTTGTCCTGAACAAAATCAATATACCAATCTTTCTAATTAGTAAAATGTTGTGAGAAACTTGAATTGAGGATAGCACTCCTACTCTCCAGCACCTGGCCTAGGCTAAATTGACAGCTAATCAGCCAGTTGTTGGAACGACCTTTTAGTTATTACACAACTGTTGATGAAGTCCAGTTGTTTGACAAACTCACATCTTATCCTTTTATTTAAAAGTACATGTTTATTTTGTGATAAAAGTTTGGTGACGGTTGGCATTCTTCTTTTTTGATTGCGGGTGTGCTAATGGGATGCTGGTTAGTGTCTCTTGATACAATTTCTCATGTCAATAGCTCTCCTGGATTTACCCAACCAAGTGTTCCTACTTGTCACTTTTCAAGATTTCCAACCAAGAAATTTAAAGTATTCTTGTATGATATCTGTTTTCTCCCCAAGATATTTGACTCTTTAGGTCCATATTTTGGAGGCATTTGTATTAGATCACTATGGATCAGAATTCCAGTAGATAGTAGAATTTTATGCCCACACTCCTCAGAGATCAGAATTCTAATTGTTGCCTCTTATCTGGCAACCTCTATTTTCCCATAACACATTGTTCAGGGATTCATCCAATGCCTTAAAGGAATAAAAAATTTTAAAATTTAATTAGCAATATCTTTTGGGAGCTTTTTTCTCATAGTCCTCCTATTTGTAGCATTTAATATCCAATATCAATTGTTTTTCAGGTACCTTATTAGTGAGGGGGACTTGTTAAACCATTTTTAATCCTTGGTGATGGGCCAGTGTTTGAACCTGCGATAATATCATGAATTCAACGTACATGAGCTCAAGTGTCCTTACCTATACATTACCCATTTGTTGGACTACCTTTCCAGTGTTGCAGCAACTGCTAGCTTCCTGAGACTCATGAAGAGTTGAAATTTGGTCCAAAGGGAACAACGCTGGATTCCCACACAGATACTGGGACTGTTAAACTAACTTCTGACAGTAATACTTTGTCAGGAATATATTCAACTTATAAACCTCCACAATCCGGTGTGCCTGTGGCTTTCAACAGTCCTCACAAACTAAATTCCAACTCAGCAATACCAGCAGGATCATATGGCCACTCAATTAATTTAATTCCTTACCAGCAAGATCATATGGCCACCCAATTCAAGGTGCTTTAAGATAGAACTCCATCATCAAGTGTGCCAGAGCATATGTCAAGTCACAATGGGTGACCTCTAATGGAATTGGAGCCTATATGTGGTACATGTTTGGTATGTCAGCTTACTACTCCTATCTTCTTTGAGTTGAGACTTGTTGTCACTTGAAACTGGAAGCACTCCAAGGTAATTGGAGAATTTACACTGTCACTTTGTACAATGTCCCTGCATTTTAGGTTAATGCTTACTAACAATAGGGGAGAATCCCTATGCAACCTTTAAGCAAAGCGTGAATCCTAAAGATTGAAAAACTCTTCAAAACTGCAATAAATACTCTGTAATTCTAAATATCAGACCTGTAATCTGCATAAGAACACACCAAACAATAAGAATGTAGATTTACCCCTAAGAACAAACTGTTGTTGTGGGAATCATGTAAATCGACTGTTAAACCCCAAAAACCCACTCTTATAAGCACATACCTGTGTGCAGAAATATAATAGACAGCAAGTATAAATGACGAAATTATTAATAGTGCCCTAAGTGTCTTGAATCCTATGGGCTATGGGGTGTAGAAAATTAGTCAAGAGGGAGTATAGCAAGAAACATGATAAACAATGATATATAGCCACTGAATAGAAGCTACCCTTTTTTCCAAATTTGTAATTACAAATGGGGGAATATCATTTCCACCTACAAGAGCTATTGGGGGATGTTCCACACATCCAAAGCACCTTCTCACACTAGTATTCCGTGATACAGTTACATGAATACAATGCGACCAATCTTTACCTCAATGATGGCTACGTTTTCCAACTGGGAAAGGGTGTAAAAAGAAAGGGAATCAAAGAAAATCACTAGTAAACAATAATAACATGCTATCCCTTTTCACCCTACGCCTTTTCCCATTATAAAATAGGCAAGGGAGTGTTACTAATAAACAATAACATGTTATCTTTTTTCTTCATACCTCCTCTGCCATTAAAGAATAGGCAAGGAAGTGCACAAAAATATCCTTGGCTATTAATAGAAGTCAAAAGTGCAGTATGCCAAAGATAACTCCTCCCAAAGAGGTTGCAGGGGCAATAAAAGGATAATAATCCAAAATAAACTAAGTCCTAACTCTCCTCCAAGCCATGTGCCCTAGTTTTGGAAGAAAATAAAAAGTGTAATTAAGGCATTCTCCTAAAAAGCATCTTCATGAAGCCATGTGCTCCATCCTCTACTGATACTAACAAGTGTCTTACCTTACACTCAACCATATAATATTTCCTCATTCCATGTGCTCTAGGTGGAGACAAAAATATGATTGCTAATCAAGGAAACTTCACAACATAAGTCTCCTTGACAAAAAAATAGCATGATTGTTTAAAAAACAATATCAGGCCCAATAGGTGGGCACTCATATATTGGCCAAAAATAACAATGTGTATAAATTCACAAAATCTGTGCACACAGTTCATTGGCAGATTTTGTCAAACACCTAGCTAACCTCTGACATCAGTCTTCTACAGGAAGCTAACACTAATACATTTCACATGCACTGTAAACTAATATACTGCTAAGTAGGTACATCTTACAGCAGAAACAATTACTTAACAGCAGACAGTCATAACACATTTGACACAGATAGTTTGGTTCAAAATTCAAATACCCTCGAAAAGTCCTATAGCGGGAAAACCAGTTCAGAGAAAATTATTATTGATCTTGAGGAAAATCTCCCACAAAAGTTAGAACAGTAGTACATAACAGCATTGAATGCATAGTACAAAACTTGAAATCTGTGACCACAAACACCTTGAAATGACCACGAAAACCAACCGAACCAGCTACAGGAATCGACCTTGATTTTTGTGCTCATATTCAATAGTAAAGATATCACTTGTACAGTCTTCTCAGGCAGCAAAATCATCTCTGTTATATGCACAGATAGCAACACTGTTGTAAGGACTTAACAACAGCAATATGATCATGCCATATGATCCAGCTGGTATTGCGTGGCCATATGGCCACTTTTGTAAGGACTTAACAACAGCAATATGATTCAAAATTGATCACAAAGAAGAATTTGGTGCAAATATTGTACAATAAATCCATTTAGTTGGCCAAGGATGTTATTTCTCTTAAGCCATCTTCAATGAATTCCTTAATTGAAGCCTTACATCTCCTTGGGATGGAAATGGAAAACTCTATCCTAGACAATATTGTGAGTCTATAATTACCTATTGTGTAAATGATGACCTACAATTTGAAGGTATAGAAGGTGGTATCAAACGCTAGGTTATATTAGATAAATTGCTTGATGATTTTTGGGCTACTTTCTAATATTTGCTCTATTTTCAGAAATTTGCTGCCATCCTCTTATAGTCGCAACAAAAACCTAGATATGTGAATTTGGGAGATGAAGATGTCTGAGTACCCAGTGGGAAATAATTGGAAGAATATTTCCAAGTTCAATGCCTTAACATCTGCTCAGTAGGATCCATTGGTTATACCTTAAGGAGATTCATGGGATTCGTCATCATAGCTTTTATAAATTCTAGTTCAACAACTGCCTAGTATCTATCTCAACAACCACTTTAGTTGCTAGCTTAGCACTTATGGTGGAGGACATATCAGTAGGAACTACAATAGTTTAA
>LPNX010557417.1:0-13477 GCA_001517045.1 Pseudotsuga menziesii
TCAAAGACTGAAATAACATTTGCAGAAACAAACATTTTATTTATTTATTAATAAAGAAAATGACACTTGGAGAACTCAACTACATGAGGGGACACCAACATGGCACCAAAGAACATGTGTAAGCAAGCTAGACTGATTGATACCAATCAAATCCAATCCAAAACTCAACAACTAGACAAGATCCTAAATCATAGGGATTTAGAGATCTGATTGGAGATTTGATTGGGATGGCATAAGACCTGGGCAAAAGCTATATATATGAGTGCACTGGAATAGCACGGGACGCCGTGTTGTGCATGGAGAAACTATGCTGAGAATGCATGTGTTCAGTGTTTCTCCCGTTTCATAAGTCCATCGCTTAGCTTGTTACAGACTCTGAGAGAGAGTGCCGCGTGGAAGCTTTCTTGTTGTAGCTTGTTACGGACTCTGAGAGAGAGTGCCGCGTGGAAGATTTCTTGTTGTAGCTTGTTAAGGACTCTGAGGATGGAGTGCCACTAGGAAGTTACTTGCTGTTCTGGTGCATGGTTGGTGATCCAGCTCGGGGGTGGAGCGGAGCATATCGTTGAGTTGCTGCCTCCTATGGTTGGGAGGAGTTGATTCTCCAAGTGTGTTTTCCCTTGGATTCAAGTAAGTAGATCTGATTTAGTTTCTCAAATATTTCGGCCTAACTTATGGTTATTCGCATGATCAATAAAATATCTCGAAAATCGAAACAAACCCTTTGTCTGTGTTTCTTTTGATTAATTAAAATCTTTCCTGATGTATTGTTTATGCTGGGGATGTTACAAAGTCATCCTCAGAGTCCCCCAGCGGCAAACTCTGCTTGATCCATATTATCATCGCATTATGGACAAGACAAGAGTTTCTCCACGTTCACTCTTTAGTATCTACAAAACAATAATCTATACATATATCGAGCCCAATAAATGTGTTCGAAGAGAACTCTTTTTGTCCAAATGAATGTATATATGAGTTTCAACGAGGCTCTTCTCTTGCTACTTCAATGAAATGAAATGCTAGTTTGTCTTTCCTTCTGTAACAATGTAAGGCGCATTTTACTGTTTCAATCAAATCCAAGCACGAATCAATGCTGATTTAATTCACTAAACTGTTTATTTCTCTCGCTGAACACTAGCGGACACAACTCTTTCATTATTTAGATCACCTGCTAACTATAAAGTTATTAATTTTGAACATTGATCAAGTTATAAATTCTGAGCTATCAAGTTATTTCTGAACTATAAAGTTAATGAATTTTAACAGTAAATGAGAATTAAGTAGTAAAAATTACCACTGCTGCCCATCAAGTAAAATTCGGATGTCTTATGTTTGATACTTATTTTTTCTTTTCAATTCAATTTGTGCTTCATGATTTTTATTTGAATGCATGATTATTGGATTAAACATTGTTTTTTGTCTTTAAGAATTCTGATTTGATATTTATTTAGATCGATATATGATATTTCTTGGACATTTATCGAGGACACTATGGAAGAAATTAGGCTCATATATGTTATATAGTTCAACATAATCAAATTTGAAGTGTTGATGACATATCATGGACCTTCCATCTCATTCTTTATTATTATTATTATTATATGTCAGTCTTTATTATGTTTTCAGAATATCGATTTTTTCAAAATAAGTTTCATAAGATAAATTTTGTGTTATTGGTTTCTATGCTTTATCTTTCTTCTAAAAAAATCCAATTGTTCATTTACAAATAAAATATGGTACTGTTATAAAGTAACATGCAAAGTTTGAATGAGATGGAAGGTCCATGATATGACAAGTCTCCCATGAATCCCACAAAAATAAAAGATGCGTCTAGAGCTCTTTCTTCTATTGTATACCTAGTTCCAAAATAAGGAATAAATTCGGAAATGAAACGGCTATTTTGTAACTAACCTCGTTCGAAAATTTGGGAATAAATTCGGAAATGAAATGGCTATTTTGTAATCTTTAGGCACTAGGCCAATGAAACCAAGGAAGGGAATCGGGATCTACCCTGTAAACATGGACTTTCTACAATGGAGATGCATTTTTACAATCCACTTATACATAAAAGTGTATATCCAAACTCAAGTTGGAGCTCATAAGTGGTATTTTAATAAAATAATAAAAGATTTGAGTAAGCAATTCTTTTACAAAGAAAGCTCTTATCAAGCTTAAAAATAAAAAATATATAATCAAAGATATATGTGTTTCAATTGTAAATGCTCAAATTTAATGTTAGAATGGTAAATGACCATTTAATGTAAGAAAGATAAATGCCTATAGAATTTAAACCTTCCCTTTCACCATTGTACCAAGCTTGAAAGAAGGTACGAACTCTTTAATATATATAGTCAAATATTATTATTAATGATTTGAGGGACTAGTACTATCATTAAGTATTAAACCTCTCTGAATTAAAAGAAAGGAAATAAACCTCAACCTCAACAAATATGAATTATGAAATAGCACAATAAATACCTTATTGAAAGCAAACACCCCTCCTTGGTATGAATGTGCCGACAAAGCTTATGAAAGTTATTAGGATAATGTCATTGAATGCGATTGGTCAGCTAAGGATTCATGATCAATTGAACTAGAACCTTATTCTATATTAAATGAGTATAGATCCATATTAACTCTGGCTCTATCAATTAGCACCTAGAGAGATCAAATCCTACTTCTAAAGGATTTTGTCTTGTTCACAGATCACAAAGCTTTGCAGTACATTAACAACCAAGGTAAATTGAATAAAAAACATACTAAGTGGGTAGAGTTCATACAAGTTATTCTTTTGTGTTGAAATATAGGTGCAGGAATTCCAATAAGGTCGTTGATGCATAGTCAAAGGACAACGTTGCTCAACACCATGACGATAGAAGTGGTAAGTATGAATTGTCTAAAGACATTGTATGAGGATGCATATTTATCAGAAGATTGGAAGACGTGTAAAGGCACTTGGAATCTAAACAAAGCACCGTATATGGACTACCATATTCAAGAAGAGTTTTTGTTTGAAAAGCAACAGCTGTGTATTTTGAGAAGTTCCATATGGGTGAATCTAATTAAAGAGTTACATAGTGGTGGTTTTGGAGAACATTTTGGTTATAATAAAACTAAAGAATTGGTGAGGGAGAGATACTTTTGGATCATCATTAACAAAGATGTACGAAGGTTTTTTGAAGGTTGTAGGATCTATCAATTAGACAAGGGTAAATGTCAGAACACATGACTCTATGCTCCATTTCTGCTACCTGAACAACGATATGAAGACATAAGTATGGATTTTGTTTAAGGACTTTCGATAACACAGTGAGAGAATGACTCAACGATGGTAGTTGTTGTTAGTTTTTCATCATATAAGCTAGCATTATGATCTTAGGATCTTTTCACTGAGAGAATAACAAGCACAACAATAAAACATAAGCACATCACAAGAGACAATGAACACAATGGTTTTGATCGGGGAAACCATAAAGGAGAAAACCCCGCAACTTCCTCAAAGATAGAATCACCACAAGATGTAAGACCCCAAAATAGTAAGATGCACTCCCGACATCAGTAGTCTTCTAGTCCCAGTATATTTCCTTCTTCACTAGTGCACCACACTTGAGAGAGTAAGTGATGTGATGTACAAGGGATAAATAGAGAGACTCTCACTCTCTATTTATATTCTTCCATTCACTTGAAGTGCACTTAATCATGTCGGCCCAACTAACAATTACTTACTCGAGCCTACACCTTAATTAGTGTATAATAACTCAAGTGCCCTGAACTTGTGGGGACTTACACAATGACTTGACAAGACTTGTTTACATTATTAATCCTCCCGATTGGAATATCGGGGCATGACAACATGACTCAAATACATAATAAAAACATCCCGGAATAAACATCGGGTTATAATACAATAGATACATAGAAGAATACATTCTGAAGTTACATATACATCAACACTCCCTCTTAAATAGGAAGGTATTCTTTCAACATGATTTTCAGCACTGGTCTTCTTCTCTGTATCAACTGGATCATCTTTGTCTTCAAGTCATCTTCATATTCAAGTCATATTCATCTTCGGATCTGGATCATCTCTCGATCTGGATCGTCATAGAACATCATCACTGGATCTGGATCATCTCTCGATCTGGATCGTCATAGAACATCATCACTAGATCTGGATCATCACTCGATCTAAATCTAGATCTGGATCATCTCTCGATCTGGATCATCACTGCTAGATCTGGATCATCACTCGATCTGGATCTCTCGGAGTCATCATAACTGGATCTGGATCATAGCTCGATCTAGATCTCCTCTGGTCATCATCATGTGTGTACTATCTCATCATAGGAAGTTCTACAAAGCCAGCCCTTTTTCATGCTGGTTGTAGGCCTAGCCACCAGGTAGGTCTTCGCCCAGCACTTACATCTGACCTGCTCGTCAGAAAGGCACACCCAGCACTCACATTTGATCATGTAGTAAACTACAATCACATCAGAAAGGCCCAGCACTCACATTCACCAGCATGATAGGACATCACATCACTAACATCTGTGAAATGGCTCTGCACTTATATCTGACCTACTCGTTAGAATGGCACATCCATCTAGGTGGGAACACATCCTACCACAGTGATGAATGACTCTCACCCAGGCCGGAACCCTTCCTACCACAGTGATGAAAGATTTCCACACATTCACCCAGGCCGGAACACATCCTACCACAATGATGAATGACTCTCACCCAGGCTGGAACCCTTCCTACCAAAGTGATGAAAGATTTGTTCACTAACATCTGACCCGGTAGGAACTGAATCCTACACCCTCGTCAGAATGGCCCCCAGTCCCTTACTGAGCTACCTGGTAATGGACCAGGCACCTCCACTCTCCCTGAGAGTGGCAGTTTCCCTTACATCTGTCCTACTCAACAGAATGGCCAGCACTCACATCTGCCATGGAAGGAACTTAATACTTTAGCCATGAACAGAATGGCTCAGCCCTTACATCTGACCTGCTCGTCAGAATGGCTCTCTCAGTCCCTGACTGAGTGTTCCTGGTAACTGACCAGGTGCCTCCATTCCCAGAATGGCAGTCAGCACTCATATCTGACATGGAAGGAACCAAATCCTCTCACCATGACAGAATGGCTCAGAACTTACATCTGACCATGGAAGGAACCAATCCTCTCACCATGTCAGAATGGCTATGGGTCTCATCAATTTCTCTTGGAAGGAACCTCGATCTGGAGAACACCAAGTCTCTCTCTGAAGTACTCGAACTTCATCCTAGCCAATGGCTTCGTCAATACATCAGCTATCTGTTCCTCCGTCACAACATACTGGAGCTTCACTGCTCCTCTTTGGACCATATCCCTGATATAGTGATACTTGATCTCGATATGCTTTGACTTGTCATGGAACACTGGATTCTCTGATAACTTCACGCAAATCTGGTTGTCACAATGTATACAAATAGCATCCAACTGGAGATCAAATATATCAGACAGTAGCTTCCATAGCCATACTGCCTCACAACTAGCTAAACAAGCCGCGACATACTCTGCTTCAGCTGTACTCAGTGCCACACAGGATTGCTTCCTGCTAAACCAAGAGATCACACCTGATCCCATACTGAAGCAACATCCTGAAGTACTCTTCCTATCGATGGCACTACCTGCCCAATCTGAATCAACATAACCCTCTAGGTTAATCTTTTGATTCGCATCGTACTTGAGCCCATAATCAACTGTACCCTTCAGGTACCTCAAAATATGCTTTGCAGAAATCAAGTGAACACTTCTTATATCTGTCAAGTACTGGCTCAAGGTGTTCACATCAAAGCAAATATCTGGTCTCGTGTTCTTCATGTACATCAATGACCCAATCATCTGATGATACATCGTAGCATCAACCGTCTCTGATGAAGCATCACTCAATAGCTTCAGGTTCGATGCCATAGGTGTGGCCATAGTCTTGCAGTTCATCATCCCAATCCTCTTTAGGATCTCTACTACATACTTCCCTTTTCCAAGGAATATTCCATCTATACTCTGCCACACCTCCATGCCTAGAAAATAGTGCATCGACACATAACAGGAGCATCACTGGTCTTCTGCCTTCAAACTTGAAGCAAAGGTTGGAATCCGCTTTACTCTTAGTAAAGCCTAGAGTCATCAGTAATCTTCCCATCCTGTTGTACCATGTCGAACCTTAGATATTCTGTAGTCACTCCCTCTGAAGTGAAGCATCATACTCCCTTTGTCTTCTATGCTCTATGCACTGAAAACATTCTGTACCAGAGTGACAAGTAGCTTCCTATGCTACTAATATTCTACGTGACCATCTAGTGTATAGACTTGCATCTTCAAGCTTGTAGCAAAGGTTAAGATCTTCATCAATCTTATCATGTATGTGTTTCAACTCTTACTGGCTGCAAATGTCTCTTCATAGTCTAGGCCTTCCTTTCGTGAGAAGCCTCATGCTACAAATCTTGCTTTGTATCCCACAATGTTTCCATCTACTACATGATGGAACTATGAACTTCTCTTCAGGTCTCGATACTGCGCCCTGACATCATTCTTCTTGAACTGGTCTTCCCTTTCTTCTTGGTGGCTGGAAGGTTCTGCATCAATCATGTCACTGCACTCGTCATATTATTCTTCATTTTGAAATGTCTTCACTTTTTCTTCGGAACAAGTCTTCATTCTTCTTTGCTTGTAGGCGATTATGTATGCGGTCTTTCCTACAAGTCAAATTCAATTGTATGGTTAGAAACATTTCATAAGGAATATTTGTACTGGCAAACACTTATGCATAAATATATGATCACGCAACTACTTTAGCCAATACAACATTCATCCATATCTCACTGAAACTTTCTAGATGCCTTCCATCTCTACCAGGACAACATTGAGATTGTGCACTAATCCAATATGTTAGCGAAGAGGTTTCATTCTAGATAAGTAGCAATGGAGAGTTGTATAGCACCATGAGCTACTTACCCATCACATACATATTAGTAGTATACTATCGTTAATGCAAACATCCTATCATGCATAATACATCAACTGAATATAAACAAATGCATAACAAAATAATATCATGAAATGACAATTGAATACTTATCTTTATTTGTTTCATGGGTATACTCCTTCTTGAGTCTTCAGCTTCATCGTCTTCTTCATTCATGATAGCATCGTTTCTTATCCAAATGCTGAGGTGGATAAGAAGTTCTTCAAGAGTTGAGATCTTCATATTCCTCATTGATTGAGGGATCTTCTTTGGATGGTAAGAGCTTGATCTTCAGTTTCTCCCATATTCTCTTCTCGATCTTCTTCTTCTTGTGAGTTCTCTTTCTAGAGTCTATTGAAAGTAATCACTTCCTTCGGGCACACATTCCTCACATGAATGAATCCTAAGATCCTTGGAGGCCATTCAAGGTGGCCATCACCACTTCTACATTCTTCACTTCTTATTTTACCGCTTCAAGTTGTTCTTGATTTGAGAGACTCTTATAACTGCATGGTCTCTGCATTCTGGATCTTCACATTCTTGAACTGGTTTATTTAGGTCATATTCTAATTTTTGTTCTTCCCTTCAAATAGCTTGAAATTTTGGAAGACCTTCAACAGCTTTGCTTGCAATAGGTATTGCTCTGTAATGCACATGTGCAAGCCTTCTATGCCAAAGCTCATTTGGCCCTACCGTGTCATGGATAAAGGCTTGTTCTAGATGGCCCTTCAATTTGTACAAGCCTCCTTCTTGTTCTATTGTATCATCGATAGTCTTTCCTTTTGGCCACATGATGACTTGACCATCTATGAATGCAACCCACATTCCTTTTGCATCAATGATGAAATGGAGAGAAGGTTCTTCTTGAGTCCTGGAACAAACAATACTTCTTTCATTGTTAGAGACTTACCAGAGTCTAGCTTGTATGAAGATTCCCCACTACCTTTTATTGGATATTGGTAGTCATCTCCTAGTTTCACCTTGTGAGGTGATTCATGTTTTGATAGTCTTACAAAGGATTCCTTGAATCCCGTCATATGTTTGTAAGCCCCACTTTCTATAAGCCAATCATCACTTCCATGAGTAATGTTACCTGTGAGAGCTGATATCAGAACATATTCATCCTTGCTTTAAGAATCTTGACTTTCATATCTGGATCTCTTTCTGGATGGTTCATCATCCTCTGCAGCATGAGCATGATGTCTTCTTTGGCCTCGTCTCCCTTTGAAACTGGAACCTCTATACTCATGTACGTGTCCAATCCATTTTCTTCAGAGAGATCAAATACTTCTATGCTTGGAATTTGTCAACTTCACCAAGCTTATCATCAAGCTATTGTGATAGATCACTTTGAAATGAGAAGCTCAAATGAAAATAGCAAAGGATTAGATCTTACCGATTTGAGGTGTCCGTCTTGGTTCCAGAGCCGGCTGATCTAGGGTTTTCCACAGAAAACCTAATTTTAAAAACTTGGAATATTTTAGAACTGATTGGATAAAAAAATAGATCTCTTCAAATGGAGCTGTCTAATGTACTCCTTTTCTGAAAACAGTGGAGGGAAGCTCCCAAAACAGGAAGCCCTAGATTTCCAATTTCTTCTGCAGAAATGCCTATTACTGTTTCTATGATATATCTGAAATTACTGATCCTATGTGTCTGAAATTTTTTAATAAGGTAACCTTTCATGTCATTGATCTAACACCACATGTTTCATCAGAATTGGTTTCACCATTTTGGATTTATGATCCTTTTCCCAAGGTGACCTGTTACAGGACTGTTCAGAACAACGAAGTTGTACGGAATGCCACGTGTCACTAATTCATATTATGAGTCTGATATTTGGACCATCGAAAGTAAATTCCGTTCCCTTTTAGTAACATCTTCAGGAATTCCATTTGGACCTCTGTAGCCCAAGATATTGCATATCTCCCCAGATGTCCTGTTTAGGGATGAATTCTGGAAGAGGCTCTAATCCTAACGTGGAGAGATCATATCTCCTGGAATACAGTGAATCTGAGTCTAGTTTTTGGAGACATAATTCATCATGATTGGGATTTTCAGCTCCTGAAACTTCACCAATCTCATAATACAGTGACTGTACCAAAACTTAGCATTTTTAGTATTTAGGGTTTTTCCTAGCTCAGGGTCAAACTAGGGTTTGACTTTCCCAGAGTTTCACCCAACCAAATTTCTTGATCTAGGTCTCTAAACTTCGGTTTTGATGAGGAGAACAATCCTATGGAGGTCTCACTAAAAAATTCCTCTTCTTTAGAAAGCCCTAATTTCCACATCGAAAACTGAAAATGCTCAGAATCGAATTTCGCTTCGACAGAAAGATGCGCCCTAGGGAGGAGAATTGTTCCACCTTACTTTTGCTCAAAAATTGTGTAGAAATGTCCACAAAATAGGAAGCCCTAGTTTCCATAGCTGCACAGTGTCTTCTTCTCAGGTTAGCTCTGATACCATGTTATTTTATCATCATATAAGCTAGCATTATGATCTTAGGATCTTTTCACTGAGAGAATAACAAGCACAGCAATAAAACATAAGCACATCACAAGAGACAATGAACACAATGGTTTTGATCGGGGAAACCATAAAGGAGAAAACCCCACAACTTCCTCAAAGATAGAATCACCACAAGATGTAAGACCCTAAAACAGTAAGATGCACTCCCGACAGCAGTAGTCTTCTAGTCCCAGTATATTTCCTTCTTCACTAACACTTGAGAGAGTAAGTGATGTGATGTACAAATGATAAATATAGAGACTCTCACTCTCTATTTATATTCTTCCGTTCACTTGAAGTGCAATTAATCATGTCGGCCCAACTAACAATTACTTACTCGAGCCTACACCTTAATTAGTGTATAATAACTCAAGTGCCCCGAACCTATGGGGACTTACACAATGACTTGACAAGACTTGTTTACATTATTAATCCTCCCGATTGAAACATCGGGGCATGACAACATGACTCAAATACATAATAGAAACATCCCGGAATAAACATCAGGTTACAATACATAAGATACATAGAAGAATACATTCCGAAGTTACATATACATCAACAGTTGTAGATAAATTTTTGAAGATGGCACACTTCATAGAATGAAAAAATACTAGTGATGCTAGTGAAGTCACTTCGCTATTCTTCAAAGAGGTGGTAAGGTTGCATGGATTAACGTGAATCATTAATTTAGATCGATATATGATATTTCTTGGACATTTATCGAGGACACTATGGAAGAAATTAGGCTCATATATGTTATACAGTTCAACATGATCAAATTTGAAGTGTTGATGTCATATCATGGACCTTCCATCTCATTCAAACTTTGCATGTTACTTTATAACAGTACCATATTTTATTTGTAAATAAACAATTGGATTTTTTTAGAAGAAAGATAAAACATAGAAACAAATAACACAAAATTTATCTTATGAAACTTATTTTGAAAAAATCTATATAAAAATAATGATCTTCTGAAAACATAATAAAGACTGACATATAATAATAATAATAAAGAATGAGATGGAAGGTCCTTGATATGTCATCAACACTTCAAATTTGATCATGTTGAACTGTATAACATATATGAGCCTAATTTCTTCCATAGTGTCCTCGATAAATGTCCAAGAAATATCATATATCGATCTAAATAAATATCAAACTAGAATTCTTAAAGACAGAAAGCAATGTTTAATCCAATAATCATGCATTCAAAAAAAATCATGAAGCACAAATTGAATTGAAAAGAAAAAATAAGTATCAAACATAAGACAGCCGAATTTTACTTGATGGGCAACAGTGGGAATTTTTACTACTTAATTCTCATTTACTGTTAAAATTCATTAACTTTATAGTTTAGAAATAACTTGATAGCTCAGAATTTATAACTTTATCAATGTTCAAAATTAATAACTTTATAGTTAGCAGGTGATCTAAATAATCAAAGAGTTGTGTCTGTTAGTGTTCAGCGAGAGAAATAAACAGTTTAGTGAATTAAATCAGCATTGATTCGTGCTTGGATTTGATTGAAATAGTAAAACGCACCTTACATTGTTACAAGAGGAAAGACAAACTAGCATTTCATTTCATTGAAGTAGCAAGAGAAGAGCCTCGTTGAAACTCATATATACATTCATTTGGACAAAAAGAGTTCTCTTCGAACACATTTATTGGGCTCTATATATGTATAGATTATTGTTTTGTACATACTAAAGAGTGAACATGGCGAAACTCATCTTGTCCGTAATGCAATGATAATATGGATCAAGCAGAGTTTGCCGCTGGGGGCCTCTGAGGATGAATTGATCCTTTTGTGTCCGTAAAACTTCTTCAATCTCTTCCTCGCGTGCTCGGTCAAAGGATATTTGCCTGATCTCCTTCTCCAACGTTCCAAGCACATTGTTCGTCCCTGAGAAATGCATACAATTCTACTCAGCACGAGAGACATGGCCGTTCAGAGAAACAATGGTTACGTTACCATCATATGGGTTCTAGAAAGAAAGAAAAAAATAGATATTTAACTTTCAATTTACTTGCCAGGAATTGTCTCTCATTTCCTTTGGGATTAATATCGAACCACAAGATTTGCAGGCGGCCATTTGTTGAAGCGATATCGGTGATTGGATGACCAGCAGGAACCACATAAACTGTGCCGGTCCTCAGCTTTGCCTGCACTTTGTGGTAAACAATTTCTTCTTTTCCTCTCTCGTGCGGACTAGACTGTGGTAAGCAATTTCTTCTTCACCTCTCTTTCGCGGACTAGACTGTGGTAAGCAATTTCTTCTTCGCCTCTCTCGCATGGACTAGACCTACCAACTGTGGTAAGCAATTTCTTCTTCGCCTCTCTCGCGCGAACTAGACCTGCTTGCTTCGGACATAGGTGACGGCGGAGTACATCCCACGTTAAATTAAATTGATGACAATGCTTTTTGGGACGGTGGAGTACAGGCCACATTAAATTGATGGCAGTGGGCTACAGTGCAGTCGGAAAGTTTAAAAACAATCCGGGAGGGTGGACTCTTTTGACCTAGACCCACGGTAGCTGGCTTAACCAACATGAACGTACATGATGGATAAGCTCAGCTCTGACGGACGACTCACCAAAATTCAAAAGTGATATATGGTTGGTCGTTCGTTGAAATCATGTGTAGATTTCATAGCATGTAAATGGCTCTTTTTACCACTCGGGTTACCTTTATTTGGAACCAAATTTTGACGAAATTAGTTATTTCATAACAACGTAGACCTCAACTATGAAATCCGATAGATGATATCATGGAATCTACATGTACAGTTCAGTTTAACTGGGGAGGAGTACCGTTTGTATTTAAAAATAATAATAATAGAAGTAAAAAATAAAATAATAATAATAAAAATATTAAAAAATAAAAAAGTACGTATGTTGTGTCATAATAATAATAATAAGTATAAAAATAAAAAATTAATATTAAAAAAATAAAAGTAAGAATACATGCATGAAAGAGATGTAGAATAGTGGTAAGAAGGATGTGTCATGTAGTTTAGTGGTGAAAGATTTAGGTCTATGTATTAGTGTGTTGTGGCATAATGGTAAGTATAAAAATAAAAATTAATATTAAAAAAAAAATTAAAAAAATGCATGCATCAATGTGATGTAGAATAGTGGTAAGAAGGATGTGTGATGTAGTTTAGTGGTGAAGGGTTTAGGTCTATATTGGTATATTGCACTCTCCATGGGAGAAATAAGTAGTGAAATATATCATGTACTTAGGGTATGTAACAGTCTAAGGTCATGTTAGTGCATGGAATCCCCTATTAGTAATGGTCTCATTATTATAGAGGTAAAAATGTTGGTCTTATAAATGATAAGGTTTCACGTTGATATATTAAAATTTAGTTTTATATCCATCAACGAAGGGAAATATTTTCAAGGATCATGTTTGTAATGGGGTTTTTGTTTCCATGAGTATGCAATAGGCTCAATACCCAAAAGGAAGATCCTTATTCTAAATAGACTCAATCACGAAAAGGAATATCCTTATTCTAATATCTTAACAACACCAATAAATTCTACGTAGACAATGTGCCCCAAACCAAAGAGGAGGGGCTTATATGTTGATCACATGGCCAAGACATGATAGAGTTGTTAGAAACCCGAGTTTGTAGCATAGCATTTCCTATCCAAGGCTATGCACTTGGTGCCTTTTGTGAATACAAAACTATGGCTAAAGAGACACTACAACTAAATACCCTTTTGGGGGCGGTTTTGGCTTGAGGCAGTTTTGCTAACCCTCGTCTTCCGCCCCCCCCCCAAAAAAAAAATAGTTCTTTTAGGTATTTGGGGCATCTTTGGGGGTGGTTCTTAAAACCCCCCCTCAAAACTCCAGAGAATCAGACTTTTGGGAGTGACTTTTAGAAAACCACCCCCAAAAGTCCATTTTTCAGCGCTTGAAAGAGGCTTTTAGAAACCTCGCCCCCCCTTCC
>LPNX010557417.1:22970-79644 GCA_001517045.1 Pseudotsuga menziesii
GATAAAATAATTTTGAACAGAATATCATGTGAAGACCTTTCTAATTAAAAAATTGAATTTTATAAATGAAGAAAAAAATTTAAACAAAATTATTTGGAACACAACAATGTGTTAAGACCTTTACAATTAAAATAAAGAATTTTATAAATAATGAAATTTTAAAAATATATAACCCAATCTTCAAAGTTATAAGACTTCAATTCAAATTACTTTAAAAATAGTCTAATTATCAGTATGAAATTTCGACCCAACATTACTATCTCAATACTTTCACAATGAGAAAAATGAAAAAGATGGATTTAATAGGTTCACTGAATGATTTTGAGATGGATTATTATTATCCTTTCCCAACTTTATACTTATAAATAACATAAGAATATTGTTGTAATTTAGAATAATTTAGATTGAAATTTTAAAAATAAAGGTATTTTTTATTATTATAAATTTCTAAGTAAATGACAAAAATATGAAATAAAATAAATTAAAATTTAAAAATAAAATATTTTTATAAACTTATAAAACAAATCTTAAAAAACAATTAAATTTAAACCAAATTTAAATTTAATCTAGATTAAATTAATTAAATATGTTATGGACTCTATAGTTAAACGAAAATCATAAACACCCACTGACCTAATATGAAAACAACAATAAAATTAAACCAAACTAAAATTAATTTTGATCTCAACTAAATTAGATATGTCATTATAACAGCGAGGGTTAAACAAAGTATTCATACCCCAGGCTCAAAATCTTTGTTTATGGCAATGAGATTTTATATAGAAAGCTATAATATTTCAAAATTCCAATAGCACCCTGTCCACTGTAGAAACATTTCATCTGACACGCTTTATTTCTCAAATGGAAAAAGTTACAGGCTTGGAGCAGTGGAACGGTAATTTGCTGACAAATTGATGAACATATGTCCACTTACTTAGATTTAGATTGGCATCATCATGTAAATCATTATAAACTGACTCTTCTTCCCTGAGAATAACTAGCCTATTGTTCTTCTCGGGATTCAAGAGCTTATCCAATAATAATAATCTCTATCACAGATTCACAAGACAATATTACTATTCTAACAGCTAACACTCAAGCTTGGGTTTGATTTTTCCCTACTAGTTCCTCATCTCTGCCTGACAATCTCCCTTCCTTCACGACCAAACCTTCTTCTTCGTCCTCAGCTTGAGCTGCACCATTATGCTGCTTGACCTGGCTGTCGTTGGCCTTGAGAGCTTGAAGCTTTAAATGGTTATAGTAGCAGACAGCCAGAAAATCCAGTTCGTATCCAATCAAATTTATAACTGTAACCTCGTCCTTTATTACAAACCAGGAAAAGGCTATGAGCAGCCAGTCCTTGACAACACCAGCAACATTCATTGTCAGGGCCGAGGTCTTTCCTATCAGAAGAAACACAGCAAGATTCAGTGCAAAAGCACAAGCAGAACTCATACCAAATGTCATGTAATCCAAATTAAAGGAGGAGACACCCTTCTTCAGATATGGGTATTCTACAAAAACCCAGGGAACGCTAAGGAAAACCAGGCAACAAGGAGCAACGTAGTACAGAGATGTGATGGGATTCAACTTAATCCCTTTGGATGTGAGAAGAATTTGTATGAGAACCAGTCACGTAGCTTCACATGCAACTGCGCCCAATTGAAGCATCACCCCCCATGCATTGATCTTTGCCTCCCCATATGCTGCGATGGCAACTCCAAAGGATATGGCCCACATGTTGCCCATGGTTTCACCTTTATAAGTTTATTTCTTCAGAGAAACTCCAATCGAATACACAGCAACAGGCATAAGAGCTTTTAGCATTTGAATAAACGATACTGAGAGAAAAACATAGGCAGAATTCGAAAACCAGAGACTCAATGAATAAAGAGCCCCTATAGGAACTATTGATGAAATATAAATTTCACTCGTCATTTCTGGACTAGACTGTTTGACGACGGTGTGACGGGGAGTTGTCCGGACCCGATACCCCTTCTACCGAGGATGCCGTGACAGAGGTTAACGGAGACGGAGAGGGCTCCACAGGACGCGACGACATCCGATCACGGGCCTGTTTTTTCGATTCCGGCCGGTGGAGAATAGGAGCTATATGTGGGGACAACGCGAGCCAGCTGGCTTATCCAGCATGAACGTACATGCTGGATAAGCTCAGTCATTTTGTTACGATGGCTCATAAATGCACCAACCCATGCAAAGGTGCCTTTTGCATGGATCAAGGGGTAGGTTGGTCCTAGGGTTAATGAAAAAAGTAACTAGAGTATGTTTTGAGATGTTCAAATATTTATTTCGTTCTTTACTGAGACTAGTGGAATAGTACTCTCTCATCCTATCCCTACACTCAATTATGCTCAACAATTGACAGTGAGCATTTCCAACTGAGGCAATGATGGTGTTAAGGGGCATGGCTAAGGAATGTCTCGATGCTTCCCTAGTGGTTCTAAGCTTTTGAACTAAGGTTCAAAATTGGTTTAACTGTTGGTTTATTTGTCCTTTTATGGTTGGGTTCTCCTCGTTTTTAACGTTTACTTTGGGATTAGGTTCAAGCTTTTTTGTTCTTGGGTTATCCTCTAGGTTGTTTGTTTGGGGGTTTAGATCTTGGTTTCTGTCCATTGTGATGGAGAGACAAACTACAATTAAAAAAATTATTTTTTTTTAAAGTTAGGATTCATTTATTACAATGTTTAGATTTTTTTTTTCAAACCATAAAAAAAAATGAAAATTTTTGGATAGAATCCTACCTAAATGATGCATTACAAGCTCGTTGGAGGCTTGGGAAGTGGAGGGGCACACACATGTTCCTGTTCTTAGCTCCTTGGACACGTTTCGACTGACCAAATTGGGGTAGAATGGGGCCAAAATGTACCTCAACCAATTTTTTAATACACAAAGAATCACACAATCGCTAATTATGCGTGCACGTTGATCGTGTGTGCACGTTAATTATGCGGGCATGCCTCTTAGCAAATGTGGATTCTCTAGTGGCAATTCAACAATTGTCAAACCAAGGGTGCATGCATGCTACTATATTTTAGTTCTCACATGCTCCCATTGCATCACTTTGGGGTAGCATATTTATGCAAGTGCCCTTATGTGAAAAAATATGTTGGGAGAACAATGTTTTGATTCAGGGGTTGATTTGAAGATTTTGATTTTAATCGTACCAAATTTTAATGTAATTGTTTCAAAGAATTTGTAATTTAGAAAAAAAGGTATCTAATGATAACACCATGTTTTGATTCATGGGTTGATGTTAAGATTTTGGTTGCAATGGCAATGGCTGGTAAGAATCTCTCTCTTGCACATCTTAGAGTATTTGGGTGTGATTCCTTCGTGCATGTTTTAAAGGAGAAAAGAAGCAAGCTCAATATAAAGTCTAATAAATGCATCTTTATTGGGTATAATCATTAGAGTGAAGGGGTATAAGCTATGGAATCGGTCACAAGGAAGGAAATTTATAGTAGATATTTGATGTTCAGGCAATTCAGAGTTACTTCTAGGATTTGAGGGGGAAGAAGAGAAAATGAACAATGAAAGAATGAGTTTGAAATGAATGATGAAAACCTAGATCCAAATGATTCGAGTGAATATAACAAAAAGGTGAAAAAACAAACTTTGAACGTTAGGAGTTATTGTCTCACAAAACAAAAACTTGAAAGGTATAGTCAACTAGACATTCACTCTTCTTTTGCCTTATCTACCATCGAATTTGATCCCAAATTGGTAAAGGAAGCAATTGACTTGACAGAGGGTAAACTATGGAAAAGGGCCATGGAAGAAGAAATAGAGTCCTTGAAAAAGAATAAAACATGGGATCTGGTTGCATTACCTGATGAAAGGAAACCATTTGGCAGTAAGTGGGTGTTTAAGAAAAATATGAATGCAACAAGACAAGTCGAAAAGTACAAGGCTTGACTGGTAGAAAATGGATATTCCCAAGTTGAGGGAGTGAACTTTAGTGAGTTTTTCTCTCCTATTTCAAAATTAACTTCCATAAGGGTGCTTTTTCCTTTAGATGCAACATTTGATTTTGAGATTTCCATATGGATGTAAAGACAACATTTCTTCATGGTGATCTTGAAGAAGTTTATATGAAGCAACTTGAAGGTTTCACAATGAAAGGAGAGGAGCAGTTGGTATACAAGCCTAAGAAGCATCTCTATGGTTTAATGCAATCACTTAGGATGTGGTACTAGAAATTGGATATGTATATCAAACATATAGGGTATGAGGGGTTTGCATGATCATTATGTGTATGAAAAGAAAGCCAGTGAACACTTCAAATATGTAATTTTGCATGTAAAATACAAGTTGTTGGTTGGAAATAACATGGATCTAATCAAGGAGGTGAAAATGAAGTTGTCCTTCAAGTTTGACATGAAGGATCTCAATGCAACTCATTTCATTCTTGGAATTGAAAAAAAGAGAGATCGGGTAGATATAAGGCTTTGGTTAAGTCAGAGTAAATATGTTGAGATAGGTCTAATACATTTCAACATGCAGGATTGAATATTGGTCAAGGTCCCTATTCCTACAGTATTTAAGTTATTTGTTGCAATGTCCTAAGACATGGGAATAAATAGAGTACGTGACACATGTTCCCTATGCTAGTGTTGTAGGTAGTATGATGTATGTAATGGTTTATATTCAACTTGGTATTTCCCATGCAATGGGAGTATTGATCATATACATGTTGACACCTAGAAAGGAGCATTGTACTGCAATCAAGAGATATTTTAGGTTTTTTGTGGGGCGTAATGGATTAAGCAATCTATTATCAAGGAAAATATAAAATCAATAAGACTATATATGTATTGGTTTTATCTACTCCGACTAGGATGGATATCTCAACCACATACGATCAACCAATGTATATGTTTTTAAGTTATTCACTGGAATATACAGTTGGATGAGTAGGAGGTAGTCCATCATTGCACTATCAAGTATTGAGGCTTAATACATGGTAGTCACTCATGCAAGCAAATAGGCAGTTTGCTTGTAAATATTATGTTCATATGCTGGGTTTAAACAAGAAGTTGTTAGGTTGGATTGTGACAGTAAAAGAGCAATCTTATTGGAAAAGAACATTGCATACCATTCAAAGAAAAAGAGTATTAGTATACAATATCACTTTATGAGAGATATGGTGGAAAACCAAAAAGTGTTGTTGGTAAAGGTAGACACTGTGAAGACCATTGCAGACTCATTGACCAAGACTATGAGTACTTAAAAGTTTAATTGGGGTAGGGAATCAATGGGCTTGTTAGCTTTTCCTAAGTGAACTAAATGTCTAAAGTCTCTTGTGTATTCAATATTTATACATTCAACCCTTCCTAGACCAATAAGTTAACCATTAAATAAGAGCTCAAAGTGGTCCAGTTTTCTCAAATTTATATTTTCTATTGTAACTCCTATAAATTGTGTAATAGACACTTGAAATTAAAATTGTAATTAATGTTAAACCCACATTAAACCATGCAAAATGTTCTAGGAAAAACACAACCTTAAAAAAAAATTAGTTGTAATAATTAAAAAGGGTACGGAAGCCATTTCATACGTAATGAAACACTAATCATAAAGTCTAGTTTCCACCACCAAAAGGGAATTTACATATTAATTTTGATGGAGCTACACAACATAACCCAAATATGATTGGTTATTAAGTTATACACTCTTATTATTCCCTGCAAGCAAGGAATAATGTATTCGGTTAATTTTTGATAATCATGCACATCTATTGCAATTTTTTAGGCTATGCTTTTTCAGATTAATAAAGTTGTTTTCCTAAGTATTCAGCATAGCGCCTCTTATGGTGAAATCTGATTTTCATTCTCCAACAAAAGTACCAACAACTGAAAACCCTGACAACTCCTTGGCTGTTTAGTGAAGGTTAGCGTGGTAAACTTGTAAACAAACGAGGCATGCAACCATCCATCTGTTGTTTTGCAATGTTCAAGGAAGTTGCAAATCGTGGACACCATTATCAGTTATGCCACAATGTTTCAAATCTTCGACAATCACTATCATTGGAAAGGACCCCAGAAACCATATAATCTCTCACAACCCTATACATCTGACAACCTTGAACACCTCCTACAAGCAATGCATTGGCCTTCTCTTGCCACTTGGAAGTCCATGCAAAGGCTCATGCATGTGATCGCTTCATCTTTCCAGGTACATGGCATGAAAATTCTCCACAAAAATATGTAAACAACCATTTTTCTTCTTTTAATCAACTTGGTTTCACATCTACAACATTGTGGAAATACAGATAGTTGAACATTTTCAATGTACAAAGTTATTGAATGAATGGAAAAATAATGGTGTTTCAAACTATTTGGGTTTCTAGAATCTCAAAATACGAAGATTTTTGACAAATTTACTAAATTAGAGGCTTCATCATAGGGGAGGAGAAGAGCGTGGATATTTGGCGTAAGAAAGAGCCTAGTTCATATTTCTCAGAGTCTAGCTCTTTGACATGTGTTCGTTAAAGAATTGTTATAGATTTTGACCTGTGTTTGTTAAAGAATTGTTATAGATTTTGACTTGTGTTTCTTAAAGAATTGTTATTTTCATCTATACTTATATTTCTACATAGTGAAAACTTACAGACAATTTCCAACTGGTATTTTAATCATGTAAAGTTCCATGTAGCCATTGTCTTTATTTATGCTTAGAGATACAAGTTTCTTACTGGATTGTCCGACACTAAGAAATATGTTTAGAATAATTATAAATAAAGTATTTTAAAATGAGGAAAGCAACAAAAAATATATTTTCCATCAATGGAAACAAAATGGAAACGGACATTCATATAGTGATGCATATGTTAACAAGAACGAAACTGCTAACGAGCATGCAATTTATCATGTTAATGGGAACGCCAATGTGATTACCATGACGGTTGTTTCAAATGGAGTGCTAGGGATTTGAAACCCCTCTTTTGAAGACAGATGACGCAACTACTTTTGGTATCAAGAAGAACTTGAAGACAATCTTCACCAGTGTTTCGCACTAAATAGGTAAATTTTGTAAAACTATTGAACTGAATTGTAATAACTTACTACTGATTTTAGAACCATATATATTTTCGAGCTTGAATGTGGATATATATAGAAACAAGTGCTTTTTTCACTAAATAATAAATTTTCTGTCTTCGCACCATTCCTCATACCTAAGTGAGCAATTACCAGGATATAGTGTTGCTCAATACAAAACCATTCGACAAGGTAAATATACGCAGTACACTACCTAGAAATATATAAAATAAAGATTGTGAATTACCTTTTCTCTGAAGGTCAACAAGGCTTGATTTCTCTTACGTACAGGCGCTTGTTATAGATGGAAATTTGCAAAGTACATAAGTGGACGAGTTTATCTATCACAAATTACTAGTGCATCTGGCATTGGTATTACACTCGAAGTAAGTAATTTGCATCTAGTAATATCCCTCAGCTGTATCCTTGCAAATGTCTGCAACTACTTGGTTCTCATGATTCTAATTTGTAGTCATGATGTGTGATTTCATCCTCAAAATCATTTTCATCATGGGAGGTAGTGAAGGCTCCACAACTCGGTAGGTATTAGGACACAAGAACGTCAAGAAAGTGGTGATGTGGGACATCGATAAGGTCTAACCGTGTGTCTCCATTAATTTATGGTTTTATTGCTTTTATTTTGAATTTTTCTTGACTTTCTTTGGCTTTGATGCGTAGGTTTCAAATTGATATAGTTTTAGCTTGATATTCTTCATGCAATTGATAGTACAACCTGTCTCTTGGGCACCTTTCTGACTAAAAGTGAAGAACTAGGATCCTGGAAGGTGGTGGACTTTTTCCCTACCTTATTTTCAATTAATATATTTCAATCGTTTTTTATCTCGAGTCCTATATCGAATAACGAATATTTATTTTCCGTGGCTTCAGCAAAACTTGCGCATAGCAGAAATGAAAGGGAGGAAGCATGGGTTGTGACCCTAACTACCAAATCCTGGCTTTGGCCTTGAGAAATCAGTTCATTATGCAAAACTCTAGTTGGAACAAAGGTTGTAGTACCAACAACATCAATGGTTGTAGAATTATTCAACAACGTACTATGTTCCCACTGAATTGGCAGCTTACTCACGGTCGTTCAATGTAAGCCTGGCTGAAGAACAGTAATTACTACCATAGGTCGAAATGGAATTGTCCAACAATGTACTATATTCCCTGTGGATTGGAATCTTACCAATACCTATGGTCATTCAATGTAAAACAGTTGGTTGAAGAAGAGTAATTACTCCCTTCTTATATAAAATCAATGTTTGAAATGTAGCTATGATTGAGAAAAATAAACGATTGTATCCTTTTTAAAGGAGTGGAATCCTATTCTTAGGGAGTAATCAACGGCCATTAAATTGTATATAGAAAAACATTTAACAAAGTAAGAGATACTCGTGAAAATATGATGCCCAAAGCTAAGCAAACTGGGTTGAAGGATAGGATTTAATCCCTTTTGATATGCTTTGCTTAATCTGTTGCTTCCAGGATGTCACTAATGGCTGAGCGGCTATCTGTTTGCGCTCTCTATTCGTTATTGTTGTCCAATTGCTGTGTGGTTAGACCATGCATGCGATGCGTGCCACTGTTTACTATGATATAAGATTGTGAATTTCACCAGACGTGTGTTTAGACCATGCATGCGATACATGTCGATATGTGTCTGAGTATGTTCTGAAATTTTTATGGCTTCGATGCATTAATGAACCATGGATTTTTAATGCTTTATTTTCTCAAACTATACTTTATACTTCTTAGATTCTTACTAAAGTTTAAATCTTTAATCGATTTTTTTTAATTATTATTATTATTATTATTATTATTATATTAAAAAAAATCTATTATAATATAAATATGTGTAATAAATTATTATAATTTATACATAATTTTTGTAATGTTAAAGTTTTTTATTTTTCTTATAACTTAAATTGTGTTCCATATTGTTTATTATAACTTTACATTGAAATTGAAAATGATGTTAAAGTTTTTATCTTTATGTTTTATGTTTACACTGTTCCATATTGTTTCTTATAACTTTAAATTGAAATTGAAAATATTAAAAGTTTACAAGGGCATGCCAGTAACATGATCTATGTTTCAAACTTTCATCCATTTCTACCTTACAAAATATTTCTATGATCTTGTTCTAAAGCCAAAGCTGAGCCACAGAGGATTGTTCGTTACTCACATATAACATCACAATAATATCGCTCAAATTATTATAGAAACTATTTCTTGACAGTATTCTTTTGTTGCGTCACGTTGTACATCAATTAACAAGATAAAGAATAAGTTGATAATAATAAGGCATGCTTCCAGTAGTACTATAGTTCTAGGAGTCTCATCAATAATTGCAGTAGACTTTAGTTCGAGGCTTGAGTTTCATAGACAGTTCTATTCATTTAGTTTAAAGTTCTTAAAAATATCAAGTTAGAGGAGCTGTTGATCTCCTCATTCACTGAAGTTTCTGAAATCGGCGTGGCCATGTAAATAGTGTCATAGAATGCGAATTCCATAGCTATTGTTGAGAAGCTTCTTGAATTTGACATTTTGACAATTTATATTCAACATATATTCGACTTTTTACAATCTTAAAAGAAGGAAATATGCAGCATTGCTGCTACCCCTTATTACAACTTTTAAAATTTTTATCATACTTTTAATAAGAGTGAAGGTAGCAATTAAGAACTTGTAATAAGAGTGAAGTTAGCCATTAAGTAGGATAAATTCAACCATGATTCACATGCAAATTGGTATAATAATGGTTTATGAAAAGCCAATATTCATATTTTTAGTTTAGAGAAACTTCATATATAGCCTTGATTGGAATAATCATTATTTTATGTATTCTTGGAAATAGGTTTTTTTTTGTCGTTTAATCCTATGCAATAAGTTAGCAGAGCATAGAATCTTTTTTCAGCAGAAAAAATGCCATGCCTTGTTATTCAAAGAGAATTAAAGGACATCGTATACATGACAACCCTTCTACAGGCTTCTAAGTTGGGAATAAGCCAAATGGGATCCCTCTACTCACCATAAGTTATTCACTTTTATCATGCTGACATGAGACATAAGCAGGAAGTACATAAAGAACCAGATTCTCGGCAAATTTCCAAAAGACAGTTTCAATGAGCCCACAAGGAACCAGACTCTTTGCAAAAAAACCACAAGACAAGTTCAACGCAGTTCTGATCTCTGAGATAGAGGGATTTGACAGTCAATCTTATAAATCACTGAGCATGATCAGAAGGCTAATAGTCTCATCCCAGATAGCTCAAGATCGAGTCTTTCAAGATAAAACAGAATTCGTGTCAAAAAAAGTAAAGGGACTGAGTCCCAACACATAGGTTAAAAAAGATGAAAATTTCCATGATCAGAGATCATACCTTCCATAAATTCTGAGAAGTTCCCAATACCAGGATCCAACACAAGAGCCTTCTTTGAGAGACTATCAGCCTGCTGATTATTCTCACGATAAATATGATTGAGATTCAAAGGAGAGAATATTTGAATTAGGGATCTGATATCCTCGCACCAATGCTTCAGACTGGGAGAGTCCAAATATGATAATATGTTGGCCCAATTGATTATAACTAGAGAGTCACCATAGATGGTTTATAGAGGGATCCCCAAAAGCTTCGACACAGTGAGAAGAGCCCATAGAATAAGAAGTTCAGCTCTTGTATTTGTGCTTTTTCCACAACCAAGTGAGAAAACAAGGAAATGAGAGTCACTCAGGTGCAACACAAAGCCTGCTCCTCCAAATTCATCAGCAACTGCCCCGTCAAAAAAACCACAAGGATAAGAAATCTGAGGACTGGTACCAATAATTCTAATATTGTGCTTTTGTTTTGGAACATGATAAAGTAACTTGAGAGCTTCCACCTAATGAATGATATCTGAAAAAGATAACAACTTTTTTTCAAATAAGCAATTGTTTCTCATTTTCCACAAGCTCTAGAAGATGAAGAGGGGCATATAGCTGTTGGCAGAGTAAGCCAATGAGTTCTTGTACCAAAGTTGAAGGAAATTCCTAACAAAACAATTTTTAAAGTAAGGCAGGTCCGACTGCTCGCAAAATAATGTGAAAACCCTATTGGAAACAGTGCAGTCTAAGAACAGATGTTGTACTGAGTCTTCATTCAGCCAACAAAGAGTATAGATACTGGGACCCTGCCATCCTCTCCTTTGTATATTATCCCACGTTAGTACTCGGTTCATAACCACTAACCAAATAAAACACCGGATCTTAGCAGGTATGTTGAAAGTCCAAAGTATGTCCAGAACTTTTGAATGTTCTGAGCGTTCATGATAGTGGTGAACAATGAGATCATACCCCATAGCTGCAGAAATGTCACCAGCATACCTATTATATGACCATATTAGAGAGTCTTTCTAATGAGTCAGTCTGATTCTACCATATTCAAGTCCGGTGATGAATTTGTTCCACAAGTGCCCCCATTCTCCCCCCATTTCCAGATCTTCAGCCATAAACCAATAACTCTTTTCCCCAGGAGTGAAGTTGCGAGCCTATGCCAGAGTGACAATGCCATAATCCTCTAGATAATCATGTAGATCCCGAGGAAGGACCAAAAGTTCTTTAGTGCCCATAATCGGATCAATACCGACATGAATATATTCTCTATTCTATACTTTCTAGGTAAGTCCAGATCCAACCCAGGACAAGGTATGCAAAAATCCTTTCCAGATCATGGAGACACTGTTTGCAGTGAAAGCCTTCCTACGTAACCATACCACAAAGAGCCTTTTGAGATATTTCATAGACAATAATTTGTGCCATATCCCATTCGCATTAAGTGCCAACCAAAAACTCTTCAAACTTAAAGAGAGGCTGAACCAACCAAGATGTTTGATGCCCCAGCCACCCAAAGAGGTCAGTTTTGAAAGGGACTACCAATCCACTAAGTGATATTTCCTCTTAATTGCAGATGATCCCCATAAAAAATAAAATATCAGTGCCTTGAGCTTGTCCAAAATCGAGATGGGCATAGGGATCAAATCCATCGAATACACGGGTAAACATGAGAGAACTGCTTTAATTAAGATGAGTCTACCCCCAAGGGATAACAGACAGAGGGTCCAGTGCTGGATTCTTCTTTCAAAATTTTTTATAAGCCAGTGCCAATCTTTCACCCTGTATCCAAGGGGCTTAATGAAAAATCCTAGGTATTTAAAACCTAGGGAGATGTGATCATATTTAAATGAGAGAGAACTAGATATTCTGCTCAATGGCCCCTCATCCACATTGTTGAACAAAAAACAAGATTCGTCCATATTTATACTCAAACTCGAAGCAGCGTAGAAAGTATCCAAGATAACTTTGAAGGCTACCCACTCCTCAAAAGTGATAGTACCAAATAGAATCACATCATCAACAAACAACAAGTGGGTAAAAGAGAGTTGGGAAGAAATATTTATGCCCCTGATCTTCCCATTGTTGTGATCATCCTTTATTAAGAGACTGAGCCCCTCTATGACAAGTATAAACATTAAGGGGGACGACGGGTAGCCTTGTCTAATACCCCTAGAGGCTGTGAAGAAACTAGAAGGAATGCCATTGACAAGTAGAGCAAAATTTGCGAAAGTTAACTAGCCCATTATATAGCTAAAACCCATTTGGGGGACACCTATTTGCAAAAGGATGAATCTTAAATAAGACCAGTTCACCCTGTCAAATGCTTTTGACATATCCAACTTGAGTATAAGAGAACATTTTTTTTTGGTCTTGACAGAGTGTAAAACTTCTTGAGTAATGGCTATAGGCTTTGCAATTTGTTTTTTTTTCAAGAAACCAAATTGTCGAGGGAAGATGAACTTGTCCAAATAGGGCTTCAGGAATAAAGCAACAATTTTTGAGATAATATTATAACCAAGATTACAAAGAGAGATGGGTCTAAAGTCCACAAAGGTAAGGGGTTTCTCTTTCTTAGGGATGAGTGAAATGAAAGTAGATTTCAGATAGGGTAAAACTCTGCCTTCCAATCTGGAGGATTCAACGAACCTTAGAAGATCACTCCCTAGAAGGTCAAGGAAAGCAAAGAAAAACTCTACTAGCCATCCATCAAGACCCAAAGATTTGTCCTTCTTAAAAGACTTTAAAGCCAGCTCTAATTCCTCCATAGAGATTTGTCGAGTGAAGCTCTCCAAGTGCTCTTGATGTTGTAAGACAGAGGGAAATAATTGAATCACCTTCAGCTGTGCTTCAATGTTTGTCAGACCATCATCTTTGAAAATATTCAAGAAATACCTGACACCCATAGATTTTAGTCCTTTGTCATCCTCTATCAAATCCCCCTATCATCCTGAAGGCCCCAGATGGAATTTTGATTCTTATAGGATGATGCAACCGAGTGGAAAAATTTAGTATTGGCATCCCCCAGAGAATCCCAGGTCAATCTACTTTGTAACTTGGTAGATCAGAGCTCATGATCCAACAACAAATTTAACTCCTCTTTTAGAGCCGAGAGCCTAATATTTTCATGAGTACTAAGTAAACCAGTACCCTTGGATCCCAGAAGATTCTATATTTGTTCTTCAATATGCAGTATCTTCTCTTTCATTGCCAGGGTCTTCTCATATGTCCAACTTTTTACTTTTCTTTTTAATAAGCGAATCTTATTTGAAAGGTCCTCCATAGTAGGAAAATGGTATCCTTGAGCCAGAGTGGGCCATTCATCTCTTACCAAGTTGACAAAAGCTTCATCAGATAGCCAGGAGTGATTAAACTTGAAAGGGAGGTAAGAGGAGGTAGGCTCTTCCTTCCATTCCAGGAGGACAGGGTAGTGATATGAGATCACAGAAGGTAAAGACCAAACTCTGTGTCTTGGGAGGAGATAAATAATATTCAAGGAAAGAAAATAATAGTCCAGTATTTTGCTTATTCCCTCCTTCCCTGACCTCCCATTATGCCAGGTAGGCCCAGCAAATGGTGGAGCAACATCCACCAGATTAAAATCAGCAAAAAGTTGAGTGAAGAAGGGTCCAAGAGGATCAAGATGAGCTTTGCTACCCAAGACTTCAGAGGCATTCAAAGTGAGATTTAAATCCCCTGTGAGAATAAGATTTGGGAGAGCGAGGAGGCCACCCCTTGCATCTTTATTCCAAAAAACATCATGATGCAAGTAAGGGCCGTAACAATTGATAATGGAGAGGGGTATATGAGAACCCCTAAAATGAGCTTCGAGAAGTATGCCCACCAAAGTTTGATAGGATTTGCATCTAAATTTAAGGGGATTCCATCCCAAGAGAAGACTTCCCGAGAGACCCTTTGAGCTAATAGCACAAATTCCCATCCAGGACAGAGTTTAGAGAACGCTAATAGAGCAGGGTACGTGTTGTTCATTGTTTCTTGGAAGAGGATGATATCAGGCCTAGCAGAGACACAAATACGGTGGAGGCTCTTTTGTTTAGCCAAGCCCCCAAGGCCCTGAACATTTAAAGTGAGGATTTTCATCACGAAACACTAGAATCAGGTGACTATGCTCTAAGGGCCTGAGAGGAGGTAACTGGGGGATGCCTCACCGTGTTTTTTAACCTAATGGATAGATAAGTATATGCAATGGAGCTAGAGGTCAAGACTGAATCCAACTGAGGTGATTTTTTCTTCTTTTTGATGGTAACGTTTTCAAAACATATGGAGTCCAGTGGTAGGACTGAGGGCAAAAGAGGGGATTTCGTAGAGAAAATCTCCAGCATTTTTTGGAGAGAGGGGTCAACAAAAGAGGGAGATTGTATAGGACTGTGTGGAGGGGAGGTGATGGCTGGAGGACTCGAGCCTACCAAAGTGGGAAAATTAGAGTCTATAAAAAGATAAATCGGTTCAGTAGTGGAAGAAGGAGCAGCATTAAGAAAGGGTGGTGAGGAGGGTTGATGGAGAGGTGAATCAACAGTATAGACAGGGAGGGGACCCGACAACGGAGCTGCAATGGGTGCAGCATGTGCAGGCCCCACAGGAGTGGTAGAGAGTGAGGCACCATTCTCCAAAGAGTCCAAAAAAAGTATGTCCTGATCTGAAGCATCCTTAAAAAGAGAGCAGGCATTAGAATAAATACCTTTAGACGCAAGAGCACGCTTCGTTGTGGGGGGGCTATGAGAAGATGTCCTTAGGCATGAAGAAGTAGGCCGCCACTTTGGTGGAGAGGGTTTATGGCTCAGGCTAACCGCACCTTGAAGCAGAAGCGAACACTGTCTTCTCAAATGACCCACATCCCTACATCGACTACATTGAAAAGGGATGTTGAGATAATCCAACCACTGAGAGAACAGGAATTCCTGGCAAAGTATCTCCACTTCCGTCGGGAGACCCTCAGATATGTCCATTTCCACCAATATTTTCGCCATCCTCTTGTCGTAAGTGAGCATAAAATCCTTCTCCACTGCAACAAACCAGCCAATAGTGTTGGCAATGCCTTCCAATAGGCTACGACTCCACAGAGGGAAACGTAGTGAAGGCAGCAAAACCCATAAGTGTCGTTTCTTAATACGCTCCCGTAAAGGGTCAAAATGTGCATGCCAATTACTTAGAAACAAAGAACCCTCCCCAGTCCTCCAAAGCGATTTCAACACAATTGTGGCATGTGCATCCTCCAGGAAAACGAAGACAATCCAACCCCTAGCGAGCGGACTGATGGTGGGCATGTAAGATAGGAGCAGCTTCTAATTTTTGTTTCCCCAAGCAATTCAATCCTTCTTCCCCAGCTGACAGTACTCAAGTCTACCCACAAGAGCCCGAGAGCATAGATCCTCCACACGCTCCATAAAAATATCACGGCCCAAAACATACCTAAGTTTCCCCTCAAGCACTTTATGTGCTTTGGATTTCCGTCTTCTCTCGGAGCAATTGGGGTCAGGCTGAGGGTCGACCACACAAGGGAGAGAAACCCCATGTAAAATTTACATGAGTGGGTGTGAAGGACATTCCCCGACAATACGCCCAAGAAGCCAAAAGTCAAAGGCCTCAGTAGTATAGGGTTAAGTCTGACCAAACCCTAGGGTTTGAGCTCCAGAAAAGGAGAAAAAGACGACCTTGAGAGGCCCAAGTCAAAAACCATAAGAGTAATCAAGAAAGTACAAAGCCCGAAAGAAGTGAGGAGAAGGATAAACTAAAGAAGACTGACAGGAAAAATGACAACTAGAGCCCCAAAAAGAGTGGGTCAACTCCACAACACTCAAAGTAAATGGGACTGAGAAACACTACATAAAGGGAATAGGCATCATGTAAATCCTAGATGGAGACAACAGACAAGGTTAACCCTGAAATCACGGGTGCTCCAAAAGGTGACAGCCTAAACAAATGATGTAGGAATGCATACAAACCATCAACCAGGCATAAGAACAAAAAAAATCAACCCGAAACCCTACTCAAACCTACAAAAACTAGCTAGTACCTAAACAAATATTCCCACTTTTTTATATCATTGGTTGGTACTAGTCCTCCGCAGAGGATGAGGGAATCTAGTGGCTGGTTTCTAAACAAAGAAGGGAAAAAGAAGCAGAAAACCTGACCCTAACTCGACAGCTAGAAACCGAGACAGAGCAGAGGTGGAGTGCAGGCACAATAACAGCCTGGAGAAAGTAAGGAAGGTGCAGATCCCAGTCGAGAGGACCAAGCCTAAATACCTTTGACACCCTAAAAGAAGAACAACCCATGTTTTCCCCTGTGAAAAACAAACCCAAAGAGAACAGGTATAAAGGAACCATAAGAAGCCACCCGTTCGAGAAAACACAGGAAGGAGAATCAGAACTGGAACCAGCCATGGTTTCGCTGAGAGCATAGAATCTATATATAGGTAGATAAATAGACAATCCCAAGTGGTATTTCTTGGTGCAACTCTCAGTATACTCATACATAGTAGATGTAGTTGTTGTTCGAGTTTATAAGAATTTTCATATTGGTTATAGTGGTTATTGTTTTTTTTTGTTTTACCAACTTTGTAATTCTCCCATGGCACTTTTACCATGTGGGTCAATTCACAACCTACAGAAGAAATGATGGGACAAATGAAAAAATTACATAGCTTCAGTTTCCTTATTTTTCAAGTGATTAGTATATGGAAGTAAAGAGAAACACAACATACACTATTGGTTGTGTATATTGTAGGTTTTTTTGGGTTAATTATTGTATTTTTTTATTTTGGTATAAAATTATTATACCTTTTATGTAATATGTTATTTATTATGTTTTAGATAAAGGGATATATATAAATTGAGAATGTGTATTGATCATGTCTGTATAATGTAATATTTGGAAATGTTTTCATAGTTGTTAATAGTTGCTAATATCTATATTTTTAAAATTTTGAATAGAGAAAAAGTAACCGACAGTAGTCTTGGGTTTTCTCTTCCCAAAACCCTAGGGCAAGGTGATATCGGGAAGGTTTTCATTGCTTTATCTTCTACTGCATTAAATTTTATTTGCTACTGCATTAAAGGCAAAGGAAATAGGCCATCTAAAAGATTGAAATAAATGCACTGCATTGATTTATGTCAACCCTGTCAAGTGTTTATGATTACATTTCAAATTGGGTTGACCTCCATTAATTCCTTTCGACAACTCAATATGGATATTGACTGAATACTGCGATCAAACCTTCTTCCACACTGGAAACATTTCCTGCTTATAGGTGATCACCGCCATGGGTTGTTTGATGTCTTTGAATCAACATGTGAGGTCAAAAAGGATGGAAATAGGCTGGATTGATGGGAATTACGAAGAATTGTTCAACCAAATTCTGACAAGGGTTGCAGGAAAAGGGCTACTATGTTGCATGTTTTGGCTTCTTCATATTTTCTCCTTTTGTGTTCCCTTTTTATGAAGTTCCTCAACAAAAGTAGTATCTGTTTGTATGCCTTAACTTAGAATGGGATTTTCTTTAGTTGATATTTACTTTTTCTTCCTATTTAAATAGGGTTTCTATCTATAGACTTACAGTCCATCGACATCGTAGACTATCAAGCTAGTCTCTTGTAATAATACTTTTTTTTAATTACAAAATGAATGCTCCACATCTAGTGATCAATGCCCATACAACATTACATATATCTCTGAAGGTACATCCACTACATGAACTCTAGTGGAGGATATTATTTACCTGACTCTTGGAGCTGGGTTACATAATGGAATGGTAGTGAAGGCACCTATCACATTCTGGTATGATTTATTTCTTGTTGTTGTGAGTGAATCTAGATGTCCTGAAGATTTAGTGCTCTTCCTGTTTAGAGCAATTGTACTTGTTAATGAGGTCATTCTTCAATGTGTTTTTTTTAAAGACAAATGAAGGGAAGAAAATTCATATTGCTCCTCTTTTGAGGACTGAAATTTTTAGAAGCTTGTTTTCTGCCTCTAGATGGTAGTCTAAGACCATATTGATATAGACTATGACACACAAACTGAAAATCACTGTGCATAGTAAAAAAATGATTTTCCATTTTTAAGTGCTATACATGAATGGTAATCAATGAGTAGTCTTTGCATTTTGCTACTGATAGGTGTGGAAAAGTACAAACATGCTTACTTTTACAAGGTGTGGCTCCAGTTGGTCTACTTGGGATTGGAAATGATAGTATATCTGTCCCTATCATTTTATACAACTAAGGGCTTGTATCAAATTCTCTCTCTATGTGCTTTCCATACAATACAAACACTGGATGGTTTTCCTCTGGGGATAAAGGGAGTTCATATCAAAAGGAAACTCCATTTATTATTGATCAGTGAGTGTCAGACATGCTCTACAACATGCAACCCAAATCATTTAAAAGTAGTTCACAGTTACCATTTACGCTTTTATATCATAAGACGGTTATTGTATTGCAGCTCGATATATTCTGTATGCATGAAGGAGTTTTATGTGGGAAACGCTAGAGTCAAAACAAAATTTTAGGTTTTTTTTTAATAATGGCACCTCATTTACACTGTTGGTTGATTCAATTTACAAAAGCCTTACTTCAAATGTGAGTTATTACATACACTTTTTCTTTTATTGTAAATAAGCCTCCTTTTGTGGATTTGTCCAATTGACTAACGAGCTTTGAAGTTAAAAATATAATCTACAGATGCGTGACTCTCTATTCATAGATGATAGTTTTGGGCACTCCTTTTGAGTTTTTTTATAAATCCAAGTTGGTAGTTGTTATACAAAACTTGTGTCCATCTTGTTTCAACAATATTAACTGTCATTGTGTGATAGAACTAATATTCTTGCTACTATCTGTGCATCAGCATTCAAAGCATTAATCAAGGGCCTAATATAACTTTCAACTTTAACAGAGGAAACAACATTTCTATTATTCAACCATTATTCAATTTACAAGTTGTCGTAGACTTTCAATCCTATGGAAATTTGATGCAACCCTTCTATCGGTCTTTGTTGCTAATAAAGAATGACAAATCTTATTCTTGCAGACTGGGAACATTTCTTGTTTGGCAGTGCTTCAAGGCGTAAATATAACAATTATTAGTCATAAGTTCATGCACCTATTTTGATTTGTTGAAGTATATCAAATGAATTTTCCAGGCCAGTCATTTCAGATAACATAAGTAGAGAAATGTTGGTAATTGTGGATTTCATTATTGATTTATTTAGTATTCTTACCTACATACTAACGCTACAGAAATTGGTGGGATTTTATATGCATTATACAAAATGGTTTGGAAAAATTTATTTTACTTGAATTCGGGTCCTCCAAAAAAAATCCAAAGAGAGTAAATTTTTAAGGTGTTTTCAACGTTTTTTATTATCAATTGAGACTATCATCTAGAGAGACTCTCTAGACACTGAAGAACTGATTCTCTAGAGACTGAAGAACTATGTTTTTTGAATTTTTATTTGTGGAACTATATCCACCCCTAAATTCCTGCTAATTTTATTACCTGAAACTTTGGCAAAAGAGGAGGTACTTTGGATAATCTTTACCGTACACTTAGGTGTCATATTTATGGATATTTTTTTAGAAAAAATAATAATTTCTATTAAATCTTTGAATGGAAACTACATTTCTTAGGGTTGTAGTGCACTTGCAAAAATGATATTACATAAATAATGTACATATCATTTCTATCCCACTAAAAAATAGTCATCTATCCACCCTCGAGGAGCAAAGATAGGTATTCATTCCTTCTTCTCTAGCAAAGATCGATATTCATTCCTTCTTCTCTACCCTCATTTGACACTTCAAGAAACATAATGTTTTCTTTCACTATAGGTTGTTGGTTGGAATCATTATTATCTACTCATCCTAGCATACTTTCTAGTGTTGTGGTTTATATTTATGTCCTTTGTTCCTTTTTTATATTGGCACTAAGGCATTTGCTTAAAAAAAGTGAAGCATTTGTTGGGAATGTGCTCTTAAATGTTGTTGGAATAAGTGTTGTATTGTATTGTATAAATATGTACCTTGGGTTGTGATTTCACCGAAGAGGCGTAGTCTACAACCCATTAAGGGGGTGTGTAACTCCTTTCAAGCTCATCCTAGAGCTAACATGTGTCCTTTTAAAAAAATAATAAAAAATTATAAAAAATAACATGTTGGCTATTTAAAACATTTACAACAACATATCTATATAACTACTCAAATTTAGTTAAATTAAAATGCTTCCTCAACATTTACACTCTAAAAAGGGGTTTGGACATCGAGATATTTTATCCTTCTTGGCGCTTGGTCCCCATTAAGATGGATGTATGTTGGTATAATTCCAATTGAAAGAAGTGGTCGTGGAGATGAGGCATGGTTGAGTCTTAGTGAAATTTCTCCACCTCCACATGGTGCTTGTTGGTTGTGATTTGTACCATTGCCACTTTTGCTTTTTGGGATTTGGCTTTCACAGACCTATTTGGGTGCCTCCTTTGCTAATTAGAATCTTTATTGGGCCTCATGCATTAGTTGGGGCCTTAGTTAGTTGAGGTGTGTCCCTTGGGTTCAAAAGTACTTTATATATTTGGGTATACTTTTCAAGGGACTTACTTAATGAAACTTTCCCCTAACTTGAGTGGTCATGAGATGCATTCCAAACCGTGGGTTGTTTTAAGCCTACCGTGCTTGCTTTCAAGAATTCACACTTTCATGTGGTACAAACCATGGGTTTTCTAGAAATACCTATGCTACATTGGGTTAGAACCCATTGTTTGGTATTTGTGGAATAAAAAAAACTACCAACCCAAGAATCAATGGGCTTCATATAATATATATTTCTTGCAATTACTAGATAATTGATTATCTTGTTATTAGTTGCATTGTTTTTGAACTTGTGTAGTGGGAAGATTCCATTTGGGTGTAAAAAATTATGCAATTTCTTTGAACCAATTTGACACTTCTTCAATTGAAAATAGTTATGCATTCAATAACTCATTATCTAAGATTCTACGACCTCCCCCATATTAAATCTTTAAATCTTTGATAGGGGCTCCAGTCCCACATTTTTTTTCTCAAATTTATTACTATCTTAGAGTCAAACTTCTAAAATGCTACCAGCCAACCTAGCACAAATATAATTCTTTCTCCCAGTATTGACTTATTTTCTAAGTGTTTCAACATGAAGCGACATCTAAAGAATATGAATTTATTATCTAGTAGGTAATGCCTAAATATTTGTATTTCCTAAACCATCGTAAGTCCTTGTCATTCTATCATGATATATTTATTTTATAGATCTAATAACTTTATACTATAAAATGATGAATTGTAATCTATACCGACTTCTCTTGGTTGTGCTAGCATTTCTCCAATCACTATCCTTGATGCATTTACATGCACATGGAACATTGTAAACAAATCTAGAAACATTGGTATTGGTGTAGTGACATGTTTTTCTTCAAGCGTGTCAATTTTTTTTGGCACTCTTCTATCAAAAAAAAATTGTACCTTTCTTTAGTAGCTTCTCCACATATGGTGTAATTGTTTTATAGTTCCAATAAACTTCCTATAATGTCCAATGTGTCCCGGTGTCATGCATAGTGTACTCACAAACATTGAGGTGGGAAGCTCAGTTATAAAAGAATTTTTTCTTGGTCCACAAGTAGTCCATTCTTAGAAACTACATGGTTGAGGAGCATTATGAAACATATACAAATAATACTCTTCATCAAGTTGAGTGTTATGTATAGTTGTCTACATGTTTCTAGCATTAATTAGCATGGTACTTAGATCCGATCCTTTAATAAAATGTATGATGTCGAGCCATTCAAGTATACTTATAATAATTTAATATTAAAAGTATAATATCCCCATGCAATTAGTTCACGTTGGGAACATTTTTACCTAGTGGTTTTTGTGTTTCTATATATGTTTCTACGTGTTTACTAAAAATGATACCTATTCCAGCAATGGGACAATCTATTAGCTATTTGTATAAATAATAAAGTTATCTTAGACAATCTATTAGCTATTTGTATAAATAATAAAGTTACCTTAGATTATGTAAACATAAATATGGCATATGTTGTAGTATTATTAGCAATAGCATTGTATCCAAGAGGGTTTGTATTAAGATGGTGATCCCACCAAAAGAAGAAAAAGACAAATCCATCAAAAGACAATCAATTAGTTGCATATACAACCAAGGAAAGTGGGAACATTTTGTAGAGAATATTGAAGGTGTGGTTGAGAACCCAACTGAACAAATAGAAGTTTACTTAAAACATTATCCAAAGTAAATTTAAAATTTTCATAAATTAGATATCTTGACCCTTTCCTGTATTTGGCCAACATTATCCAAAGGGAATTTCCTCGTTAATAGGATCTCCATTTCGTTAAATAGTATTGTTTATTCCATTTTTTTATCAAGTTTTATATGGATAAAATGTGAAAACCAAGAAGGTTGGATTGGATTTCCAAAAGTGAAGTTGGGTTCACTAATTGAATTTTCGTATTTAGATACGGCATCATGATGTAATCTATTTAACATCACATACCTCCTAGTATCATGTTTTTTTGGAGTGGTATTTCCATGTAAGTACGTAGGGATGTATGTATGTAGATAGGTATGTTCTTTTCATTAGATTTTGGGGAAATAATGGTCTGGGCTATTTATTTTTAATTTCATGACCATGGAAAATAATAATGTTAGTGTTACTATTAGTGGTGTGACATTTTAGATATAAAAAAGGAAATTTTTTGTAGGTGGAAAAGGATGTATATAAAAAGGTTTATGGAGGAAATTTATAGAATTGAGAGACCCATTAATATTTAAACTTTATAAGAATAGGAGACTAGATGAGAGAATTTAATTACTACTCATACTTGAGCCAAAAAGAAGGAGATATACCTAAATAAATAGGTAGGACAATAATCTTTAGTAATTCAATATTTGATTAATGAATGTATCTCAGTGCTTATATTAGAAGGAAAACTAGTGATAACTAGCTCTAAATTATTCTATAATAAGTACAAGAACAATGCCCACAACTACATCAAATTCAAAGACACTTTCAATTCAATAATTTTGGATCTGCTTAGGTTGTTCTAGAGTGACTAAATGGGTAGAAAAGAAAGAAAACTAAACATGTTGATTACAAGGGAAAAGTTACCCCTAGAGCAATTATTTAAACTTTGTTCTTATTATAGAAGGGAAGATAGTGATCATTACTTTCCTTCTAGCAAGGACAAGTGAAACACCCACAACAACATTAGAACACTAACCATGGTTAGAGTGAAATCACCTCCTTAATTTGTCCAGTAACTAGCAATAATGGTTCATCATGTAGGGGAATAAGAAGAAGAGCTATGGTGAGTCATGTTGGCATGTTTCTACTTAGGCTTGTACTAAAATCAAATGTGAGGATAAAGGATACTAGAGAAATGACTTAATACTTATGCTTGCTCCTAAATGCAAGCTAGTTATGGCTAGATTTCTTTCTATTACAAACAAAAGTCTAGAGTCCAAAATAACATAAGGTTTTAATACAGTTCTTACTACATAATCATGGATATTCTTATCTTTTTTGTAGTAATAAGTGGTCACACACAAAGGTAATAGAAGAACCATGGCGGTATTCTGTATAAATGCACCCCTAAATCATTAATTACAAAGATCTCACCATAACATCATAACATGAACCACGATTAGGGTGAAATTTCTTCCCTTCTTTGTCTAGTGACCAACAAGTACAACTAATTATGCAAGAGAATCACAAATAGTATTAGGAAGAACGTGTGTGTTCAATGCTAGATGTGATTGTGCTAAAAGTCATGTGAGGACAAAGGAACACTGGAGAAATGATTGTATCCTTGTGCATGTTACTAAATGAAATCCAGCAATTTTTATGTTTCCTTTGATCACAAGCACAAGTATAAATCCCACAAAAACATAATATTTGAATACTCAAAAAATTAATAACCATGTAGCTTCCTATTTTGTTCAAAGGATAAAAAATGGGCACACAAATGCAAAACAATGACCATGGTGACTATTAGGATGAGGAAACTCCTATAATATTGATTACATCCTTATTCTTGTGTTAGAAGTGAAGCTAAAAATAATTATATTTCCTTTAATCATTAGCACAATTGGATAGTCCACAGCAACATCATAACATGGATCATTATTAGATTAAATAAACTCCTTGCTTTGTCTATCTAGAATGGCTAATCATGTAAGGGATGCACAAATAGGGTTAGGGTGAAGCACGTTGATTGTTATATTGGATTGTGCTTAGAGAATGCAAAGACCTCGCAAGGACAAAACTATCCCATGGCAATGATTACATCCTTGTGCTTGCACTATAAGGAAAGCTAGCAATCACTAGATCTCCTTCAAAAACAAGGGCAATTAAAATCATTAGAACAACATTAGATTTTAATACACTTCTTGTTACAAAATAATGGACCTTCTTATCTTGTTCCAAATCTAATAAATGGGCACACACAAAGACAAAACACTAGACATGGTTATTTTTAGGAAAAATCCACCTTGAGAGCATTGATTCCACCTTGTACTTAAAGTGTTAGAATGAAATCTAGCATCTATTGGATTTCCTTTTAGCACTAGCATGAGTGAGTTGGCCACAAAAACAACAAAACAATCAGATTCTATTATTATGGTGCGTATTCATGTCATAAATCAAGTACCTCCATTGTATATGTTGTGAATTGCAATAAGGTTAAAAAATTTGTGATTATTATTCTCTCCAACCATTTCAATTTTGGGAAGGTAGTGTCCAATGGCATTACCATATATGAGGGCCAATCTTATGAAATCATAAATTCTTACAAGAATATCTCTCCCAAACTTGAGAGAGTAGTATCGCATGTTATTGATAGATAAGTTAGTCAAATTTATGAGTTGAAGTTCAACTTGAAGTCTAGGTTCAAGAGGACAAACATCCATATGAATGATAAGAATTCTGAGACAAGAATCAAATTGATGTATAGGTTGGAAAAAATCAAAAATATTTTTCACCTCTTAAGAATTAATATCAAATATATACATGTTATTCCATCATAAATATCTATGATTTCTCTCTCTAATATGTCTTCAACAAGTGGTATACAATTCTCGTGAATACTAAATTGCACTTGCTCTAGGAATTTTGTTTGAGAACCTTAATAAAGCATTAGTCTCTAGATTGATTCCTCCACCAAATGCTCCCTTGTATATATCGTACATTAGTCTAAGTTCAAAATCAAACAAGAAGAGATGCATTATGTACTTTGATATTTTCCACAAGCTCTCTTTTTCTTGGTGGCAATCTAAACACTCTATAGCAGAAACATGTATATTTAGGGATAATTCCTAGTCATATTTAATTAAATTCATTTTTTTATTTACAGACTGTTTCATATTAGATTCAATAAGCAAATATATTAAGATAAGAGAAACTAATTTTTTATGTGAAATATGTGCTTGTTCTTTCTACCACAAGTTACTCTATGAATATAGTTAATTTTTATAAAATATAGTTCAATTTAAATATGTATCCATTTTAATAAATAAACCAATATATAACAACACCATTTCCATTATCCATATAAACCTAACTTTTTCACTCGTCGCAAATTTTTACCTAAACTAAAATGTTCACTTTAAAAGTTCAAACTCTCATACAATCCTAAAGTATGTCATTGTGCAATGTTTGCAACAAAATCATCATTGACATAGACATAGAAGCTTTTATATTAAGAATGGAGGTTCACATACAAAATAATGTCTAAAACTAATATATACCAATGAGATAAATCTCCTCCCTAATAGATTCTATAGCTAGGAAGAATGACGATAACTCATGGTAAAAAAACACCATAGAAAATAATATGTGCTTGTTTTCTATTCTTATGGATAGGTCAAACAAGATGAACTCTTTAAGGAAAAATCTTGAGGACAAGGAATATTTAGTGTGAGAAATATCAAATTCTAATCTTATACCTATTGTACACAATATAAAATTCTTACTACAAAATATTACCTTATCGATAGAGAAAGAAGAAGGTGCACTCTCACCTTGTAATGCCAAGAAGTTGACACCATCAACATCATTAGCACCATCAATGAAATGGTAGATGGAGAAAAAATAAGGTAAACTCACACCTAGTAATATCATGAAGTTGGCATAATAACATCATCTATGAAATAGTTTGAAGGAGGAGGCTAAAATTGAATTTTATCCTAAAAAATAATTGTCATGTTATATAATTTCAACTTGGCATTGAAGCATAAATATAAGATTTATCGGAACTTACTCTTAGATATGTCATATGTCACAAATTTCTAGAATGCTCCATTGATTGTCCAATTTTTGTTGGACAAACCTCATTAAGGTTGTGCTGAAATTAATGATGGTGCCTCTGTTTCATGAACATCAATATTGCAAAATTCTAAACGAGTGGGAAGCGGTTCTCCTAGAACCCAACCATGCTCACCCACCATGTTTAGTGACCATGGTTAGGGTGAAATCACCTCCTTAGGAAAAATATAGGAAAAATTAACTAATACTCATAACTAAGCTATAAAACAATGGAGATATACCTAAAGAAATAACCAAGACAAAATATCCAAATTGATTATGGTTTAATCTCACTCAATACAACCTTATATCAATTATTTCCTCCTTGCTCTTACTAATATAAGAAAATATAGTGACCATTAGCTTTCATTATATCCCAAGCACAAGCACAATGCCCATAAATGAGCCCAGTACAACATCAAATTTGAATACACTTCTGGTTGCATCATCATGGATCTTCTCAGCTTAATCCACTGAAGACAATAAATGAGACAATGGAAAAGTTAAACACTAACCATGGCGATTTTTAGGGATAAGAAGCCCGCAAGAAACGATTTCATTCATTTGTTATTTTGCTAAAAGGAAAGATACTGACCATTATCTCTCTTCTCGCAGTGTTGTTCACCTTCAAATCCACAACAAAGTTTAACCAAGAAGTATCTAGAACCATTTTTCAAAATAACATCTACCTAGTTACTCTCCCTTGTTAAAACTTCACTACACTAATTATGAGCATGCTGCTACTCTCACACCAAACTTAATCCAACCCTTAATGACCACATTAATAACAACCATCATATTTTCCACATTAAACTCTTTAGCAATAAGGAAGCACACTTTGTTTTAAAGAAGTGTATATAAATAAACATAACAATTTTGCAGGTAGCTCTTTGTATTAATTTTTTCCATTTTAAGGAATTTGAAAAGTGCCTCCATGGGGTTCTCTACTTTTAGAGCAATTGAAAAGGGATAAAACATTAAAATGGTAAAGCTAAGAAATTATAAAAGATACTTACAACTTATTAAAATGGTACAACTAAGTTATTATGAAAAATTCTGGTACAAGTAATGATAAATTCCCAAAAAAATGGAAAATTATCTCTAAATTTGACTATCTTCATGTTGCCACTACAATTTTCATAGGTTTTCTTCCCTTTCTTCTCTAATATAACACGGTCCTCCTCCTGCTCTATCTTCTTCTTCCTTTTATTTTGCTTATTTACTCTATCTTCCCTTTATTTTTCTTAATTCCTTGATCTTCCTTATTTGCTCCAGTTGCTTTTTTTTCTCCTCCTCCTATACCATTTTTTGCTTATTCATTCCATTTCTCCTTCATCAATTATTCTCCTCTCTCATTCTCCTTCATACTTTCCTCACTTCCATTATGTTAACAACTCTGAGATGACTAAAATTGAGTTACCACTCTGTCATAAATTTTTCATGTTGGGACTTCGACCTCTTTTTGCTTATGGGATAAAACTTATCTAACTCCGACTAGACAAGTCGAAATTTAAACTTGACCAAAAATATTTCGACAAGTTTTTCAAAAGACTAAATTTGGTCTGAACCGACTCCTTTTACCTCGACAATTCTTACTTGTCGGTTTTACCTCGACCGACTTACTCGACTTTGACAGGTTTTACTTCAACTGAATTACTCGACATGTTTTACTTCGACTGACTCACTCAATAGGTTTTACTTCGATCGAATTTTGGTTCCAACCAACTAACTTTGACTTAACCACTTTTAGTCGAAATTTCACAAAGGATATTTCTTAGTCTAAAGACTTAAGAAAATGAAAAATATTTTTCACCGACTGGTAACATGGAGTAAAACTCGACACAACTATAATTCGACAGACTTACCAAATCAAATGACCAAATATTAAGTAATACTTGTGTCGACCACTCTGTTGTAAAACCTTGAACTTTTACAGAGTGAAATGTTTATCGATTCTTTGATCTTTCACTTACACTGTAAATGTAAACAATATTTACTAAAGTAATTCTGGAGAGAGTGAGAGGCTAAATAAACACTTATTCAACCATAAACTATTGATTTATATAACTTGTCGGGACATAGCAAACAACTATTGTTGTAAATACAAAATTGGAAAATTACAAGGATGTTTCACCTTTTACAGAGCTTCGACTCTCATCACTTTCCAAAATCACACAGAGCTTGAGCTCTTGAACTCTCCACAATTTTTTTCCTTCTTCTCCGATATTCAATTATCTTTTCAATATCTGCTACAGATTTACAAAATTCTTCTTCTTTATATAGATAGACTAAATAGCTTCTCTATGAAGCTACCGACTTAAGCGTTAAAGTCTCTAATAACTATCCACCTAGAAACTTTAGTTCATAAATTTAATTTGTTTGGTTTACATTATAGAGACGTGAACACTTCAAACTGTTAGTGAGAGTGACGGATCATGACCAGCTATAGACTTCAACTAAGTCAGCTAATAAGATAAGAGGATTGACGAGTAATTAATATTTCCAACACTCCCCCTTAATTATGACTAGATGGGGATCTAAAAAAAAATATTACAAAATGTTTTAGATCTTAAATTTGCTCTCTTCATGAAAGACTTCATTGTGAAAGACTTGTCATTCCAAGATAAATTCACAAATACTGGAATGTATCTTTTGCCAATGGTTTTGTAAAGATGTCTACAAGTTGATCTTTAGACCTACGAAATTCTAAAAAAACCTCTTTGTTGTTCACCAATTCTCTTATGAAATGAAATCTTGTGTTGATGTACTTGGTTCTCTTATGAAACACATGGTTCTTAGAAAATGCAATGGTTGAATCGTTGTCGCAAAAATCAGTTGTTGGTTATTGCTAGTTCTGTGACAAGTCTTTTAAAATTCTCCACATCCATATGGTTTGACATGTAGCGCCTATAGCCACAACATACTCTACTTTTGCTGAAGTTAGAGTTACAATGTGTTGTTTCTTTGAAGCCCATGATACAACACCTTTACCAAAATGAAATGTGTATCTAGATGTGCTCTTCCTATCATCTATGTTGCCTCCATTGTCACTGTCAGTGTAACCAATGATATTAAAACTTTCTGAGGTTGAATACATTATACCAAGATCCTTTGTGCCACTTACATACCTCTGAATTCTTTTACCTTCATTCTAATGAGAACCTTTTGGTGACTCCATGAATCTTGAGATCAAACTTACTCCATACATGATGTTCGGTCTTGTCGCTGTTAAATACATAAGATTTCCAACAAGCCTTTTAAACATCGTAGGATCTATAGTTGTTCCATCATCATCCTTGCTCAATTTTAAACCTGTTATTACTGGTGTCGGGGTTGTCTTGCAATTAGACATATTGAATCTTTTTAAAATTGCACTTGCATACTTAGACTATGATGTAAATATAGCACTTTCAGACTGTTGGACTTCAATGCCCAGGAAAAATTTCATAAGCCCCAAATCAGTCATTTCAAATTCACTTTCCATGACTGCTTTAAAATCTTTTATTCCAAAGTCACCAATAAATATTAACTAATATACATACAAGCATACAATTAAAATATTACGTTGCTCATTAACTTTGGTGTACAATGTCAGTTCACTTTCACTTCTATGAAATCCATTTTCGATGAGATAAGAATCAATATGACTGTACCAAGCTCTAGGAGCTTGCTTCAAACCATAGAGTGAATTTTTAAGCTTGTACACTTTATGCTCTTGACCTGGAACTTCATAGCCTTGTGGTTGTTCCACATATACTTCCTCTTCTAGATAGCCATTCAAGAATTCTGACTTAAAATCCATTTGATAAACATGCCATTTTTTTTTGCAGCATGGACAAGACTGTTTTGACTGTATCCATGCGTGCGATAGGTGCATAAGTTTCATTGAAGTCTATGCCGGGCTACTATGTGAACCCTCTTGTAACCATTCTTTTTTTGTTCTTCTGGACATTCCCATCAACATCTTGATTGGTCTTGTAAATCCATTTGACGCTGATTACATCTTTATCTTTTGGTACATCTACCAACTCCCATGTTTGATTCTTCTCAATGCATTCTATTTCTTCACCCTTGGCTTGTGCCCATACTTAAACTTTGACAACTTTCTCAAATGTTAGTGGATCATATATTGGAGAAAATAATGCAAAGAGAGAGAATCATTTTGGTGTACGAGCTTCATATACTTCACGCAGACTTCTTGTCTTCATTGGATCTATCGATGTCGACCTCGACAAACTACTTGATTGAGTCTGTTGTCCACTTGGTGTGCTTGTCGGCGCAGCTTGAGATGCAACTTGTGTCATCGTGCCTTGTTCTGAACCATGTCATGGTGTCTTGGGAGTTGATGGTGCTGCAACATTTTGACTTATATGTGGTGTTTGAACCACTTCCTCCACCATGTCATCATGGTCGACATTTGACACAATTTTGACATGTACGTCGATAGTTCCATCCCATGATTAATTCTCGACAAATTGAACATATCAACTGATGTTCACTTTCCTTGTGATATGATCATACAACTTGCATGCTTTTGTGTCTTTAGAGTAACCAACAAAACTACATTTATGTCCCTTGTTTTCTAGCTTCTTTCTTAGCTCATTTGGAACATGAGTGTTACCACCTAAGTTGTACTTAGTGGTTTTTATCAAGAGAACCTGGTGAACCGGATAGGGTTAACTTGTTCGGACTTCAAAAAGACCTTTGGAAGTACTTCTGGGAAGTGCTTGTTGTATCATATCACATGTTCATACCCCATGGGGGAATTGTAATAAATGTTCTAGCATGATAGTGTCTGTAAAAGACTCGGTCTCTTAGACTTCATTTGTCAATCTGATCAGCCCAGGGTGTTTTTTCCCTTGGTTATTATTGGTTGTTGAATAAACGACTGATAATTTCTGAGTTTTTCCACTCCATACCTCCAAAGTTGGGGTGGTCGGCTTGGCATTTGTGCCTATTGAGGTTATTAGAGTCTATGTGTCAATGTGTAAGCATGCTAGACATCATTTTTGAGTCATATGAACATGTCTAAGTCCCCCTAGGTGTTTTTCAATTTTTTATTTTTTCAGTTTTTTCAGCGTTTTTTATTAAATTTTAATTTTTCCAAAACTTAGGCTATTTTTTAAAGGTTTAATTGGAAAAATTGATTTTGTAATAAAAGTGGGCCAAATAATCGGTTTCAGTCATGTAGGTGCTCATTTTCAAGCTAAGAGCACCATGTAAACCCATGGACACACTATTTCCTAGTTCTGAGTGATTTTCCATCACTCAGGTCAGAAAGCCCCAAAAATCAATTATTGATTATTTTAATTAATAAATTGATGAATAATGGAGCAAATCCAAAATCAATAAATCAATGGATTCTCAGCCGATTTGATTGAAATCAGTCAGATCTGAAGCAGATTGACTGGATCTGACAAATCCTTGACTGAAGGAGGTGATCAAATCAGATCCAGAGTTGATATTGAGCATCCTTTATGGGGAATTTCACCCTCTCTCTCTCCTCAACACGTTTTTGGCTCAACTGGATGATTTTTGGTGGATTCTTCAGTCAACAGGCTGAGGTGTCAGTCAGATCAGCCCCCCGATTGATAGTTGCACTCAGTGAGACTCAGATCTGGCTCAGCTAGACACAGATCAGGCATTGATGGACTCTCCATCAGTTGATTTCACTTGATTCCATGAGTAATTGCGCCCCCCCTGGGCTGGATGGCCTGTAAATTGTATATATCCAGGCACAGCCTCCTCTTCCAAGCTAGTTAGAACTGGGATTGAGGTGCTGCTGCTATTGTATTGTTGTAATTCTCATTTGAAATAAAGAAAAGCTTTGGAGGCAATACGGTGTGGTGCCATTACATGTGTGGATGATTATTTCCATTGTTTTACTGAGGTAACCTGTATCTGTGGTCATTTTTTGCTATTTTCTTGTAGATCTGTGGTTAAGATTGGTAATTAAATTATTACAATCTTGATAGGAAAGGTGTTGTTCAATAAGTTTATTGGTTGTCACTCTCCTTTGATGCATGTTTAGAGTTCTAGATTTAGCATGTCCTATAAGCTTATATGCATGTTATCTTGAATCTCTTTGTATGTACTAATCGGATTTCACAAGTTTCTTGCCAAGATCTTTGATTTCAACTGAGTTGTAGGTTCACATTTTGGAGAGGATGCTGATCTAGTTTGCTTATTCATTCTCTTCAAAACATTTCAAAGGCATAGTCCCTCGGCATTCCACCTGAAATCTCTACTGTGGATCTTCAAGGAAACCAACACTCTTTCTCTCTCTTCCTCCTTTAAAAATTATTAAGCTTTCCTCAAACTGGTTACTTTAAGGTTTCTTTTTAAATCTGATCTATCTCATCAAGAAAATCATACATAGATATAATTATCAAGATCCCTTCAATTTTCTAGATATTAGTTTCATTGTGCACATAAATTTCAAATTCAAGAGATCTAGCTAAAATTGTCTTAGTTTCGCAAGTAGTTTATTGAAAAATTCATAGCTTGCTGTTAAGGTAGTTTCATTTTCTGTTCAATAATTTCAATATTCTGCAATATAGGTGCTGTTAATTGGCTGCACAAACAGCAGGCCAAGATCCCAAGGAAATATTGCTTTCCTTGGTTCTCTTTTCATCGGTTTAGCTAGTTTAATTTCATTAATTTTTTGAGATAAAGTAGGATGACCCAAAGGCACTCTTAAAGTGCTTTGGGTAATTTGTTATTCTAATTCACTCACTGTCATTTAGCAGGTCTGACAGATGAGAAAAGAAGTTGTTGTCCAAAGTGGCTTTTGGAGTGCTCAAATCCCCCCAGGGGGCTCTCTTTTGTCACATAATTTGTAATTGTTTTGCATAAACTGTAATATCTTGGTTTTAGCTTGTATAAGGACCAAGAAATATCTTTTCTATCAGTGCTTTGATATTGTAACCTCTGTAATAAAATCATCCTTTGAATAGGCTCTTTCGAGCCCATTCCCCATCCCCTCTAGGGGGATTCGCGTCGGTGCCTTTTTCGTCTTTTTCTGCTTATTTCCTTTTACTAGAATTTATCTGATTGGTAGGGTAGTATATTTGATCTTGTTTTTAATTCCATATTCCATATATTATTTTCAAAAGTAATCATAATACTTACCCCACGATTTCCCAAGTGACCCGCAAGGGGAAAGAGATTCGTGGTAGGATTAATCAGAAAACTGCATTTGTGTAGTTGTGTTATTTTCTCATCTTTTGTTTATCAGCATTTTAAAATTAACCCCTCCTTGATTCCCCAATTGAGATCCACTTGGATCGAAAGAGGTTCTTGGAGGCTTTTCTTTTAAGCAAGAACACATCTTTTAAAACTTATTAAAATTTACAAGACTCCAGTGTGTATGTTCTGCACTTGGCTACGGTTCGTACGATCAGTCAAGCTATATCAAAAGCACTTGGGTGACTAGCATAATTAGGACTCACCTTCCCCAATTAACAAACCATCAAGTGAAAATCCAACACCTCGATCAAACCTTTACGGTGGCAAAATACCCAAAGGAAGCGGGAACCTACTGAAAAGTGACCTCGGTGCGCCGATCTCTGTCACACCCTAACGGGTGCGTTACGATCATAGCCCCAGAGACTCCATTTCAGAGCACATATTCCTTGCGGGTAGCCGTATAGGCTTTGTTTTGGACATACTCCAAGTACTCTCGAGTATATCTGGAGTCCCCCTTAAGCCTAATTTAAACAACTCACACTCCAATTTTAACTTAAAACATACCAAGATGAAATCGCAAAACATTTATTCCAAACACATGCAAGCACACTGATCTCTTTTGACTCCATTTTTAAGGCACTGGTCTTTTCTGCTTCATATATATATTGTGTATCAACTTTTTGCTTTCGTGTGTATCTTCGTATCTTGTCATCTTGATTGCTTATAGTTAAAATATTCAAACTCCTAAATAACTGATTCAGTACAACATCATTGCACTAAGAAATCATCCTTAGTAACTTAATAGGGTCTACCCCCCTTGGCTTCATTAGGAGTTGAGCCTAAACAGAGGAGTCAAGAACAAGGTGACAGCCTTGACTCGAGACTTGCCCCCAAGGACACACCGAGTGGCTTGAAGATTTCTGCCACGTGATCCAGGTGTTTGAAAAGGAGGCAACAATGAGCATATGCAACACAACCAATTTTTTTTTAAATGAGTAACACTATGATTCATACCTATCCATGCTTCTTGAGGAACTTTGTTCTTCACACTCTTTGTCAGACACCGGTTCATAATATAAACAACACTTGCAACTGCCTAAGCCCAATATTCATTTGACAAAAGCTTGGTTTCCATCATGCTGTGCGCCATCTCCATAACGGTTTTGTTCTTTCTTTTGGTGACACCATTCTATTGAGGTGTATACCATGCAGTGAATTGCTTGTGTATGCCATGAGTCTTGAAAAACATTCTAGAAATTTAGTCGAAACATATTCATCACCTCTATCCATCCTTAATATTTTGATGCAGCGTCCACTATGGTTTTCCACATCTGCCTTGAACTGTTGGAAACAACTAAATGCATCAGATTTATGTTTCAGAAAATATACCCATGCTTTTCTTGAGTACTCATCAATAAAGGTAAGAAAATAATTGCAGCCACCCATGGATGATGTTTGCATTGAACCACAAATATCAGAGTGCACAATATCAATTGGTGTGCATGCTCTATATGACTTTTCGACTGGAATAGTATCTCTATGCTGCTTTCCAAAAATGCATCATTCACAAACTCTTTCTAGTTTGTCGATCAATGGCAATCCTTTCACCATATTCTTTGTGTGAAGTAGCTTCATCCCACCAAAATTCAGATGTCCAAATTTGAAATGCCACAGCAAGGATTCATCATGAACCTCTGTTTGAAATACAACTTGAAAATCGATGCTGTCATTTTCTTTCTTGTCGAAGTGCTTTTCTACTTCCTCACTTTCTTCCTTGAATGCAGCTCCTGTATTTGTCTTTCCTTTCATGTTTGGAATTATCCTCAATGAAAACAAGCAATTGCTTGTCATTGGAGATTTTGCTATTAGTTGGTTGCTTAGACGCTTTTATTTAATCACACATTGACTATCTTCTACGTAGACTATATAAACTTTATGTATGAGTTGTCTAATGCTCAACAAATTATGTTTCATCCCTTCGACATGATAACATCAGGCATGGTTTTTCACCCCCCTATTTGGTTAGAATACCAACAGTACATTTTCCCAAAATAGTGACTTGGACATTATTTCCAATTGTGACATCAGTTTGAATTGATTTATCTATATTGGAAAACAAACTTGAATTACCAGTCATATGATTACTACAACCTGAATCTAGATACCATATGTCATGTGGAATTTCTTAGACAACACTGCATTCAAGTGGGGATTCACATGCCAACAACATTGTGCTCAACAAGGTGTTGGTGTTGGTCGATTGGTTTTGGCCTTTCCTTCCTTGGTCATACTCCTTCCTACATTCATATGCATAATAACCAAATTTATTACAATAATGGAATTGAATTTTTGATTTATCAAACCTGTGACCACTTGGCTGACTTGGGTTCTGGTTCTGTCCTCTACCAGTGACATTCGCAGGATTGTTGTTGAGTCCTCCTCTAGAAAAACTTCTTCTTATTCCTCTAGAATTAAATCTCCCTTTGCCTCTACCACGAATTATGGACGATTGTGTTACAAATGCACTTTCCAATGATGTATTTGATGTATTGATTCTGTGTTCATGATTGATGAGTGAGGCTTACAACTCATCAATGGTAAACACCGACTTGGATTTGTTTTCTTCCAAGGTCACGACCAAGGATTCAAATTTATGGGTAAGGCTTCTAAGAACTTTTTCAACAACCCTTCTGTCTGCTATATTATCTCCATGAGATTTCAGTTGATTTATCAAACCAACAACTCAAGTGTAGAATGAGTCTACTGACTCTGTGTCTTTCATTGACACAGATTCAAAATCTCTTCGAAGAATTTGCAACTTAGAAGTCTTTACCTTGTCCAAACCTTGATAGGTGGTTTCCAATGTGTCCCATGCCTGCTTGGCGGTAATTGTTGTTGCTACTATTGGGAGTATGCTTTCATGCATGGCTTGGTGTATGTAGAACATAACATTTCCATCTTTATTCCTTTGTTCCCTTAGGGCATATTTATTAGCTTGCATGAGATTGTTATATGCTTCCAGATCATCTGGTTATGCATTAGCACTTTGGATTATCTCCCACACATCTTGTCCTCTAAACAAAGCCTTCCTTGTTAGAGACCGATATTCATATTTCTTTCTTGTGAAGATTGGAGTTTGCAAACTCATTTTCACCTCTGGACTTCGACCTCTTTTTTCTAGTGGGATAAAACTTGTCTAACTCGATAAAACTTGTCTAACTCCGATTAGAAAAGTCGAAATTTAAACTTCACCAAAAATATTTCGACAAGTTTTTCAAAAGACTAAATTTGGCCCGACAAATTATTACTTGTCAGTTTTACCTCTAGCGACTTACTCTACTTCAACCTTAGACCTACTTACTTGACAATTTTTGCTTCCACCGACTTACTGGACACGTTTTACTTCCACCCACTCACTCAAAGGTTTTACTTCCATCGACTTTTGGTAACTTTTACAAAGGATTTTTTTAGTCTAAAGACTTAAGAAAATGAAATTTAATATTTTTCACTGATTGGTAACATGGAGTAAAACTCGACACAACTATAACTAGACAAACTTACAAAATCAAATGACCAAATACTAAGTAATACTTGTGTCGACCACTCTGTCTTAAAACCTCGAACTTACATTTACACTATGAAATGTTTATGGATTCTTTAATCTTTCACTTAAAGTGTAAATGTAAACAATATTTACTCAAGTAATTTTGGAGAGAGTGAGAGCCTAAATAAAAATTTATTCAACCATAAACTATTGATTTATATAACTTGTCCGCACATAGAAAAGAACCTTTTACGAGCTTCTGCTCTCATCACTTTCCAAAATCACACAGAGCTTGAGCTCTTGAACTCTCCACTTCTTCTCCAATATTCAATTCTCTTTTTAATAGATTTACAAACTTCTTATTCTTTATATAAAGAGACCTAATAACCTATATGTGAAGCTACCAACTTAAGCATTAAAGTGTATAATAACTATCCACCTAAAAACCTAACCTCAAAAATTTAATTCTATTGATTTACTTTACACAGAGGTGAACACTTCAACCTATCAATGAAAATTTGAGAACATTACCAACTAACAAAAGAAAAGATCAGCAAGTATTCAATATAATGAGGGAGCCATTGGAGAATGGTATTAAGGGCCCTTTTTCTTATTCCCATGAGGGAACCATAGGAGAATGGTATAAGGATAAAATGTGCTCTACAATATAAATAGTGAAACACTAAACAATTTAAATCTGACATAGAGGAGATCGAGAAGGAAAAGATGTACTTGGTATGTCTATGACTTAGATGTTTAATGCATGCATGTTCTTTCCATATATCATTCCTGTGAGCATGCACCTGATTGATATTGATTTGCCTTGGTTTGCATGTGTAACCATACACTTAACTTATGATGAATTTGTGTATGTCATTATTTTGCCATATTTTCATTTCCAAATATTTCAATAGATAGGGTTATGAGGCATGCATGATTGGTAGAGCTTATCATTTGTCACTAATTTAAGTATAATGAATAAAAACTTATAGGTAATTCTCAAAGTCATAGATTGCATGATTGAAACATAAATTCTATCTTATGGGGACTGAAGCGTAACATCGATCGAAAATGACTTCTACCTATGGGTGGCGGATGCCATTTTTTAGAATTTTGGGAAACTAGTCAGGGTATCTCAAAATGCCAAAATATCAACGACAAACATTGATTCCATTTTCCTAAGATTCCTTCTAGGGTTTGATTCCTACAACAACAAAAATAAAAGATTGGATTCATATCTAAAAGAACATATTTTTTGAAACATTAGGCATAACTAGGGTAACATTCAAGCATTGTTTTTTGCACATCATTGATAATTGTTGATGCATGATCAAATAACCCTACTCCATGATCTTATTTCATAAGATCTTAGCCTATCTAATTTATATATCCCGAGTACAAAACTTTTTCCGTTTAAAACTCTTTCCTTCATAAATGCATCCATCATTTTCTTCCATTCTATCTCACAGAAAGTACTTCCAATATTCAAATAGAATACCCTTAATTCCTAGTAATTCTTGAATCAAAATACCCACAGTATATTTCTATCAATATAAATACCACGATACTAAACTATTGACATGTATGATATAACTGTGTGGAAATTCCAATTTCAATATAGGACACAATTGAATCCTCAAACAAATTGATAGCATACTACAAAATAAGAGAGAATCTAATTTAAAATCTTCTATAAATTCTTTAGTCACGTGTGGTTTATGGACCATGAATTTCATGATTCACAAATTGACCCATTTTCAATGTTACACCTCTATGCATCTCAGTCTCCCTCAACAATTATGAGCCATAAATTTTAAATGATATGCTCTCAACCGTAATTTTCATTTAGAAACCAAGATGGAAGAGAGTTGATTTCAAATAGGTTAAGGATATGAAAATTCAAAATATGGTACAAATGAACCATATGTACACATGAACACATGAACCATGCAACCATTCCTACCCTTCAATATTTAAAGAAGAAGAGACTCATTGAATCCATTGATTTCATCTCCATATATTTTGCTTGAAAACTCATCACTTGATTTACATAATCAAGTTGATCGAAATAATATCACTATGAATGCAAAAATTGATATATACAAAATAATAGCTATAATAAGTAGTGTGCTTTGTCATTATTATCAAAACTTATTCCTAGTTATCCTATAGTGATTCTTTACCCTTGTAATGTCCGCAAAATTTGAAAATTAAAAAAAAATTATTAAGCTAGGTAGATACTACTTGAATTGGACATTAAATTAACTTCTGCAGAATGTGTCGGACTTTGTTTGTGAAACTGAAATGTCGTAAGCTATTCTTACCCTTTCTTAGATGTTTTCCCCAATGTGGATAAGAATGTAATTCTATAATTTGTTTAAGTTACTTGGTCTTATTTATATGATTACACCGTTCATTGGTTATTTCTTATCATGCATGTGTGTGTATGTGTGTTTAGTTTATAGCTTACTTGCAAGTTATGAGTTTTATTTACTGGTTTATGGAAAGTCCTAACTTAACTTGTAATTGTGAAGGGGTGGAGTGGAGGGACTTGTATCCCTTATAGGATCACCTGGAGAGGTAACTGGTTTTACTTGACGTTACAGGGTTTCCTTAGTTCATGTTGAACTAATGCAATTCTTCTCCATCTTGTGTAGGTTCATTACATGAAGGAAACTTGCTAGGAAAGCTAAACAATGACATGATATCTAAGCTAAAATACTTGACTACTTTGGATGATAAAAAGGACCACAATCCTATCTTAACGATTCTTATTGCTATTGTTAGTGTTATCGTTTACACATGGATGTGTTTAATTATACCTACGTCTAACTGGTTATCATTATTATTATGGTTCTAATACCTTATGAACTATGTTCCTATACTTATTTTTTATTACACATGCTCTGAATATTTCCATGCCTGTATGGGGAAAACTTCAGTCATAATACTTGGCCATGATGTATTAAAGTTTATATACCACATGTTTTATGTATAATGGTCCATTGATGGAATATTCCATATGCCATGAATGTTTGGTTATCCTAATTCAATGATGCCAATGATGGGGGTTATAATGCACAAGGAATTTCAATTACCAAGTCATGTTTGTGGATATGAAACTATAGGCATGGGGATAAAATTCGACGTTGGTGGTGGACGAGGTGGCAGATTAAATTCTCCTCAGGATGTGGTGAGTTCAATCTTTAAGATTTTTCTATCGTGGATGAGTGAGTCAATTAGCACTGTGATGGTTGATCTCTATTCGGCTCTCTGGTTTCTATCACACCATGAGGTCTAGTTCGCATTTACGCCTGAGAAGGTATGCTCTCCATCTGGGTTTGCAGCATTGTTATTTGTTGTTTTGGTTGGATGATTGGTATAATTCTCATGTTTCTCTATCCCTTGCTTGTAGGTGGCAAGGCTTCCATTGCACGGGTTGTGGGTCTCTCAGGTTGCTGACGCATACACTTCACAGGTAAGCCATGTATGTGACAAGCTCTGAGCTTGTTACCTTTGTGTAGAGTTGTTTGACAGAGCTTTGAGCTTGGTGTTTGTAATGATGAATGAATACTTTCTTTGGTTAAGGGTTTCGATTATGTATAGGTATGTTTGTATGTAAAAGCATCCAGAGATGCGTATGATAGTATTTGGGTTTTATGATATTTATTTTGGTGCCTTCAGGCCATGACTGTCATGACTTAGCTCTGAAATGTAATTTTTTTTTTAGCTTGAATATACAACTAAAGGGTTAATATAAGCTCATGAATTTTGGTTTTGATGATGGGTTTCAAATGGTGGAAGTACCAATGCTTGCAATGGTACATTGAATTTGTGACTGTGTAATGTAATGGTGAAATTTTGATTTATGGTGATTCATGGCATTGTTTACTTATCTGTGCATTCATTTTGGGGATGGCCGTGACTTGTGGTTATTAACATTGCAATGTAGATTTCATAGTTGTGATAGCATAGACAGTAGTAAATTTATTATGGTTTATGTTAATGGGTTTCCTTTACTTCTTGGTTGTGAGCCTCGAAATGATTACAGCGTATAAATTAGATTTATATTACTATGTGGAAAATATTGAATATGATTATAGCGTTTGTTGGTATTTACTGTATGGAAATGTTGACAGGGAAATGATTTCATTTTAGCTTTATTCATTCTTGCATTTTACCGTTGTTTAGCAGAGATTATGTGGAAATAATTGTGAGCTATTACAGTGTTGGAAACGTTGCAAGTGAGTCCTACAGGATTTGATGCATGTCGTGTTTTTAATATATCCTGGGTTTTTAATCCGTGAGATCGCAGGATTCGATCCTATGCTGTGTGGGTTGTAAGTGATGTGTGTGTGTATTTTTTTTTTGGCATGAATTCCAATAGGATTTAGATCCTGTAACCTCTTAAGAGATACGATTTTGATAAGCAATTTCCCTGTTAAGTTTATGTTTGATTCTTTATATTAATGGTATAATATGGTTATGATGTATGATGAAATCGTGCCTTCATACCTTGGAGGTCTCAAATCATTCTACTATGGTTCCCTCATGAGGAAAAAGAAAAAGAGCCCTTAATAGTGAAACTAGAAGGATCCTTTCCAATGTCTAATAGTTCCTCTTCATCCATCCTTCAATCCTTGGGATCATTTTGAAAAATCAAGTCCATACAATTGTGACTCGGGATCATTGTTATTATTTCCCCTCGAATTGTGACTCAAGATCATTGTTATTATATCCTTGGAAAGGGACATAAACCAATGGCCCCATGTTAATAATATAGTTTTTTTCCAAAGAATTTTTTCTTTATATTCATTATGAATCAAAGAAAAATTGTACATACATCTTGCTTGTCTTCAACATATGAGTGTCAAAAGAACCATAAAAAACTTTCATAGAGGTTTATAAGGCAAACTCAAGCCCCACATAACATGTCCAAAAAACATACATTCAAAAGCTTCTCTCTTTACCAACACCCTTACAGTTATACCAAGACAGTGTTCAAATTAATCTAATAGCTTAGAGCCTTCCAAAAATATATTTCCTTCTTGAAATGCATGGAAAAACAAATTTCCAAAAACTTCTTTGACCGTAGTTTTTGATAACCCATCAGCTTTCTTGTTGTAACTCCTCCTAATATGCATAAAATATAGCTGGTTGAAATAAGTTATCAATGATATCATCCTCTTGCATTTTTGCGTGCGTCTAACGACTCTAGAAGACAAGCTCTGCGCAATACCTTCCTCAGGATTTCCCTCCCCATGGAAAATATAATCATAAAATCCTAAATTGACGTATAGTTTACAAATCGATGCCAGAAATTTGATTTAATAAATTTACCTTGCAGATAATGGATCACTGGATTTGTCAGGAATGCTTCCTGCGTACACAAGCGGGTAGACGGCCGAGTGCTTATGCTGATATTAGAAAACATGATGCTCTTACCCTAAATGCACACAGTACAAATCTTTAGAGCGTGAATCCCAGTAGAGGGTGTAGAAATCTTGAATAGTGTTAGAAATATGCATTTTACAAAAGGTTTGTTATAAAACCAATCTAGACCTATTTGAAGGTTTGTTTGAAATTATTTGCAGGTTTAGTCGAGAAACAAGTGCTTTGGAATGGTCCTATTAGCTACCAGTGAAGTGCTGAACAATTGAAAATGCTAATTTCTATGTAAAGTGTTCAACATATTAATTTTGGATTCGTTTTCCCAGCCTGTTCTCACCTTAATTATTTTACCATTGCCCAATACGACATTTGATAGATACTCCCGGTCGATTGTGGTCGCTCCCACTGTAAAAATCCATGGAGCTGCATTGACGACCGTCTGAGAATCAGGTCCCTCGTTTCCTGCAGAGCATACAACCAGAATTCCTTTCTGAGTAGCATGAAATGCTCCTATGGCTATTGCATCCTTCATAAAATCTTCCTGAATGCTGGACCTAACTCCAATCGAAACGGATAAAATATCGACTCCATCTTTAACTGCATCGTCAAAGGCAGCTAACATCTGTACACCTGGACACCCATCTTCCAGCCCGCAGACCCTATACATGGCAATTCTGGTAGAGGAACTGGCGGGTCCACCTCTGGCTGTTCCCATAGCGAGACCATTATAGTTTGCATTGTCCACAAAGCTCCCAGCTGCTGTTGAAGATGTATGCGTACCATGACCCACATAATCTCTTGCAGTTCTTGTTTCCGGTTTACTATTTTTCTCAAAATCATCATCCTCTCCGCCTGAATAATATCTTGCCCCAATTATTTTCCTGTTATCACAATTATATCATTTGAGCTATAAATGAGACCAGAATAGAAACAGCGAACTTATTTCAGTTCTACAAATCACCTGTTACAGTTGGAAACGTTGAATTCTTCTCCTTTAACGCACGCTACCTTCCACCGTGAAGGAACAGAGCCCATACCTTTATCACTGAAGCTGGCTGCTTCGGGCCAAATGCCTTCACATAAGGATTTTCTTCTCATAAGTTATTTGAAAATATACGTATGAAAATCATTGCATTTACAAGATTTACAATACCATGAACTAGGAAACATCACTTTCCTGTTGCAAGGTACCCAAATCTTAAAATATCCAACTTAGTATATGTGATTTAGAAATCCCATGACTAAAATTTTCACACTAAGGTTGACTGAATCGAATTGAGCTCAATCACGTGTAGTTTCAAAAGTCCAGTATCTCATTATACTTGTATCTAGAAAGCCTATTATGTTAGAAGGCCCTGGCATGGCCAAAACCTTTTCTAAGTACTCCCATGAGTGTGTTGTATGAAGGTTTAACACTTGATTAGGGAACACCGATAATACTCATGGTTTCCCTGCTAATTCATGGGAATATATCAGAATATAAAGAAGCATGGGCGTTTACTGGTTAAGAATAACTCTTTGGATAAGGAGACGTACCAACCAATGCAGTCGCTTGTTCTTTGGATAATTCTGCTGCGAATCCATTAAATGCATAAGTATAGCTATGCAACAGAGATTGCTTTGCATGTCTCGGACTATACAGATTCAAATACCAAGAAAAATCAAATCAAATTAACAGCGATACCAGTAACATAACAGATAAAATCTAAAATTTGAATTATTTTATTTGATACCTTTCAAGAACAGACGAAAGAACCTCTAGGTGACTGATTACAAGCGCTTCTATATTATTGTGGAGTAAACTCCCCATGCATACAATGTGCACCTGCACGCAAAGTGAAATTAGCGTATTATGACAGAGTAATGTTGCACACAAAAGAGAAGGAATTTGCGGAATTAAAAGTCAGAACCTTTCCATCCAGGGCCGAAGAGGAGACTGCATGGAAAAACCAATGCAAAACAAAGCTTAAACCCCATCATTATTTTCCAGTACTATCCGCTCCAGTCTCTTAAATCTGGAAGAGAAGTCTTTGTCTTGTAATACTTGCTGGAGGGTCGCCTAATAAAGGGCAAATCGAATCTAGCATAGTCAGTGGTGTGTGTGTTGGATCTCACGATGGGCATTTAGGGTGGAGCTTAACAAAAGGCAAATCAAATCGAGTAGAGTAAGTGATGGGTAGTGGATCTGATGATGGCCGTTTACCATTCAGATTTGTGCAAGTCAAGTCTTGGTGTTCATCCTATTCCCTGAAAAGCCCAATTTGCACGCTTATCGTGTGAAAATAATCAACCGCGTCGTCGAGTGGAGAATGTACGGAATTCCAGATCATATCGCCGGGGGTCTTTCTAGATGTTTACTTTACGCGTTGTTTTATTAGGCCATATAATTTGCTTACTTCAACACTGGCCACTGGTCAGTGGCGGGCCGGCGGAGGACCGAATCTTTAAAAAAGTAATGTACGCGACTTGAACGTAACGATGTTTACCATGAAGGCTCCTAATTTTCACGGAACCAAATCGAAAATCAAACAACTTTGAACCTTTACAAATTATTAATTTACTCTAATAAAAGCTACAAATATATTAATTGGATATGTTGTTTTATTGTATTGAAAAGATGTATTTTACACTTTATTATAGGAGAGATATGTAACTCTTTCTGTGCTCATCTTAGGGTAAGTAGGTGTTCTTTATAAAAATAATAAAATATTATTAAAAATAACATATTGGCTTAAATTAAATTTAAATTATTTAGAATTGCATATATATAAAACAATATAAATTAGATAAACTAAAACCATAAACATTGGATTACACATTTCCTCAACACTTCCACTCTAAAAAAAAGGTTTACACCTTAAGATATTTGATCCCTCTAGGTGCTTGGTAGATCCCCTTTTAGATGGATCTATGCTCGTTTTAGTACATGAAATTTATTATGCTTATTCGGATTGGCTTGCCTCCAATTCCATTATGGTATGTAATACATCAGTTAGATTTGCTTGTAAATTGTTCTCCATCTTTCTTAAGCTGTAGCCTTCTTTTTTTTTAGTTGTAGCATAGGTCTTAGGCAGGGATGTCCGCTTTCTCTCTTAATGTTTCTTTCTGTTGTTGATGGCTTGAGTAGACTTATTAATGAAGCTAAATTAAAGGCATTAAAATTGTGTCTTCTCTCTTCATTTCTCATCTACCATTACTGGACGATGTTCTCATATTTGGAAGAGGTTCGATTGGTGAATGTCAGCATTATTGGTCCATTATCTCCATTTTCTCTTGAGCTTCGGGTATGGTTGTAAGTTCTCATAAATCTATATTTTTATATAATTGTGATCATCCAGATATCTGTGCACAAATTGTCTCTTTTTCTCTATGAGATGTCTTTGTTGGATGGGGTGTTCAAATAACTTGGGTATTTTTTGAAGCCAAATAATTACACTATAGACAAGTGGACATGGTTGATTCAAAAAGTGGAATAACTTATAAGTAGTTATTCCTTCAAATGGCTCTCTACTGGAGGTAGAATCATTCTTGCTACTTTAGTCCTTCAAAGTATTTTGGTGTATTGGTTTTCGCTTAATGTAATCCCAACATCGGTTATTTCTTGCATCAAGAGAAGAATTTTTCATTTCCTTTGGGAACGCATGTTGGATATCTCAAAATTCCATTTATCATCTTGGGAAATCATTGCTAAGCCCATAAAATTAAGTGGATGGGGATTTAAAAATTTGGAATGGTTCAACATGGCTCTTTGTGCTAAAAGTTTATGGCATTGCCTATTTGCCGATGGTCTGTGGGGTAAAGTAATTAAATCAAAATATATAAAATCTCAACCCCTTATTCATTGGATCTGTGATCCAGTTAAGAATTGTTACAATTCTTCATTAATATGGTGGGGTTTTATGAAATCATATCCCATTCTGGGCTATTTCTTATGTTGGAAAGTTGGTCTAGGATCATAGATTTTTTGGGTATTGATCCTATTATTGGATTAATTGAAGAGTTTAAAATGTCTATTGGTTTGATTTCTGATCTTCATATAAGAGAAATATCATGGTATCAACCCAAGTTCAAAGGATTTCAGGATTAACTGGTGCTTCTTGTGTACTGACGTAGGATTTGGATATCCATGTGGTTTATTCTAAGGAATGGGATCATTATGTGTTGTCCATCTATCATGTAGGTATATTTCTTTCTTCTTAAGGAGATACTTTGGTCTAGAACAAAAATAAATTAAATGGAGTTGCAAGGGCTAAACTTGCATAAGAGCCTTAATTGCTAAAGAGTGGATTGAAGGAATCCCACCTTTCTGGGAAAAGGTTTTATGGTGATGGAGAATCCCACTTAAAATTAAGTGCTTTATTTGGCTCAGTCTTCAAAATAATATTTTAACATGGGATAACCTCCAAAGACATGGTTTTGTGGTTTGGGATTATGTATTTTATGTAAACATCAAGTGAAATCAGTTTCTTATCTTTTATGTCATTGCACTTGTTTTAAATCGCTATGGCTAGATTTAGGTAGGATACTCTTGAATTGGGAAAATTTGGGGTTGACCACTTATGAGGACGATTTATTCAATTGGTTCAAGAATGTAAAGTAAAAGGATCCGTCTTTGTTTGGTATCTGGAAGGTATGGAAGGCTAGGAACATGTCCACTTTTTAGGATATCAAGAATTTAGTTCCTCATATTTGTTTAAAAATTGTTCTTTCCTTCTTTGAATATTGCAAGCAGAGCAAAGAGAAGGGTCAAAGAGTGATACTTAAACCTTAGTTGGATGAAAATATGTCCACTGGGTATTTTGATGGCGTAGAAAAGAGGGTTTATGTGGCGCGGACCTGTGTTGCTGAAAATTAAAATAAATCACTCAATCAAGTTATGGATGGGTGTGGGAAAAGGTTCAAAGTGGCTCGTGTAGAATTACTTGCTTTGTGGGGGGTTTATGGTTTGCCAATAAGAGGGGAATTATGGATATTTAATTTGTTAGTGATTCAAAGGCATTCATAGACTGGGATAAATATGGTACTTCTTCACTGCAGACTNTTGTGGGGGTTTTATGGTTTGCCAATAAGAGGGGAATTATGGATATTTAATTTGTTAGTGATTCAAAGGCATTCATAGACTGGGATAAATATGGTACTTCTTCACTGCAGACTTTGCTTTTGGAGCATTGGATGGTTGGAGGGTCAATTTTGATTCATAATTTTGCTCAAATCTCCTTTTGGCATATTTACTGGGATTTCAACGATGAGGTGAATGGCCTCTCCAAAAAAGGAATTGGTGATATGGATGGATATTTGTTTTTTTGAGGATTCTAGGGACGAGTCTATCATAGACTTTGGTTCTTATAGAGTGTTCTAAATGTTTTCTCTATTTTGACATCTCAGTGAATATTAGTATGTTTCAGATTTCACATTTCTGTATTTTGGAGCAATGGGGATTTGAGGGTTTTTGTGCCCTACAGTAAAAATATGTAATGTGTGATGCAACTTCGATTCGTGGTGAATAACAAGTTGCATTTTTTTTGGGTGTGAAAAAAAAGCATTCAACGAGAGGCTTACTTACAAAAACGTATTCTATGGTCACCATTTAATGAAACAAGAATATTCTTAGTCATGTATCTAAAATTGATAACAGAAATTAAATTTGATAACTTGCTTCCAGTAATTATGAAGAGATTGACATTAATCATTTAATGAGGATTGATTAGTGAATAATATACCAGATTAGGATGATTAACAGACATTCTATGCCATCGTAGGAGACCATTTCATTTTAATTCTATTTCTTTTTGCATTTGAAAAAATACAATTGGTAGTGGGGAATGTGCCAACTCACTAATTCATTTTCCGCCAAAATTTGATATGAAAACACAATATCAAGTAACTTCACCTTCCTTTTCCTCACCTTCTTTTCCAATGTAGCTTCATTGCAATGGTTTGGGGGTGATGTTTGTTATTGGAAATTCATACATTGACTAAGGAAATCTCATCAAAATGTATTCCAATTGGAAGCCCCCATATGGTGTAAGCTTCCTTGGGAAACCCTTAGGGTGATATTCAGATGGAAAAGTCCTCACATAATTTTTAGGTATAACTATGCTTCTTCTACAAAGAATTATATATTTATTTCCACTTTGTCTTTTTGTCTTATCAATTGATAGTAATGTTGCACCTTCAACTTTCCATATTCTTACACCAATGCCATATAATAACCATGGTAGCTACCACAACTAGCCTTCACTTGTAGAATATTTCATCAAGCAGCTCTCGATATATTCGGTGCACGCATACAATATGTGTTTCTCATAGTATGTAGTCACAACTATGGAGCCTCTAGGGTGCTAGTTGAATTTATAGCACATAATTCTTATAAAAGTTTCAATTCTACAGTAAACACAATATCCCTCGATATCACAACAATATTTTACAAAAGGTGGTGGAGGGAATTAAAAATAGACAGGTAAATGCAACCTTTGTGATTTTGGATTATTATGTAGAAACCATGGTGATTTTTCAACATGCAACTCACTATGATTTTACATTCCCATCCCTCTTACTCTTCTTATAATAATTTATATATGTTCAAATAAAGTGATATGTTTAATATTGATTGAACAACAAAATTTCTTTATGTATAGGGATAATCACGAAGCCAAGGCTCTGTATAGAGTTTGTGCCCACTAAAAAATAGATTTCTTTTGGGATGCATATCACCCAATCTGCATTGTCAAAATGTTTCATATCCTCCCTTCGCATATTTCAAACTTGAAGAAGTTGGTTTCTTTAGGCTTCCTTCCCGCTTTCTAAGAAGGAATGGCACGTTCCAATAATGATTAAAATTAGAACCATTAAGATTGGCGAACAATATTTCATAGGCTATTCGATATTTAATGCGGCCATCATCGCAGTGTGGGCCATTAGATCTCAATGGCCATTGGTTCCAATGGCTTACACTACCGCCATGGCCGCATTAAATATCATATGGCCTGCGAAATATTTTTCGCCCTCAAGATCCTTTCAGAATTGAAACCTTATCTAGTTGGCTCATGGTTATTTTAGAATTTATATATTGTTTTTATCATTGTCATGTGTTCTTCTATTTATGTCCATAGGCATTGTTACCAATTTTATTGTGGTCCCTAAAACATAAGAATCGTGTATTATTTACAATATCCATTCTACGCAAAGAGACCAAATGTGAAGATAAAAATAATTTAATTTTTTATTTATATTTAATAAAATAAAATTATTAATTATTAATTACAGGGATAAGCATCTTTATTTCAACAAATGGAGTGGGGTTGCATGATTTTAATTACAATTAGCGATTATGTGGTCATGATTTCATGATAGGGTATATTCATAGTCGTGTCCACTAAATTGATGGCATGGATTAGATACGATAACTTCGTTGTTGTTCTTAAGGGTAGATTGTGCGTTACTCTCAATTAATTAAAATTGATTAGTGAATAATCAACTATTAAATTAAGCAACTACTCCATTTTATGAATTAAATCGGCTAAATTTTCATCTCCACTCCGTGGTTGTTTCAGTTTACAACAATGATGAGGGTGTTTAAAATTTCAAGAAAATCCTGGTGTTTCAATGCTCAGTATCAAACAAAAACGAATGGCCCTCGCTTTTTTCATCGATCCATCAAGAGCTGACAACCTGTGAGATCCTTCAGAGTGTAATAGCTGCTCGTTTGATCTATAGGTAAATCTAGGACATCTTCAAATTTGGCATTGCGTTAGACTCTCTGCGTTTTATTTCCCACGGGATGCATAGACCATTGTGAACATCAGGTTGCACTGTTCCATGAGTTCATGTTTTCACTATGGATTTTCCTTGTAAGTAGAGCTTTTGTTTCTTTTAAATGTTTTGTTTTTAGATTTGCAATCCATTAATTAAATAATAGATGGTTATGTTTATTACATTTGTGCAAGGTTGAAGAAGGAAGAATTGATAATCTAATTGGTAGATAATAAAATATTTAAAATAATAAGAGAAAGGGACAAAGGAGATGTGCATGACACTGACCAATGGAGGAACCTCTTGGAACGGTCTAACATATGGTTTATGAGGCAATTCTGATTTCCATATAATGCAAATGTGAACACTATTTCTGTAAAATATGAGAACGATTTTTCTAAGTGAGAATGTGTAGTATCCCCAATGTAAAAATCTTATATATTATAAGACACTAACTCAAAAGTAGGAACTGGAATGGATAAATTTGAAACTAGGTGCAAATTCTAGCTTTTACAAGCCAAAATTTGTGTGTTTCCAAGTAGTTCCAAATGACATCAAACTCAAACTATTTTTTGGTTTGTATCAGGGGATGGGACTTAAATCACACCTATTGGCATATATGACACATAAACATGGTTTAAGAAATAACTGGTACACATATACCTTGATATACTACACATTCGGGAGTGCATCACACCTTCGATGTGTTGAAATATTGTAACTTCAAATAATATTCTAAATGTATTTTACTGATGTAAGTTCCCATGGGAGATGTCTTATTCCTTCACCAGGATGTTACTATTGTATTTGGTCATCATAGAATCATGAGGTATAATCTCCATTGTAAGTGAGGTCAATAGTACCCTCTTGAATATAATATAATATTGTTTGTGTCTTCATAGGTGAAGTCAGTCCAATAAGTTTGTTGGGGCCGACTTGTTAGGGTAAAATTCAAGTAACAGAAAGAGTATAAATAGAGGAGCTATGTTCCTCATTTGAACACACACACACAGCCACTTGTGTATAACGCATAGGAGAGAGAGATATATATCTAAAAGGAGGAAGAGCACAGAGAGAGAGAGATGTCTGCAAGGAGGAAGAGCACATGTTTGGGGTTTTATCTTTGTACTCTTGATACATCTATATAGAGGATGTGTTGCTGGGTTTTCTTCCCCTTGAGGGTTTCCCAGGATAAATTTGTGTCTATCTTTTAGTTGTGTTTCTTTAAGTGATCATGCATATGCTATTGTTGTGAAATTGAATTGAATAATAATGATATCTAGCTGAGCATATGAAATCTTAACATGGTGTCAGATCGAGCCAGATAGAACAACTTTCACAAGGTGAAACTCTCTCTCCTCTCTAGAAAGAAATTAGGGTTTATGTCAACGTTGGAATTTTTGAGATCTGGTTGCATAGAAAGTTGGGCCTTCCTAGAGCGCATCTTTTGAGACCTGGATCAAATATTTTGAGTGGGAATATCTCCGAGAAAGTCAAACCCTAGTTTGGCTTTGGACCAGAAAACTACAGAAACTGCAGATCAAAATCTTGAATGTCACTTTTGAAAGGAGAAGACTTGGAATCTCTAGAAATCAAGTGTACCAATCAACTTACCTCAGTCAAGCACACCTCCTGGTAAGGCCAGTTTTGCATTTTGAGATATTTCATTGTTTGGTAACCTCCTGGATAAGATGGCCCCAAGCATTAAGCTTGAGGACAAACCAGAAGCCATAGAAAACTTCTGAGCATGGAAATGTAGGATTGACCTCATTCCTAGAGAGAATGATCTTGAAAAATACATCAAAGATGAAGTTGCAGAACCAGAAGAAGATGAAGCTAAGGAGAGGCATAAGAAGGACCTAATTAGGGCTATGAGGATCATTGTTGATTCTATAAAAGATCACTTGATTCCTCAGGTGTCATCCAAAGAGAATCCTAAGGAAATGTATGATTCCCTATATAGACTATATGAAGGAATTAGGAATATCATCAGAAAGATGAATTTGAGAGCTCAATTGAAAAGAACAAGATGAGTAAAGGACAATCCATTCAAGACTACTTAACAATGGTCTCCCAGTTCAAGGAGTAACTAGAAGCCATTGGAGACTCCCTTGATGAAGATGAACTCAAGATGATTTCTCTCAATGGTCTCACCAGACCTTGGGATTCTTTCATCCAGACTATGTGTGCAAGCAAGGAAAGCATGAAGTTTGACATTGTATGGGAAGACTGCATCTAAGAGGAGGCTAGAGTAGCCAATAGAGAATATCTACTTAAAGAAGACGATCAAGCCCTATCCACCCATACCAAAAGAAGAACAAGTCAATCTAACTTCAAGAATTTAAGCCATAAGGAGTCTCGACCTCCCAAGTGGTTCCAAAGGAGAAGAGAAAACAATCAGAGAAAAGACTACTCCAGATTTCAACGTTACAATTGTCACAAGATATGACACATTTCCAGAGAGTGTCCATTGAATAAAGAAGAACAAAAGGCATCATGCACATTTAGTTGAATATGAGGATGATGAAGAAGAAGAAGGACCCCATAGAAAATAGACAAAAGAAGAAGATGCATAATAGTATGTATTATTCTTTGCACTCTCTGGGCCTGTGAAACTTGGATAAGATACATGGATTATTGATAGTGATGCTTCAAATCACATGACAATTGTTAGGAACCCATGTCAATCCTTCTCTTTACCATGTTAGTATATTGTTGTTGGACGCATATGCTTTGTAAGTCATCCCATAGTAATTGTTGATCCATAGTTTGTGTTATTGTTGTTGGGCGCATATGCTTTGTAAGCCACCTGTAGTATTTGTTGATCCATAGTTTATATTGGCCCATGGTTTTGACCCATAGTATTGGCACCTATTTTTAGTATATAAGTGTGTGTTGAGGCCAAGGAAGGCACCATGAAGTTATTTTGTATTGAGCTTGCTCAAAGGAGGTTGCCTCCTCGAAGTGGCTTGTGATTAATATAAAAGTGATTTTGAGTTCTGCTGCTATATCGTGCATTTTTATTAATTATTTGCTGCAGGGTCCTCACATCTGGTATCAGAGCACTTTCTTGGGCTCGTTGGGTGAAATTTCTGCCCAATTTTTTTTTTTCACTTCTGTTACAGGTTCGGATCTGGGAATAATCCCTATCCGCTTAACTGTGGGAAGTACTTGGGCATAAGCCCTAAAAATCATTGTGAGGAGTACCACAGGAACCCTGAAGTAGCAGGCCCATTGAGAGGACCTGCTAGCGAAAAGGGCAACGACCCCTACCTGATTGACTAGTTCCCACTCGTGAGGTAAACCAAGAGCTGTCGTTTGTGGCCAAGCGGTTATTAGTTTTACCTGAGCCATGGAGTGAGGGGTATTTCCCCAATACGCAAGCCGTCAGATAGCATTGGTGGCCGAGTGAATCCCTGGAACCGATAGGAAGCCGCACATACCTGGGGTCCATATCTATTTTCAGTTGCACAATCGCAGATTTCCTTTGTCCAGAACTGTTGCCGGTCAGTTCCACGTCGTTGCAGATCCATTTGTTGCCGATCACTTCCGCGCTGTTTCAGATTCCACTGTTTCTGATCACTTTCGCGCCGTTGCAGATCCCTTCCTACAAAAAAAAAAACCCGAGTATAAAATTCTGTTTTTCGGCCATATCTCCTTGGTTTCAACTCTGTTTTCCCTGAAACTTCACTGACACCTCTGTAATTCCATTATGCATATTTCATTCATGAAGACCCTATCCCAAATTCCACTTCCCAAGACCCGAAATCCCACATTTGTCTATTTTTAGGGTTTGCCATAACTCCTTCGATTTTCACCCAAACGCCTTCAAATTTTGCCACCATATTCATTTTCTCATTCTGCTTCTTTGTCCCTCTCTACCAAATTTTCTCATTCTTTCACCCTGCTCCTAAAATCCCCAGTTTTTGCTTCCCTGTCCTTTCGATAGTGTCCAAAACTTACTCAAACCCAAATTACCCTTTCGATTTTTCCCAAATCCATATTTTCCTCTACTGAAATAGTTTATTTTTTTGTTTTTCTACCCACTCCCCCCCCGAGCCCACCTAAAAAAAAAAAAAAAAACTCCTGGTTCTGGTTTTCACCCGCACAGGAGCAAAAACCATGGAGGAAGCACTTGCAGCCATCCAAGCCAAACTCCAGGAACTGGATGAAAAATTTCTCGATCTCCATCTTGAGCATTCAGCTATGAACACCAGACGACAGTCCGAGTCTTCATCAGACAATGGGTTCTCTTCTTCCAGCAATTTCCGCGGTCCGAAGCTAGATTTTCCTCGCTTCAATGGTACTGATCCGACTGGATGGATCTATCATGCAGAACAGTATTTCAGTCTTCATAATACTTTTTATGTCAACAAAGTTCCACTTGCCTCCTTTCATTTGGAACAGGAATCTCTTTAATGGTATCGTTGGTACCTCAAGGCTCATGAAGAGCCAAAATGGCCTGATTTTTGCCAGCTCCTTTTGCAACAATTTGGTCCTAGTGCTTTTGATGACTTCACAGGAGCTCTCACTAAACTTCTCCAAATTGGCACTGTGAAAGAGTATCAAACTGAATTTGAGAAACTAGCTAATCACACTGAAGGATTACCTGATGACTTCTATCGGAGTTGTTTTATCAGTGGTCTAAAGGATGTAATTCGCTCTGAGGTCAAAATGTTCAGTCCCAACAGAATGATGGAAGCCCTGGGGTTGGCTAAGTTGGCAGAAGACAAGATGGCAGCCCAACAGCGCTCCAAATCCTCTTTTGTTCCCTTCCGAAATATGGGTTCTCAACGACCTCCCATTCCGCCAGCTCCTCGCTAACCTCCAATCAAGCATTTGTCTGAAACAGAGATGCATGCACGCAGAGAAAAAAGGCTTTGTTATAATTGTGATGAGAAATTCCATCGGGGACATTGATGTGTTCAACAAAAGCTCCATCTCTTGGATGTGGATTCTCCACCTTCCTCTGAAATTGGTGAAGAAGCTCCCGATACAATGGATGCTCCGGTTGACATTCAGGAGCCGCCTACTGACCCTCCATCTTAGGTCGACTAGCTTGAGATATCCCTCCATGCTTTAGCTGGAGTCACTTCCCCCCAAACAATGTGGGTACGCGGTTACTTCAAGAAGCTTCCTCTTACAATACTCATTGATTTTGGCAGCACTCATAATTTCATTGACCCTCGAATCGCCAAACAAGCTGATTGTTTTATCCATCCTTGCTCCAACTTTGAAGTCATGGTTGCCAATGGGGGCACCTTACCTTGCAAAGGGAAGTGTCGTAATGTGCGTATCTATATGGGAGATTATAACCTCCGCTCTCACATGTTTGCCTTGACCTTAGGCGGATGTGATGTGTTTTTGGGCGCTCAATGGCTACGCACACTTGGCCCCATATTATGGGATTTTGCTGAACTTTGGATGCAGTTCTCCTTCGATGGACACAAACACACATTGAAAGGATTACAACCAGGGTCTCTTAGCATCATCAGTTCACATCGCATGGAAAAACTCCTTGAGAAGAGTTCCCATGGTGTCATCGCTCAGCTCCATTCCATTCAAATGCAACCATCAGCGGCCCCCACTACTCCTTTGGATCTCCAAAAAATTATGGATCGATATACAGGTGTTTTTGCTGAACCAGTGGGACTTCCACCTTCACGACCAGAGGACCATCATCTTCAGCTCCTTCCTGGAAGCATTCCTCCCAACATCCAGCCCTATCGCTACCCATTTCACCAAAAAACAGAGATTGAACTCTTCGTTAGGGACTTACTGAAGCAAGGTATTATTCGCCCAAGCACAAGTTTCTTTTCTTCACCAGTTCTTCTTGTCCGCAAAAAAAATGGGTCATGGCGCCTTTGCATTGACTTCCGAGCACTTAATCACCTCACCATCAAAGATAAGTTTCCAATTCCTATTGTTGATGAGCTTCTTGATGAGCTTCATGGTGCTCAATTTTTCTCCAAGTTGGATCTTCGCTCTAGGTATCATCAAATTCGGGT